>CM075012.1:22141706-22190596 GCA_037576675.1 Pangasius sanitwongsei
TTCCTCTAGTTTTGATAAAGATGGTATACAACTTATCTGTTCCTTTTTTGATGACAAAAAACTTTTTAACTGTAAATATTTAAAAAAATGTTTTTTGGGGATTAAATATTTCTGGCATAAATGATCAAAGGGAAGTAAAACTCCATCTTCATATAAATCCATAATTTTCTGAACGCCTCTTGTATTCCATAACTTAAAGCCTCCGTCTTTATTACCTGGTATAAACTGAATATTACCCCAAATAGGAGTAAATTGGGAGAGTTTCGGCATATCGCCTATATGTTTATGTGCAGCATGCCAAATTGAAATTGTATTTTTAAGAAAAGGATTTTTTGTGTTTTGTTTCAATGATTTAACATCTGAAGAATATAGATACATTTTTAATGATAAATCTGGGGTGTGCGATTGTTCGATGTCCACCCAAGCTGGAGGTGGTGCTATACGGAAATAATTTAATGCTGAAGTCAGCTGGGCAGCCATATAATACCATCTAAAGTTAGGAAGCTGAAGCCCTCCCCTATCATAAGGTAAATATAAGAGTTTAAGGCGAAGTCTAGCTTTTCTGTCACTCCAAATAAATTGGGCAAGCAATTTGTCAAGTTTATCATAGAACGTGTTTGTTAATGGCACTGTCCTAAACTATTAATATTATATAATATTATATTATAATTGACATTATATAACATTAATTTGTTTCACATGTCTGTTACAGCTCTTATACTGTTTGTTTGTTTTTTTTTTTAGCTTTTAGTAACCACACTCTGAAGCATATGTATACAACTCTCTGAAACATGCAGTATGTATACATTAACCATAGTCTGTGCTCTGTTAGTCCTGGTTGGTCCCTATGCGAATTTTTTCGTTTTATCCATTTTTTTAAAAAGACACTTTGTTTCAGTCACTTGACAGTCTTTTAACGGAGTAAACTTATTACGCATATTATTTAACGGTACATAATAAAAGAAAGGTCTACATTACAGCACTGATATTTCCTTAAGCTCTTAAACACTGTGTGTGGTATAAATACCTAAATCCCAGTGGTGTATGCCCACTTGTCAGGTTCATGGTGTGTATAAAAGGCTGTAGAAGCAGGTGGTCTGTGAATTAGCAATCCCCCTGGGTTTTCCGGGTGTTCTAACAACAGCCTGACATTAAGAGCATTCACCGCTACCTGAGCCATCATCAGTGAAGAATGCTTTTGTGCACTTTTGTCCACTGTAGCTTGTAGTAACTGTTTTGAAAATCCAAAACCGGTTCAAAAACCCAGATTTTTTTTTTCTCTTTAATTAATGTTAGAGTGATATGTTAGTCACATATAGTGGTCTGGTTAAGTGTGCTGTTGAAAGTCATCTTTAGTAAATGGCCAGATTGTTTGTGTCCATGTTAGAAAATGTTGAGTGTATTTTTGTTTTCTTTGTTCGGTGGTTGTCTGTTTGTTTTTTTGTATAAATATCTGATTTATGTCTCTGCCTCTCTGGACAGTGCGAACGCTGTGCACCGCTCTTTAACGACAAGCCGTTCCGAGCAGGGAATCAGGTGCAGGCGTACAACTGCCGACCCTGCCAGTGTCACGGACATGCAGCTTCCTGCCACTACGATGCCAGCGTGGACCCTCACCCTCACGACCACTTCCGCGGTGGAGGAGGAGTGTGTGATAATTGCACTCATAACACCACAGGTAACAATATCATGATGCACACTCACTGGCTACTTTAACAGGAATACACCTGTACCCCTGCTCATTCACACTATTATCCAATCAGCCAATCATGCGGTGCTCTTTTTTCAATCTTCAACTGTCTAGCACGCCTCAGATCCGCGTTCAGGGAGTGGAACTCATTGTGTTCTTATGATGTTGTAGGCCATCCACCTCAGCAGGTTCAACGTGTTGTGCATTCTGAGATGCTTTTCTGCACACCACAGTTGTAAAGAGTGGTTATTTGAGTTACAGTAGAACTCCTGGCAGCTTAACCTGGCCATTCTGCTCTCCTTTCTCTCATCAGCAAACACCTGCTCACTGGAGGTTTTTTTTGTCTTTCACGCCATACTGTGTGTGAAAATCCCAGGAGATCAGCAGTTTCTGAAATACTCAAACCAGTCCGTCTGGCACCAACAACCATGCCATGGTCAAAGTCACAAAATCACATTTTTTCCCCCTTCTGATGTTTGATGTGAACATTAACTTAAGTTCTTGACCTGTATGATTTTCTGAGCTGTGCTACTGCCACGTGATTGGCTGACTGGATAATTGCAAGCAGCTGTTCCTAATATGAGCGTGTATGGTAATTGTGTTACTAATACCACAGTGTGTGTTTTATTGTCCTCATATTATAAAAACTAAATAAATGCTTTACTCTGTGTTAATTAGGCATAAAGTTCACATAAAATGTCCACACTTAAATGTACTCATGTACTTATAAGATAAACAGCAAGTGATCTAGGTTATGTTTTTTTATGTGGTCAAATCCATTAATTTAAGGTTTAAGTCTAGGCCTTTCTTTATTTATATGAAATCCAACCACATCACTACCCTTATTCAGATTTGTACTTGGATTTATTCATGATATCAGGTTCTTTTTTATGTAACCTATTAAGTAGCTCTTGCACAGTAGCTGGGTGTTTTAATAAATAAAATCACAATGCACATAAAACATTAATCAATTTAATTGGCAGCTTAAGCAAAAGAAAAATTTAGTCATGATCCCTGTAAAGAGTGCTTGGGGGGTTTAAATAAGAATGAAAGGATTAACATATATATGAATTATTTAATGGAAATGAAATGCAGTTGAGGCCAATTGTTTACATACACCTAGGCAAAAGACAATTAAACTCAATTTTTCGCAACTCCATGCATTTCCTGTGTTAAGTCAATTAAGGTATCTACTTTACTTACATGAGGTCATTTCAAAATAATAACTAAGAGACAGACTTATTTCAGCTTATATATACTATATCAGATTTTCAATGGGTCAAAAGTTCACATACACTTTTTTTTTAGTATTGGTGGCAATTAAAAAAGCTTTTACTTGCTTTTTTTTTTTTTGCCAATTCCTCCTGACAGAACTGGTGTAACTCTGTCAGTTTGGGGGGCCCCCTTGCTTTGACATGCTTTTTCAGTTCAGCCCACAACTTTCTGTGGGATTCAGGTCAGGGCTTTGTGATGGCCACTCCAATACTTTAATTTTGTTTCACTTTTTTAAGCCATTTTGTTACAACTTTGGAGGTGTGCTTAGAATCATTGCCCTGCCGGAAGACCCAGTTGTGACTAAGTGTTTTTTTACCTTCTGGTTGATGTCTTGAGGTGTTGTCTCAGTATTAGTAGATAAATAGTCCCCCTACCTTATGATGCCATCTATTTTCTGGAATGTACCAGTCCTTTTTCCACCAAATTACCCCCACAGCATGATGCTGCCACCCCCATGCTTCACAGTTGGGATGGTGTTTACTGGATTAAAAGCCTCACCCTTTTTTTCTTCCATGCATAGCAGTTCAATTTTTCTTTCATCTGACCAGACAACACTTGTCCAAAAGGCTGGTAATTACCTGCAACCTTCACTCTGGCCTTTTTATGCCAGTCTTAGAGTAGGAGTTTGCAAACTTTTTGCCTCAGCTGTAGAGTATCAGTAAGTGAATAAATAGGTAAAGTGCAAATTCCCTAACATGATACTCAAGTATAATAACCAAGTGCAATCACTTAAGCATTTTCCATCTCTGTTTGTGTGATTTTTAAGTAAAATTTCACACCAAATGCCTGACTCCCAAAGGCCATTCAAACTGAACTACAAAAATTCATTGTTGTAGCATGACTCTTTAAATCCTTCACAATAACATGCTTTAGAGTGTGGCTGCAATGTAAACATGCAAGAGAAGTAGAGTGCTGAAAATGGTTAAAAAAAAAAAAAAAAAAAAAAAGTTTAATGAAGCAAATCAGGCTTCGTGAACAGATTCATTGTTTCATATGTTAAGAATTAGACACATTGGCCTCGGACAAAAGGGGGCCTCAAACACACGCTTCCTCACCCACACACATATGTCTGCTTAAAAGGCAGGGGCTGTGAGTGGTGCCAGAGCTTGTTCTACAGAGAAGTTGGCACATCGCTGTGGGCCGAGGACGTGTGTAAACCCTGTGAATGTAATAACCGAGGAACAGTCAATGGCAGTCTGGAGTGTGAGCAGGTAAGCTTTACAAACACACACACGTTCCACAATCATCAGACACTTTTATCTGATCAAGTACGTTGATATAGATTGTTGGCCTTGGTGTTGTTGTTATACATTAGACCATTTCAACAATTTCTCAAGTCGCAGTAAAGAGCTGTGCAACAGCAACCACAGATCTCAGATAAAGAGGCTTTTAATCCTCTGCTTGTTGATAGACTACAAAATTACACATTGATATAAAGCTACAGGCCCATTCCTCACTGGAGATGCTTGCGTCAATATATTTGCTGACGATTTTAGCATTCAGCGCGGCATTTATCATTGTTGCAATCAGAAAGGGATTGCTGCGAGTATGTAAAAGTGTCATTAGGAGGCTCTTCTCTCTGGAGAATCCCACCTTTGCTCCTGCCTTCCCAAGCATCATGAAAGGCTTTTTCGCTGGCCTAGGGAGGATCCATGTCAATAGATATACTGGATGACAAATTTGAAATCAATAGATGGGTCAGACCCGTGTTGGAATTGTTACCTTATTTAAATTCTGGGAATGATTATTTCTTTACTCTCTTGATGGCTTCATTTGTTGGACTGTGCCATTGCTGTGAGGAGCTGGGAGGGTTTCGAGCCTGTCAATGAGGTGTATGGGGGGGGGCAGCATTGTCTGTGGTTAGCATACGGGTAATAAACAAGACAAGGAATGATTATTTTTATAATAAGTAACTGAATTTCATATCTGCTGGCTTTTAAAGAGGTGTGGGATCGAACTGATCACTAACATTGTTGATTATCATCACTGCCTGTGTAACAGTTTTGAAGTGTATGACTTTAGGAAGTCAAGCATGTTGCAAAGACCAAAGTGTAAGTTGATCATGGCTCCTGGCTGATTTCTGTTCTTCATCACGTTTCCTGTGCGTGATTAGGGAAATGGGCCGTAACTGTTTTAGCTAATATGATCCACCAATGAATCATCACCTGATTCATTCTCTCAGTTATCAAGATAACACACAAGATGTACTGTGTATGCTCGTGTGATATGAGTCTCCCCAGTCTTTCCATCCCTTTCCTTACCCCAGTAATAGAGATAAGAAAGTCTCCCAGTGGGACTGGGATGGAGGTTTGGGGGTTGAGGTAGCCATCCATGACATGCACACACACTCAGATGCTGAAGTATCCTAATTGGGGAGCCTTGCCCTTCCTCTACAGATGGGAGGCCAGTGTAAATGCAAGCGACGCGTGTCTGGTCGACAGTGCAATCAGTGCCAGCATGGCTTCTACAAGCTGCGGGCGTCGCTGGACGATGGCTGCCTCGACTGTAACTGCAACGCCGCTGGGACCCTGTGGCCACATATTGCCTGTCACCAGGACTCAGGGCAATGCCAGTGTAAGACCAACGTAATCGGTAGGTATCAAGTAACATTGTGCCCTCTCAATCTCTCTCTCACACACACACACCCACACACACATACTACTTCCTTATATTTCTAATTCATTTTATTACCCTCTGTCTGTTTCTCTGTTGGTCCCGTAGACATGCTCTTGAGCTTTTAAACCCATTTTCTGTAAATAGTATTGTAGGTTCATGTAGGGGGTTTGAATGTTAGTTTGTGTTTTTCTATTTTTTCTATTTCATGGGATAAGTTGTTAAGTACAATATAACTAAACAGCAGTATCTCTTCCAAAGCACATTATGTAAAGAAGATAAATAATTTGGCTAATGAATGCACCAAGCTCACTCTTAGCCAGTCATTCATTTTCCTTTTTTTTCCCCCTACAAGTTTACTGCAAGCTGTAACCAAATGGGGTTTTTTTTTCTAAGCATCTCAGTCCTTTGTGATAAATCTCCTCCATTCCCCCATCCTGTGCCTTTGATGTGTTTCTTATGAAATGCAAACGAACATTACTTAGAAGATCATGTGAATTGCTAAGCCAGAATATCAAGGGCCACCTAATTTTAATTTTGTAATTCAATGCCAAGTTGATTATAATAAACCTCGCTGTCCCCGCTATTTTTCATGCTGCTTACAAGACATGCCTCTTTGTTTGTCGCTCCCACAGGTATTTCTCAGAAATTAGGTTTGATTATGGCAATTTATTACCTTCGCCACGTTTGCGGCCACCAGCGGCTTCATGAGGGCAAAATTTATCAAGTGGTCCAGGAACTCTGTGTACACAATACACTTTGAAATTTTGATGCATGAGAATATTATGTAGAGGGGCATTACTGATAGAGTGCACCGAGCCTGGCTGCATAACCACATGTCCCATATCATGCATATACAACTGCTCAGCCACACACACACACACACACACACACACACACACACACACACACACACACACAGACACACACACTTACGACTTGAAGACCAGTGGTTGACCTAGATTACAGTTTCTAGTTTTTCTATTCCCAATCACAAAAATATGAAGACAACTGTTTGCAATCAAACATTATATTTGCGAATACTTTTAAATCGCGCCAGACACAACACACTTCTTTGTTTGCTTATTTGGAAAAGAAAACAGCCGCGCCAGCCCTCCCTCCATGGCTAGTCGTGTAATATCCAAATACCGACAAATGCAATAACAAATTGAAGCTATTCAGCTTTGTTGTTATCAGGGTATTCATCTGTGTCACTTTGCACACTTAACATAACATCGTAACAAGGTTTAACTGTGGGCAGGGAGCAATATATTAATATCGAAATTAATTTAGCGTCATTAAGTGTGCCTTGGCGCACGAACAGAAAGCAGCTGCTGAGTGTGGAGTCCCCGGTACTTATAGCAGCAATACTCAGTGCCCCTTAGGCTCTGCTCAGCAACATTAGGAATAGATTACCTGTCAGGAATATGTATGGCATATTCAAATAAGTGCCGTGCATATTTTAAAAAACTTGATATAATTTGAATCCGTGTAGTCCTTTTTCTTTTTTTTTTTTTTTTTCAGAACTTCCATGTGAGATGTAATTCTTTTGCGGCCACAGTTATTTTTTTACCTTTCTTTTTTTTTCCCCTGCTTCTTTTCTTGGGCTTTTTTAATTTATTTATTTTTCTCTTAGTGAAATTAAGTGCTATGCCCGAGGTGGGTCATTCATCATTGGGTAAGGGCCTCACTTAATGATGTCATTTCCCTGCCACACCACCCCCAGCCCGCCACCATTACATGTGATATTTCCTATTTTTATTAGTTTCCTGTGGTTTTACACTTGGTGTTATGATCCATGGCGCATTTATTTCTGCTCTTTCTTGGACTGGTTTAGTAAAAATAATATGCACATATCTGCACTTACCATCAGAGTATTATAAATATGCATTATGACTGTATATAATCAGATAAGGCTGGTTAGGTTGTTAATGTGGCAAGACTTTCATGCCTGCTCTCACTGGCAGTTTAAAAAAAAAAAAAAAAGCTTAGACTTTAACAGACACCACAGTGTGTGATGTAGTAAGAGTACAGGTAGAGGTGTTATGATTTGAAATTTTCACAGTCTGATAACTATGGTTGAGTTTACGATTTGAAAGGCAATCATAAATCAATTAGTATTGATTACAATTGATTGTAAATGATGTGTACTGACGAGTAAATCGTTTTATATATTTTACATCAGCAAGGTGATTTTCCAATAGTTCTAAAAATAGTCCTCTATGTCATTCATTCTTTCATTCATTCATTTATGCATTCATGAAGTAATAATAGGCCTACCCCAGATTCTAAACAAAGTTGGGCACATATTGATCGGAGGCCACAGAATCAAATCATATCAAATCATAGCAGATTTAGTGGAATTGTTAACTATCAAATCATTGCCTTAAGATTCAAAATCATATCATATCATATGTGGAAGCTCGAGGTTTACACCCCTGATGATAATCTGGTGTAATAATATAAAAACGAACACAAAAATTGTGAAACAAAGTGGTGAAAATGAACAGAAACGTTTATTATGAAATCTTTGTACAAAGTCTCTTAGCAGATGCTTATGTATGTTTATGCTCTTATGTAACGAAACTCAAAAGGAAGATTGTAGTAGTGCACGCACCTGCAACCACGTTGCGCATGATCATTCTAGGTCACATGACCATTACATGTTTATAAGCTCTACCTGTGCTCGGAAATCAGAAAGTTACCTAAAACTCCCCAGAAAAACTCAGTAATCCATCAACACATATATTTTGTGTGTTATATCCATAACGCTATATTTTACTATTCTACGTTTTAAACTTAGCCAATACTTGGTTTCGTTTTGGTTTCGGCAAGAGATAGAAAAGGCTTCATGAAATGTCTTTAAACTGAAAAAAAAAGGTGCAAAACTCTTCTCCCTCAGAATTAAAAGAAAAGATATTTTTGGGAATGACATTTCCATAACATTTCTTACATGGTCAATATTTATCTTTTTGTCGTTATAAGAAGAAATAGAGGGTGGCTGCAAGGAAAACTGACACACTGGGGCAAAAAAAGAAGGAATTTCATATTAATCAGTATTTTTTGAAAAAGTCAAAGAAGAGGTTAGCATCTGATCATTGATTAATGCTGCTTTGTGCATGAACAAGTTCAGAGGTGGTGATTACTTGTATTGTGTGTTGAAGTGGTTTTGGTTGGAAACATGGGTAGTATGAGAAACCATCTCTTGTTTTTACTTATTTATTTTTTGTATCATCAATGACAAGAAATTTTTAATCTTCACTGAAAGAAAATTAAAAACTGAACAGATAACATGCAAATTCACCTCTTAAATCTTACCTGCTGTCCACAATAGGCGTTCCATTCAGCACATTTTTGTTACTGACACTCCCCCTACTTATGAAATTGAAAAGAAAAATAGATAGAACAATACGAGTTCCCAAGATGTGGTGACGATCATGTGATCACAACATTCAAGTATTCATTCGAGTGCATTCAAGTGCACTCACCTTGTAAATCCGACAGGAATTGATAGCACCATAGGGGTGACAACCTTAATCGTAACAACCTTAAATACAACTTGAAATGTGTTATTTAGATTATGGAGAGACACTACAAATTAAATTGAATGTGTTTTGTAGTATATCTAGCTATAAAACCTGAGAAATAAAACCCGAGCAAAAAATAGCCTGCATACACCTACCGTACTCGTCTGGTGTAACTGTGATTAACACTGGAGTGTACTGGACAGTCTGGTGTACAATGGGCTCTAGAGGTACTCTAAATTCAATAAACATCCTAGATTACTGAAATGTAGTTATGCTGTTAGTTGTTAATTAGAAACATCCCATAAGGCAAGTTTATCTGCATAGATGTTCTGCATGTGTAAAAGATTTGGTTTACAACTCTTTGTGCATACAAATTTTTTCTGCAAGAGTTTACTTCTGATGGTAGGGTTGTTGTTGCCTGCTGCTGTGGCAGTTTTTGTGTAATAAATCTACACTTTAACCTTTTTTAGTGCACATGGGTTACTGTAACTTAAGACACTGAATTATATTAGTAGTGATCCTTAGCATTCTTTGAAAAACGCTTCCTCCTGTTCTGTTTCCAGGCCGTACCTGTGACCGCTGTAACTACGGCTTCAAGTTTCTTAACCACACAAATCCAGATGGCTGTGAGCCCTGTGGCTGTAATCCGGACGGATCTCTCCACCAGTTTTGTAACCCTTTTTCCGGCCAGTGCGAATGCAAGAACGGTATCCAGGGCCTCCTCTGTGACACCTGCCCTCCTGGCACCTACGGCCCGAGTATGGATGGGGTCTGCATGTCCTGCAACTGCAGCGCTGCTGGCATCATCTCAGGCTCAGTGTGTCACCCTGTAACAGGTCAGTGTGTGTGCCGGCCACATGTGGAGGGCCGTCGGTGTGACTCGTGCAGTGATGGCTGGTACACACTGGGCCTTAATGACTCTCAGGGCTGCCAGCCGTGTCACTGTGATCCCAGGGGCACCGTGGAAGCATCAGCTCTGTGTGATAAGGAAACTGGGCAGTGCCAGTGCAAGAATGGCGTGGAAAGTCTTCGCTGTAACCGCTGCTCTGCACATATGTATAACCTGAGCTCGGGTAATGACACACATGCATGCCTGCCATGCAACTGCGACCTTGCGGGCACGTTGGCTGGAACGGTGTGTGATCCTGACAGTGGGCATTGTGTATGTGTGCCCACTCATCATGCACAGGACTGTAGCACCTGTAAGCCAGGTGAGTGTTTGCAGCAATCTGCTATCAATATGATAGAGAAATTAATAATAATAATGTTGCTACCAATTTTGTTTTGTTTTTCTAGAACAAAAAAAAAGCATGAAAAGTGTGTAGGTCTGTGTGTGTGTGCATTTTAATTAGTTTGAGCGGTTGATCATGCCAGTGCTTTCATTTCTGCTATTGTTTAGCAGAATAAATAGCCATTGTGTAACAGATCGCTGCTCTCTGCATTTATTCTTGGCTCCACATAGCATTTTGCTCATATATTTAGCCTATGTTGTCCCCAGGAGTAGCATATGTTTTAGTAGTCAGTGTGATATTGGTTGCATGGCAAGTGGTCTTCCTAGAGCCAGTTCCGTTAGTAGCGTTTGAAAGCCATTCCTGCCATTAAGAATTAGGAGAACCTCTGGAGGGTTAGTGAGTTTGGCCACCGCTTTCAGCAAATCTGGGTAAATATCCATTCTACTGTAGTTGAGGTGCACTGCCAACAGCTAAGGCAGTTCAATTTCTTTAGAATAAACTCTAGCATCTGGTCCCATTGTATTTGTAGTGAACACACACTGTCACAAAAACTGGCTTTTTACTGAAAAATCAAACAGGGAACAGTGTTTACTCAAAGATCTCCATTATTTACTTTTTAAAAACTAATAAATCCTTTGCAGCATGAACCATACTGACATTTTCAACCTCAAAGATCATTTTCAAAATGAAATCCAATATTACAACAACATGAGGTTGATGAAGGCAGAAATCCTAAAACGTTAAAGGACAGTAGACATTACAATTACACGTGAAACTTATATAAAATAATATTGAAATGGCCTGTAGTACCAACTTCTCAAAACTTTCACACTGTCTAGAATTCACAGCACAGCCGTAGCATATTGACCCCCAACCCCCCCACCACCACCACCACACACACACACACACACACACACACACACACACACACACATTCTGCATGCACCACTGTACAGCATGTGTGGCTCACATCTCACGGAGCTAAAACACTGATTAAAATTTATGCCTGTCTGCTGCACTTGATGTAAGTCCCACTCATGTCTAAAAATGATTCAGAAAAGCACCAGGTCTTGGTGCTTTAATGTAGTTCTGCGATTGACTCCATATCCTAAAAATGTGCCATCCAGTGTTAAGAACGGTTAAAGAGTGGCAACGGTTTGCGGAAGGCTCACATATGGATGGTCAGGTCAGGTCAGGTTGCGGAAGGCTCACATATGGATGGTCAGGTCAGGTGTCCACAAACTTTTGGCCATATAGTGTAATCTCTTTCTTACTATCACATATTTTTGATATTTGGAAAACAGACACCCCTATAGCCTATATAAGGGATTGCACAACTATTACGTTTTACTAGTTGACCAGTAGTCCTAATTTTAAAAAAGAGTATTGGACTAGTTGACTAGTCGCCAGTCAGTTGCTTTCCATTAAAGCAAAGGTAAATTTTTAAAAAATCCCTGCATGGTCTTGTGCAATTACACTTAGAATGCTTTTTTTTTTACCATCAGCTTACAGTTGTTTATCATCTACCTTACTGTTTTTTCTAATGCCCCAACTAGTCAATATTCCCACTAGTGAATGGACTAGAAAAATCAACTATCTATACAACCCAAATATATATATTTTTTTAAAAATGTAATAATATTATATTATGTACTACATATAATAAATGTTATCACCTAATAGCATACATAGCAAACTACTGTTGAATAGTTTCTGTTAGCCCCTCTTTTTCCTAGAAATATCCTGTTCTACTTTTAGAGCTTAGGTTGTTAGTGCTGTTCAGTAGAATAGATAATAATCATAGGTTAAAAAATGAATAGCTGTAGCTTATGGCCCTTCAAAGAGCGCCTCATGGAACCTCGATGCGGTAACCAGACAAGGATGTACGGTTGCTCCTTCTTCACCCGCACCACCTGATGAAATGGTGCAGGGTGTACCCAGCTTTCCGCTGAGCCTTCCGGTCCACCCAGCACATAAAGCATGTGCACCGAGAGTGGTGCTGGCAGGAGAAAATTGAAAGCGCAGGGAGAGAGGGGGAGATCCATCTACAAGAGCTGATGACTCTGTTTGGGCCCTCCCCCTCCCCGGCCCTGTGTGTCACGGCTCCATTCACTCGTATTTCACCCATGGGCTGGGGAGCAGGCTGTGATTGAAACATCTCAAACCTGCTGGTCCTTCCAGTCTGAATGATGCCCTTGAGTTTCACAGTCTTTCCTTCTTCCCTTGAAAGTAGAATGCGATCCATTTGCTCTTACTAAGATAACCATATGATCCCAGTGTGGCAAACTAGGAAAGAAGGCTTACGTATCTCATTTGAAATCAGGAAATCATTGGAATCTTTTTCTTATTGCAGGTTACTTCCGTTCTGACCAGCATCATGGTCCGTGTGAGGCCTGCGACTGTCACCCAGTGGGAGCAGTTGGACAAGTGTGTGCTGCAGACACAGGGCAATGCGTGTGCGCTAATTCGTCCCTAGCCGGGCGCAAGTGTGACCGATGCCAGGATCTTTACTTTGGTTTTAATCCCATCATGGGCAGGTTAGTTGTACACTCTAACTATCTATCCCCAACAGCGAGATGAAAATATTACAGCCGAGGCCATACGTTTACATACACCTAGGCTAAAGATATTCAATCTCAGTTTTAACCAAAGGCACCATGAACATCTGTATAAGCAATTGTATGCAAATACAAAAATCTTGTAACCACACACTGCATCATTTGGGAAGGAGGCACAAATTAACCCCCAGAAATGAACAAACTTTGATACGAAACATTCAGCTGAATGTAAAGACAAGAACAAAGGAGCTGGTGAAGGTGTTGGAGGCACCAGTATATACATCCACCATTAAAAAAGTCCTACAATGTCATTTCCCTGAAAGGCTGTCACTCAACAAGAAGTGCCTACTCCAAGACTAACGTGATCCAGACTGAAGTTTGCAGGTGATCACCAGGCATTGGGAGGAATCTTCTCTGGTCAGATGAAACAAAAAAATTGAACTGATCAGTGCTCTGTATGGAGGAAAAAGGGTAAGGGATTTAATCCAGAGAACGCCATCCCAACTGTGAAGCAGGGGAATGGCAGCATCACGTCGTGGGGGTGTTTTGCTGGAAAAGGGATATTTTATGGTCTACATCATAAAATAGATGGCATCATGAGGAAGATATCTAAAAGTACTGAAGCAAATCCCAAGACATCAGCCAGAAAGTTAAAACTTGGTCGCAACTGGGTCATCCAGCAGGACAGTGATTTTAAGTATACGTCCAAAGTAAAGTATTAGAGTAGCCATGACAAAGCCCTGAATCCAATTGACGATTTGTGGACTGAACTGAAAAAGCATGTCCAAACAAGGAGGCCCATAAACCTGACTGAGTCACACCACTTCTGTCGGGAGGAATGGGCAAAAATTCCGGAAAAGTATTGTGGGAAGATTATGGAAGGATACCCCAAGCATTTGATTCAAGTTAAGCAAAAGATGTTAGTTTTTATTTTGAAATTGGAAATAAAGTAGATACCCTAATTGACTTAAAATAGGTATGGTGTATGGTAATGTATGGTAATATGAAATGTGTGAAGTTGTAAAATATCTTAGGTGTATGCAGACGTTCGGCCTCAACTGTAGAAGCATCTAATTTGCCCCTCCTCCCTCCATGGATATCACTGATGACTGAGTCTTGTGTATATAACCATGTCTTTCCACTTCGCTATGGCTGTTTGAGCTAGTTAGCAGTTTGATGGCCTGCAGGTCCAGCCTGTGTTCATAAAAGGTCAGATCAGCCATTACAGTAACCTGCCTCTAAATGATCATATGCTTTAATGCTCTCGGAACACGGATTTGTCAGATATATCAATTAAGCAGTAAATACATCAGTAAATGCAATCATGCATTATAGCCACCTTAATTATATTCACCTCAGCAACTCACCAGCTTGGGCATATGACCTACGATAAGACACAAATGCAAAACCTTTCATGCTGTGTGGTTTTTTTTGTTTTGTTTTTGTTTGTTTTTTTATTCTTATATTCAGCAGATTTCTTTGATATGATTGGGTTTCTGAGACCACACCGCCCATGGGTACATTTGGTCAGGATTCTTGTTGGAATGACCTTCGAGAAAGCTCCAAGGAGATATTTAACCTCGAGCCATGCTGAGCAAAGCAGAAAAAAACTGTGGGGGCCACCATAAGCAGCTTCCACATTAACATCATTTACCTTTCCAAAATAAAATCGAGGATGTTTGGAAGCGCTGCAGGTCGACTGAATATTAATTGTGGTGAGATCTGAGTGCTGAAAATGTGTGTTTTTCTGTACACACATCAACAAAAAGGCCTACCAGACATCACAAATTGCTAATCCATATGTGTCATGACGGATCACCTGGCTTACACTTATTCACAGTAGGGATGAAAAATGAACTATTTAAACTGATTACAGAGGAGCTTGAATGACATCAGGAGAATCCACCAAATAAAGATTTCTTTATAGAAATATTACAAACTCATTTACCCTACCTCCTTCGAAATCAATAAGGTTGTGCATCTTATTTTGTGGATATTATATTGCTCAGTCCGATGTGGTTCGTCTAATGGGGGCAGTTAAAAGGCCACAATATGGTTATGGAATATTTCCCATCACAGCAGATGACATAAGCCTGCCTACCCAGAATGCAGTGGTTGGCTAATCATTTAACCTTGGAGGAAAACAGTTTTATTGCATGGGCAAGATCCATTTCTGCTTCCAAACTAGGAATGTAATTTACCTGTTTATTCTAGTTGCCGCTGGAACTTGTTCAATCATGTTTAGTTTATGCAAAGCAAACTTTGCATGCCAAGTCTATTTTCAACAGCTGGCCCAAGCCCGCACGGATACACTTTAGGGACGCATTATTTCCAATTGCAAGATATATCAGTGTCCAAAATTTCACGAGTAGGACTTCGAAATATTGCTAAATGTCTTTTATTGTGGTACTTACTTTATCACTTTTATCTGTGTGGATTAACAATCACTGAGAAGTTGTGTCTCCTTGTGAAGAGTCAAGGTCGAACCGTGTAAGAAAACGATGAAGAACACCCCTGCCCCCACGCCGCCACCCCCCAGATGACAGGACAAATTTGCGACTCATTAAGAATCTTGGGCTTTTCTCAGCTGCATGTGAGAGTGTCAGGCTCTTGGCCCTCATGTCACCCTTCACCAGCTCCACTGGGGTTACACCCCTTCACACTCTACAACATCCTTCCTCCAAACTGTATGTGAGCATCTGTAAATGCCTCTTTTTAGCGTGTATGTACGTAACCTTCTCATCTCATCCCGGTCAGGTTCAGTGACTCCCTGTGAAAACAACTTTCCACTGTGCAAATAAATCTGGACTTAACTTTTGCTTAACGACTTGACATGTCAAACGCAGCAATACACAGTATGTAGCAGAGGTAATTATGTGTGCATGAGATCTTCCTTCTCTTGTGTCTACTTTGTGTCTAGGTGTGAGCAGTGTGGCTGCGATCCAGCAGGGAGTTTCAACGGCTCCTGCCATGCCGAGACAGGCCAGTGCCCATGCAAGCTGTTCGTGACAGGCGAGAAATGTGAACTGTGTGTAGAAGGAGCGAGTCACATGGACCCGGCCAACCACTTGGGCTGCAGTAAAGGTCACAACTCAAAAAGCATTTTCATATGTTCCTCCATATGTCGTTATGGACTTTAGAATGTGTAGCACCTTTTTTCAACTTTTTGTCCTTGGCTGTGTTTTACAGTAGCACTTACATGTAGGCCCTGAGTTTTCGCTCTGTAAACTCTGTAAACACTGACCTGTTGGCTCTTTTTTTTTCCTGACACGTGCATCTAGCCGTCTTGTTTATAAGTTATATGTTTAGATATTTAGCTGTGGCAAATTCTTTCATGCATTTTATAGCCCTAATGTATCCATGGTCTTGAGGGGGGAAATGTCACTCTTAATGCCTCAGGCTTCTGCCCCCCACAAATCTGTTTTATTAAGTTAGTGCATTTTAAGTGCACTGCATGTTTGGTCCAGAAAGCTCCCCCCACCTTTTTATACACAGTCCATTTGTTGTATTTGTCGGCGGCGAGATCTTTAACCTTGCTGTTTTTCCTTGGCCGACGATGTTGGTTTTTTTCACCATGACCCTAAAGAACGTTAATCATCCTTATTTCTCTTTTCTCTCACCCACTGTTCAGAGCCCAGACAACAGCCTCCTCCTATGGGCACTGCACTCAATGCCAGTGCTATTGAACTGAGCTGGAATGCCCCAGATTCACCCAACAGCAACTCCCTCACCTACACACTTCTCCGGAACCTGGAGCCAATCCATACCAGCAACAACCAGCTTCCTTTCGGTTAGTCAATTCAGTTCAATATTTGTATTGCGCTTTTAACGATAGACATTGTCACAAAGCAGATTTGCAGAAATCCGTATGCAGATTTAGATTTCGATCTCTAATGAATGAGCCAGAGCGACAGTGGCAAGGGAAAAAAACTCCCTGAGATGACATGAGGAAGAAACCTAGAGAGGAACCAGACTCAAAAGGGAAGCCATCCTCATCTTGGTGACACCAGATAGCGGGATTATAAATGATTAGAATTCTACAAATGTATACGGTAACATCAAACAGTCCTGAGGGTGTTGAAAGGATATTCAGCATTAGCATATTATGAATCCGAGTCTGGGAATAAACACAGGAAAATCTTTATGATTACAGCAGTACTTATTAGGTACACGTGCATACATGTCCAGAAGGCTGTTCTCTAAAGGTTTCGGGTTTGGAAGCTGAATTTGTGTTTGCCTTAATGTAGGATATGTGTTGTATTTGTATGTATGTTTATATGTGAGCATGTGTGGGTATGTTTTTATATATTGCTGGAGACATAATGTTCCCACAAGGGTAGGGATATCTGATAGTTTTGACTTTGTAGGGACATTTGGCTGCCATATGCATAGTTGTAACAAAATGGCTTAAAGACAATAAAGTACTGGAGTGGCCTTCACAAAGCCCTGACCTGAATCACATTTACAAATTGTGGAGTGTCCTGAAAAAGCATTTCCAAAAAAGGAGGCCCATAATCCTGACTGAGTTACACCAGTTCTGTCACTAGGAATGGGCAAAAATTCCAGCAGAGTATTGTGAGAAGATTGTGGAAGGCTACCCCAAGCGTTTGATTCAAGTTAAGCAAATAAAAGGCCATGCCACCAGTACTAACACAGTGTATGAAAATATTTGACCCAATGAAAATGTGATATAATAAATAAAAGCATGAAATAAATGTCTCTTAGCTTTTATTTTGAAATTACCACTTATGGAAATAAAGTAGATAAACTAATTGATTTATAACAGGAAATGTATGATAACAGGAAATGTGAGAAGTTGTAAAATGTCTTTAGCCTAGGTGTATGTAAACATTTGGCCTCAACTGTAGAAGCATCTAATTAGGTACATAATACAACATAATGTTCCCACAAGGGTAGGAATATCTGACCGTTTTAACTTTGTGGGGACATTTGGCTGGTCCCCACAAGGAAAGCTGCTTTTCTTTCCTTTTATTAGAAAAAGTTTCCTTTTGGCTGCTTAGCTTAAGGTTAGAGTTAGATTAAGGAAGAGGAAATAATTAGCTGCGTTTAACAATTGTCAATGGAAAGTACTCACATGGAGGTAAAACAAGTGTGTAGGGGAAGATAAAGCTAAGCTGTAAAATAAGTGTACATATTCAAAAACTCTCTCAACAATATCCATGTTTATACCATGTCTCGCCTCTGTATAGGACTGATGCACTTCACAGACACTGTTCTGTCTCCCTACACCCTCTACACCTACCAGCTCATCACCAGCAATGTCCACGGCAACACCAGCAGCTCCAATGTCACTCTCCGCACTCTGTCCTCTGTCCCTGACCGCAGTGAACTGCAGCTGACCGTTGTGGGTCGGGTTAGCCCCACCAGTATTTCATTCAACTGGACAGAGCCTCTAAACACCTCAGGCCCTGTGGAGCACTACGCCCTGAGTTCAGTGGAAGAACAGAGTGGAAAGGAGATCCTTCATTACCAGGGCCTGGGGTCAGAGGTCACAGTGGATGCCCTGCACCCATTCACCCGCTACACCTTCAACCTGCAGGCCTGCACCAATGGTGGTTGTGCTCGCACTGCCAATGTCACTGTGGTTACAGCACAGGTTTCACCGCAGCAGCAGCCAGCACCACGTGTGACCACACTTTCCCCAACACAGCTGCACGTGGACTGGGAGCCGCCCGCCAGGCCAAACGGTAAAGCAGGAGACTATAGGAATGTTCAGTTCTAAGTTGTATTATTATGTTATGTGGAAGAAAGGATTGTGTACCATCCGTATGCTCAAGAGTAAGGTTATTTTTGTGTTTTTGACTCTTCCAGGAGTGCAATTCAATTCAATTTTAATTCTGTTGTACCTTTAACAATAGATATTGTCACAAAGCAGCTTTACAGAAATCCAGATATAGATTTATATTTAGGTCTCTAAAGGAAAATCTTTATAATTATAGCAGCAGTTCATGGAATATACAAATTTACAAATGTATTCTTACTTGACATCTCCACAAACCAAACTACTGGAACTAATCGCTTTCTATCAAGGATAGCACAATGCCCATGTTGATATGTTTTTTTTTTTCATAGCTTTAGATGATGCACCACTGAAGTGTTGTTACTAATCAGCGACGCCTTTTCAGTGTGTTCTTGGGAGTCACCGTGCATTAACATACTGTTAAGCTATAAGAATCCACTGTATCTTCCTCACGCTCTTTTAGTAGTCTTCAGCCCCATCATTACAATAATGAGAAACACCATTACAGAAATGCTATTTGATCTCTGCCCGGCTGAAAATTAATTCCTGGCGAACTTTAATCTGCAACCGAGAGGCTTGATTAAGGCTCAGCCCGTGCTTCATTCTGTGGTATAAACCAGTGGGGCTGCGCGTCACACTTTAAGGCGGTTGATTGCCGCATGCAATTATGCATTGTGCCTCACACCAGTGAAAGTGCTGCAAAATAGCTTCCTGTATATCAATGACTTTTAATGCCAGTTATCATGCTTTACCACAAATTAACTCATTAACATGGGCCATTATAAAGTACCCTCGGAGAATTCTCCTAACAATTCTACTGTCTTTTTAATTGTGTCTATCTGATTCTCTCTCTTTTTTCTTTCTTCTCTCTGTCATTTTGTGCTGCAAATGTAATTGCATGTTGTCAGTGGCTAGCTTTACATCACAATATCCAATTTCTTCTGCTAAGGCCTATTTGGAAATTGTACAAAATTATAATTATATGCAGTGTTCTGTTCTGCACCTGGAAGAGTATGGCCTTTTACTTTAATGTAAGAGAAAGACAACTTACCGGAAATTTCACTCTGTTATAGAAGGTCAATATGAAAAGGATGAAAACATCCATCATTGGTTTTATTTTTTTCTTCTTTCAAGGTATAATTATCAGGTATGAGCTCTTTATGCAAGTGCTCAATGAGTCGCTGGGAAACGTGTCCAATCCCGGCACAGAGCACAGGATTTTCCTCAGCAGTGGTTGGCTGGACCCGCAGCAGCCTTCGGACTCAGCCAGTGAGAATGCTCTGACTCCGCCTGAGAGCAGTGTAGTGGTGTCTGATCTGGAGTCCTTCACCGCATATCGCTTCAGAGTGCTCACTGTTAACATGGCCGGCAGCACCACATCAGAGTGGAGCACCGCCCGTACTGCAGAGGGAGGTTAGACATACACACATACACACATACGCAATCCCACACATCAAAAAACTAAAACAAAAACAACTCTAGTAACCATTCCGTGACCTTACATGACCTTACAGATAAATATCCTAATAAAAGAATATATATATATATATATATAAAATTTTCTTTCACAAAATTACAAGAATTGGAACCTAATTTATTATGAAACTTACTACCTTTAACACTTTATAATTTGCCACAGGGTATGAGCTTAGTGTGCAGAGGGCCAGAGTGATTATGAGCTTTATTATCACAAATCCTTCATTAACTGGACAGTTGAAATTTGGTAAAACATCAGCTGGTTATTTTGTCCAGTTTAGGTCACCCTATGGCTACTGTAGCCTCAGATTCTTGTTCTTGGCTGATAGGAGTGAAACCTGATGTGGTCTTCTACTGTTGTAGCTCTTCTGATGAGATGCTTTTCTGCTTAACATGGTTGTAAAGAGCTTTTTTTTAGTTACCATAGCCTTCCTGTCAGCTGGAACCAGTCTGGCCATTCTCCACTGAACCTCTCTCATCAACAAGACATTTCCACCCATAGAACTGCTGCTCATTTGTTGTTGTTGTTGTTTTTATACCATTCTGCACACTCTAGAGACTGTTGTGTCTGAAAATTCCAGGAGATCAGGACTTTCTGAAATACCCAAACTAGCCTGTGTGGCACCAACAGCCATACCATGGTCAAAGACACTGAGATTCTGATGTTTGATTTGAATATTACCTCAAGCTGTTAACCTCTACCTGCATTATTTTATGCTTTCCGCTGCTGCCACATGATTGGCTGATACATGGCAAAATGCTATTCTATGTAGACAAAACCAACATATTCAGCTTATTTAGTTTGTTATATTCAATCCTACATTACTCTTGAGGGTTGATTTTCAGTAACTGTGCAATAAGTATTACATTGCACATTACCTTCATGACAGCTACCACAGAATACACACCATGGAGCCATGTTGAGAGAAGCTAGCATAATTTTCACCATTAAATCCTCAGTGGGCAAGATCTTTTAATTAGGGGCTTGGAATGTCACCTTTTAGCTTTGATTTTGAGATTCAGAGGGAAATACACAATTTCATTTTTTCATATTTAAGGTGTGTTATTCGCCTGACAAGGCTCTCTGGAGATTCTACACCTTTCCTTGTCATTGATTGTATTCAAACAGCTGATGTGTTTGCAAATGCAATACTACTGAGGTGTGCAGATATGCCTCTCCTTTTATGGTGTTGCTTTCAGCGTATGAACCATGAAGCGCTGAAGAGATGAATAGCAGCCATGTGATGGCTCTTCATAATGGTGTAATTGTGTGTCCCCTCCCTCCACAGTGCCGGAGTACATGAGCCCTCCCCAGGTGTCTCCGGTGTCCTCATCTTCACTTCGAGTGAGCTGGGAGACACCACGGGAGCAGGACGTCAGGGGAACAGTGACCTCATACCAAGTCAGCCTTTACCAAGAGCAGAGCTCCAACCCATACACCCCTCCTGTAGTAACACAGGTACAGTAATATATATAATGCATTAATCACATTAACAGTGGCTCTGGGATAACACAGAGCCTTGGTTATTAGATATTTAAAACACAGAATCCAAAATGCAAAGAGCTGCTGAAGTTTTGCAAATGCAAGGAGATGCTGAGATGCTTCAGATGCTGAAGTTTTGCGCCAAATGGATCACTCAGATTGGATCGCTCATACACAGTTGCAGTGAGGAACACAGCAATTAGCATTAGCAATGCTGACCACCTGTACTGCGTTTGAGAGGATATTGTATACAGACCACAGAAGCCTTGTGCTCATAAATCCCCAAAACCCTCAAGATGCCAATGAAACAAATAGTGTGCTCACTCTCACTCTCACTGCAATATATTCACCAACACTGATCCAGGAGGCACATAGGTATTGCACAGAGTGCTTGTGATGGGATCCAGGATCATAATTAAAGCAGTGCTAAGATGAATAATTCTATATTTTGCCTACCAGAGTGTACAGTGTCTACATTACAAATTTAGTGTATAAAGACACCTGGTATTTAAATAAAAGGGTTGTAACATGCAGATCATTTGGATTGATGCATTGAAAAAGGATTGAAATTAGATTCATGATACTGGATTCATGATTCAGTTCGATTCTCAGAATATTTTGAATGAAATTTTACTGAAGAAAAATTATGAAAGAAAAGACTTCTTTTTTATTTCTGAATCATAAACGGTGCAAAACAATGTGCATTTTTGTCTGTATAAAACTAAATAAATCAAAAATTGCTATGAACAGAGGTTTAGTATTATAAACACAATGTACTACAGGTTCACCATAGCTTAAAAATAAATAAATACATTTATAAATTCTCTATAAAGTCTCTGACCTGGGGAAAATGATTGACTGCGCCTGAGGCGTAATTTTGACTGGAAATAGAGCTCCAAGGTCGGCTAAAATGTCCGGCTTCCACTGCCTCTTACTCAGGTACAGTAGATTGCAGTGGTGCAGGGCTACAATCATGGCAACAATCATAAAATGATTTTAAATATGCTACCAAGGTGTTTTGCCCATAACTCTGATAGTTAAAATAGCCCTTCTCAACATCATAATCATTTGTGAAGTAACAGTAAGCCTACCCCAGATTCTGAGCAAAGTTGGTCACATATTGGTTGGAGGCTACTGAATCGAATTATATCATAGCAGATTTAATGGTATCGTCAAATCATTGCCTCATGAATCAAAATTTGTATCATGTGGAGGCTTACACCCCTAGTAATTAACTGATGAGATAACTTAGGTGATGCTGCTGCTCTTCAGGACTGGACTTGAGCACCCCTTGTGTTTGGAATGAGAGTCATTACTGAAAATAGGTTGCTCGAAATAAAATGTAGAAATATTATTTCATTGTTTGGGAAAAATATATATATATAATGTATATTTGTATATCTTTTGATTCCCCCCAATTCATTCCAACTAACAGACTAAGGAGCTGAGGGCAGAAGCAACTGCACATTGACCTTCATTTGTGTCTCACATGTGTTCTCAGTTCCTCTTGCTCTCTGCTCATGTCTGGGCCTATATGCATGCCTCGGTCCAGAAAGGTTTCTTCCTTCACTGATGTGGAAACTCTGTGTGTGTGTGAAATAAAGGTTAAATAAGGGCTCAACATTGTGGACTGTTCACTGGCGACTGACTGTATCAGGATCACCTCTCCTCTCTAGTGTCTATAGTTTCAAAGGGATTTGATGAGCTTAGTTTTCTTTAACAACATTCCTTTTAATTGGATTTTGTTATCTTAGATTTTAATTAAGCTGATAATATTTTTCATCAGTATCCTGGAGATATATGTCCCCTCCTTTTTTTCCTTTCAGCAACCACATCAGGTCATCTAGGTATGACAGATATTTTGTGTGTATGTGTACATGTATGTGTGATTTTTTTTTCCATGCAAATATGCATTACATTACATTTTCATATACATCAGGTTCAACCTAAACCACATGGATTAAGTGGGACATGCGCTATGTAGCCCTATTAATGTATGTATAATGTGTGTGTGTGTGTGTGATCCCCAGCTGTTGTACAACGCCTCAGCAGATGAGCGGAGCTACACTGTGACAGGCCTGAAGAGCTACGAGGAGTACAGCTTCACTGTGACCGTGTGTAACGCACAGGGGTGTGTGAGCAGTCTTCCTGCTTCAGGACGCACTCTACCTTCAGGTTAATAAACCCTAATTGATTAGCCATCAATTCTAACTTGCCAGCTTGACAAGAAAATTATGTTATTGTATATGTACTGTATATACTGTACAGTACTGTAAATAAAGTACAGCACTTTATTTGATGTCTTCTACATTATTATTAGATTTTAAAGATAAATATTATTACATTAAAAAAGGCTATCATTAGATTTACAAACATTGGGCCTGATTTATCAAGCTGGATACGAGCAGATTTATTCGCAAATCCTTCATGAAAGCATTTACCCAAGAAATTTGGTATTTATGAAAATCCTGTAAATTCAGAAAAACGTTCATATCCTACTCGTGCTCCTGAGTGTGTGTAAGTTTACACTTAACTAACGTGAACCTTGATTGACTTCAAATCATATAATTTGCACGGATTCTATTGTCGCTTTTAAATTGCGTAATTTTTGTATTTATTTAGGGTTGAAACCAGTCATTTGATATTATTGGCATTCATTAAAGAATATTAAAAAGAAAGAAGGAAAGTCAGCACAAACCCATAAATTAAGACAAATAAAACTAATCATTCAATTATGACAAAAGAAATGGCACTATATAAACAGAGGATGAGCCAATCTGTCTGCGCATAGCCATAAACCGTAAACAAATGCCTCAGCTGAGTTAAGATTAGCCCTCACTTTCTATTATTAAAATCATATTATTAAATATTTCTATTGGCACAGAAGCAAGTCAAAATAACTTCCGCTTCTGCCTTATAGACTTTACCCTCATCATTCATTTGGTGCTCCCAGGTATCTGTGCACTTGTCCTTTTATGGAGATTTGTGGGCGTCATTACTTGCAAATAAGCAGTGTCAGGAACGTTCTATGCACTTTACGGATGATCAACGTATGCATGCTAATATGAAGAAAATCTGTCTCTTCGAAATATTTGTAAATCTGGCAGAAAATTGTAGTTTGGTTTACCAAAACATTTACACACAACTTTTCTAAAAGATTGCTAAAAGTAAAGTAAAGAAAGCAACATATTAAATAATAGGCCACATTTCAGACCATAAAACATAATGAAGGCCGTCAGGTTTTACCTGAAAAAACAGAAACAAGTGTGACAAAGTCTCCAGAAGATTCCCAGAAGGTTCTCCAAGAAAAACTTAACAGCCAATATTTTCATCAAACTATATGAAAGACTACTGATGCATATTTAAAAGCAAAGAGTTGTCATGCCAGATATTGATTTTGTTTTAATTTAGTGCTGTTTACTGCTTTTTAGAGTAGAACATGTTTAATTTCATACTATATAGTACTCCGTACTATATAACTTCCTGTCAGTACAGGATATCCAGAATAAATCCAGGATATTACAAAGAGCTGGTGAAATCAAAGGCCATAAGTCCATGAAGCTTTCCCTTCACACTCCCCACCATGTGTTTTCACCATATGACATTATGAAATAGATTTAATAACTATGATAATAACATAACATTTATATTGACAAAGCAATGACTGATGCATTCCTGTGCTGTAACTCTCTCTTTGAGGCATTGTGCCGTTCGTGTATGTTTGTGTGTTTTCATACTATATACTCAAAACCAAATTATAAGTTGGAAATTGGGACATGTTTTTTTTAATTAAGTTGATGTGTGTGATGTGTGTTAATTCCATCTGTGTTAATATGTGTTAATTTCCGTCTGAATATTAATGAAGTGCCTGTAATTGAACATGTCCATCATCACTTTGTTTAAAGGCCAGAACATAGCTGCCGAGGGACACACTAGTGGCACCTTTAATTCTCAGTACTGCACCAGGAAGCTTGCAAACCCACCAGCGAACTGAAGCAAATGCAGCTTGGGCCGCTCTGAGTTGAAACGGGAAGGCTTTTCATCCCTGAGGAATATGAATGAAAGCTATTTGAGATTTACTCTCAGGTTATCTTTACTATTTTCGTGCTTTGGAAACGGGTAAGAAAGTTGGGAGAAATTGGTTCAGGCATTCAGACAGGTTAGGAAAGTATGTCATCAAGCCATTTTCATCGTAAGAACATACATTTTGAGTGTTGCCTTTCTTTTTTTTATCTTCTCTTTTTTTGTTCCACTGAGACTGTGCCACACAGACTTTCCATCCAGCCTAAAGCAATGTGGGCTTTTGCATGCTTTCTTCCCCTTTTCCTGTCCTTATTAACCATCTACATCTCACCTTATATGATGACTTAATGACTCTCTCAACCCTCCTGCCGGAGTTCGACGCTCACCTCGTACACTTGCCCATTTGCGGCTGAATTCATCGCTCGGCAGTAAAAACAATTTACTGTTAATTACAAGGAGAAAAATGTGCTGGCGAGCTCCCCATGAACACCATGAATCAAACACCACTCATGGAGATTTATACGGAATATGTAAGTAGGACGAATTAGTGGGGTTTAATAACAGAGGCACAAATCATGCAGCCTTCAAGGGCCCTTAATTGATACTGTGGGAAATGATGGACATGAATCCGTCAGGCTCTTGGCGCCACTGTAAGATATGGTCAGCTCAATATGCTGCGGTGGATGTTATTGCTTCCTCCATACGACAGAAGCACATTTGTCGCTTTGCCACTGCGCTTATTTTCATCATAGTAGGAATGTTTTTGTGCGTGTTTGCTTTTTGCTGCCATTCACTAAACAGTGCTTTTGGGATATCAAATGAGCAACGTGTTTTTGTTCTGTTGCTTATATGAGCTTTGAAATGTCCGATTTTTCTCTTTACCCTGATTTAATGGTTTTCCTTATGGTTGTCTCAGGTAGGTTGAATCACATACGCACACACACACACACACACACACACTTTGGCTAACCTATGGCCCACTTGAGAACATGTCTCTTTTCTCCTTGTCCCAGTCCCATTCAGTAACTCTGACAGCACTTTGATGTTGATGATTGCAATTTATGTGATCCTTACTTTGTTTTTATGACCGTCAGTATACACAGTGCCCATCGTTATTATACAGATGCACCATTAGACTGAATTACCATCTGTTCAAACGGAGCAGTCAGCAGCTGCTTTCGTTGGGTTGGTTGGAATGGCGTCGCATTCTTTCAATGCTGGAACAAGTAGTGTGTAACGAGCATTATCCACAGCGTAGATGGCAAAACAGTTACCGTGTGGCTGAATTTAATTGTGTTTGGGTCTTAAAGCTTTAGAGACTATGTGCAAATGTATAGACTGGAACAATGCTCAGTGGCCCGTAAGCGCAAAACACATTCACAGGCTAAAACCTGTAGCAGCAAAACGAAAAAGAGCAAAACTGAAAAAAAACAAAACAGCAAATTACAAAACACAATATTAAAACTACAAACGCAACAGTAAAACACAACATTAAATTTTAAAAAAAAACATTAAAACTAACAACACAATAGGAAAACTATGGTTTTTTACCTAGTTGGAGGTCAGAAATTACGAATTACGACTTTTAGTCAAACGCAGCATTTGGTTGTTTTATTCTTTGTGAGAATTATGCTGTGTTTGACTAAAACTCACAACTCAGGATCTCCAACCTCCAGGTAGGAAAAAAACAAAGAATACTCCCTTCAGTCGTTCCTACTTTCTAATCCTTACTTGGGAAGTTCAAGTCCTCAACCGTGCTTACAGCATGTGATGGCAAATTAACAAAAAAAAAAAGAAAAAGAAAACATAGCACTTCCTTACTTTTATAAATGAGTTATACTGTACATATAAGTATTTGCTTTAGATCGATCAACATATAGGTATAATTGCTTGTTAAATCTATAACAGTGACTGTACAGTTCTCTGTTTTACATCACTCATCACAGTTAGCTGGATAGAGTTTTGCTAACAAAAGTCGAACATGAAGGCATACATGGCTTTTCTTTTTGATCTTTCTTTTTTTTTTGTATGCATGGAGGTAAAAAATGGCATAATTTCCGAGTTTGGATTTTCCACTTCTGAGTTAAATCAAACGTAGCATTGGTGTCTGGGTGTGGGTTTGTCTCCCCAGTGTGCGCTCACTTTTAAACTGGCTGCTATTCCCCTCTGATAATATATGTGAATACGTCAGTACGAGTCAACATACAGATTAATCTCTCAATCCATCAAATTATTCTTCTCCGAACTTGTAACATGTGTCTGTGAATTTTTGAATTGCTGTACGATTATGGCCCAAACTAAGAGGCTCTATAATCATCTCTAATGCCTGATATGGCATGTGGTCATGCATTAAGCTGAAAGTGACAGTGAGACAATATTGCGAAGTTGCAGGACCTCAGCTGTCAGTGCAGGAGATCCCTGGTCACTGCTAAAAAGCATAATAACTCATTTTTTGAACGCACTGATGAGGACAAGGATTGTGTAAGCCTACAGAATGTTAAAGAGGGAGCCAGACTGATGTTATTGATCTTTTTGTAAAGCGAACAGCTAATCAAGAGTTGATGGTAATGTTTTATGTATATTACAAGCCATAAAGGGAAGCTGTACATGTGTATCCCTGCCTGTACACATCGCATTGACTTGAACTGTGCCATGCATATTTGTCCCCCTCTGGAAGGTTGGGGCAATTATGCATAAATCAATACTTCCCAAGTTACAGAAATGCTGCAAGTAAGTATTATAGTTCAGCTAGGGAGATTTGCCTGGAAAATGCAAGGCATTTGCATTGTTAAAGCAGCAAATCCAGCGACAGGGCTGGACTTGTTTCCAGATATGCTTAGGACATTTGGTTTACTTATTAATCTGATAAAAGCAATGTTTACCTTCGCTGTTAGACCAGGATGAGAAGATAAAATATTCATGAAGCAAATATCGCCAGCTAATTTTAATCATTAGTCATGAAAATTATTTGATGTGGAAGAGTTAATGATTCTCCATTAGTATAAACGAAATGGCAGAATCCCATCATATGTTACGCAGGCTGTAAATTGTATTCTATAAATTAACTTTCACTGGACACGTTGCAATAACCTAGGCCAGCGTTCACTATAGAGGAAACGTGCAGTTATTCCAAGACTTGGAACCGTGCACCAGTTTAATTTGACAGCAACCAGTGTGCAATGGCATTAGGTGTCTGAGCTGTAATCACATTTGGTGTAATCTGCGTTCAGCAGTGCATTTGAATGACTTTTTGTTTGGCGTTATAATTTAAACAATTCTTTGGCCGTCATGAAACGATCAGCAGATGTCCAAATGTGATACCTAGTAGGCAGGTTAAATAATTTTGAGCTGATAAAGACAGGTTAAAATATAGAAAATAATATCAGTTACGCTAGACAGGACATTTAGTCAGATAGCGAAGTAAAACGA
This sequence comes from Pangasius sanitwongsei, assembly GCA_037576675.1. NCBI lineage: Eukaryota > Metazoa > Chordata > Actinopteri > Siluriformes > Pangasiidae > Pangasius > Pangasius sanitwongsei. The sequence goes on from CM075012.1 coordinate 22,170,774, forward strand.
TTCCCAGACCTCACTGGTTTTGTCTCTTCTTGCTGAAAATTTGAAAATTGCTGGGAAAAAGTCTCTTATCTGCTTATTTTGGTATTCAGGAGTTTGCCTGAGGAAATAAGGTCTCTGTTTGGAACCTCTTGACAATGATGCTAGTATATGAGTCCCACTTAAGTGACTGCCCTGTACCTCTATATAATCTTAATAGATTTTTCCCATCCTCTATACCTCAGATGCATGTTAATTGATTTTTTTATTAAGTTGTTGAGTTTAATCGAGTATTCATGACAGACCTAGTATTTATAAATCACGCAACAGTACTGACACTCTCACTTTCGCCTGTTCCATGCCATGTTTTACCACCTGTATGTATGTTCGAAAGTGATGAACGTCTGTCAAGACTTCACACAAAACCTATTAAATCAGCAAGAGGAGTTTGAAATATCAGGGTTTCAATTATATAGACTCAAGTGCTATTGATTGGATGTAATTTATGACACGCTTGGCAACAGACCTTTGAAGACAACACATTCATTTTCTATAGAGGGCTTTTATTAGTGGTGCTGGTTGGGCTTGGCTACTGGCCGAAGTAGACTAAATGCACTGCGAATGTGTCAGTTCATGATCATTTACCTCCTTTAAGGTGGTGTTTGGACCCCATTTAAAACATTTGAGCAGCATTTTTTTTTTGTTTATTGCCTCTTTGTTTAAAATATGTCTGAAAAATCTGATGAAACAAAAAAACCCTTCTTTTTCTACTGACAGTACCAGCAGGGTTGAAGGCCCCCAGGCTGAAGCCTTTAAACACCACTGCGATGGAGATCTTGTGGGCTTCTCCAGCCAAGCTGAACGGTCCTCCACCTGTCTACCATGTCGAAAGAACCGATGTATCATTCTCAGATGCAGAAGGCCAGGTCATCAGAGGCAGACGCTTCACTGGGTCCGACTACTTCCTCTTTCCCAGCTCTACACTACCTGTTAACACTGACTTCACAGGTATGGGGCTTTTTTCAAATGAGCAAGTCAACAAATGATCAAATGAATTGAACCAAAATGCAGCATTGATTCTATAAAAATCCATTCCAGGGACTTTTCTCTTATGTGGCCGAGCCATCTAATCACCAAATCAGGCTTGTGAATCTGTGAGTGTGTGTGTGTGTGTGTGTGTGTGGCCTAACACAGTTTTTATTCTGCGCTCAATCTCTGTAACAGCCTAATAAATTAATGACTTCCCCGATTAGACAAAGGGCAATTATACTTTTGTTTACGAACATAATTGGGGAATTGAGTTCCAAATGAATATAGGTTATGCTTCATCTGCTGATGCAAAAAAAAAACAAAAAAAAACCCTGCCATTTGTTTACATAACTCACATTTTAATTGTTTAATGTATGCAAGGATCAATTGCTCTAAATCATCAGATTGGTCAGTTGGATGTTGTAAAATTGGAGACAAATAGCGAATGACCTCATTTCCATAGCTGCTGCACCAAGGTGGTTTAAATGTTCCGTGAATTAAACCTAGAAAGGTCAATTAACAGTTTGCTACTGTAATCATGGTAACTGGCTCCTACTTACTTCCATTAATTATTAACCTCATTAGCATTTTGGGTTAATTATTCTTTTAATTCTTTTGTCTCTCCACAGGGCTTTATATGCAGTTCAAAGTGTAGATAACTGGATGCCGAGAGTTTTTACTTTTGGCTCTGTGCTCCCACATGATAGAATTTAAAATAAACACTTATAATTATTTTAAACTCTAGATACTTGTTAGTTTTTTACTCTTATATTGTCACATAATATTATATTTTTATATTTACATTGTTTATTGATGACAACCAAAAAAAAAGCGTCAGGGTGTATTCTGAAGTTTCCAACCAAAATGTAGTGCAGATAACACTATTTTTTCAGGACCACAGGATGGAATATTTCCTGAAGCAAGGCTTATATAGGATATAATGCAAATTTAGCAGAGCATTACCAAAGAAAGGACGGAGCTTGGTAAAACTTGATTGCAAATTCTTTGCAGTCGTGCGTAGATGACATTTCAGATTAAGCTAATTTGCAGTTGTCTAGTTAACAAAAAAAGTGGTTTATATAAACATTGATGGTGCTAAGTGCATTCTGCAATTCACTAAGCCCCTAAGCTTTCATTTGTTCCGTTATATGAATGAACATCAGATGACCATCAGACAGCTCTGTAGCATATATTACGCAGAACATCCACTAAATGGCTTCCTTAGGAAGCCTACACAGAAATGGATGACCCTGTGTGACCTTGTAGTTTAAGAAATGAATAGCCATTTCCTTAGTCTCACCAACCCCCAACTTTATTAACATTTAGCACCGCAGTTTCCAGTTTTTTTTTCTTAAATAATGACAAACGGATAAATCTTTATAAATCAAGCCTGGAGTTGAGTTCAGCTGACTCTCTAATTGATCAATGACTGCAGTCAAAGTGGAGAGCGCGTCCTTGGGCCTGCTGGTGTTATAAATGGCCGCAGACTAATGAGGGAGCCGAAGAACAGCGGCGACATTCCCGTCGGCTCATATCTTTAGCCACTCCGCCTCTTTAAAATCACATGTTGATGTTCTCTATTGCTTACCGATGGATTGGGACGAGGCCAGTCCACTCTGCACTCCTGAAGCCCTTTGGTTGGTCATGGGGCAAATTGTATTGAGTAGCAGGTTAAGGAAAAACATAAAGATTTCCCTGTTCAAAACAAGCTGTTCTTATCGAGCTCGCTGGTGACTGGGTAAATGTGAGCAAAGAGCTCAATGGCTGAAATGAGGCATAATGAAATGAACAAACAACATGCTCAGGGACAAAATACTCGATGTAATATTGAAATCTAGCCAAAGCAACGCATTAAGCAAAAATCAATGGTCATCTAATTTGGAGCCTTAAATGATTTTGTCAGTGCACAACTCCCAACAAATCAAAGAGGGGGACAAGATTTTAAAAATGCAATATCATTGCAGAGGATTGATCTGCATCTTAATCCTCATTGATGTGTTATGGCGGGCAGTGTCTTGAGCTCTGCTGAAGATCCTCAGCCAGGATGCAAACTAGAAACTGTGTCTTATGCATAATAATGCGGTCTTCATATATTTCATTTTTCTTTCATTTTACTTGTAATGAAGTGCATTAACTTGCCGCGGCTGCCTTTTGAAGTGTCGCTCTTCTCTCTTTATCTTTGTAGAATCTGAATGTTAAGTGGCTGCACACACTTTTAAAAAATTTTCCCCTGAAGGTCTATGAAGGGGTCACGATCAGTAAATTTTCTTTTCGAGCGATCGTAGCCAAAAATATTAAATGTTACAAATGATTTTCCTTAAATAATTTGATTTATTGTCAAGTGGCCTCATTGTGTGAAATCTGAGGGGAAACTTTGCACAGACATCATTAGTTTTTCCCCCCATTTAAAGATTAATCATGAAAAGCTCTGGCTCTTTAATTCTGTAATTTGTATATTTAATGGGGTGCTGCAGAATCTATGACAGTAATTAGCATTTGCTAAAAACTCATTAATACGCAACAACTTGATTAATGCTGCAATAATGCTAACATGACTGAAGTTATTCAGGTTATGTATTAAGCAGATTAAATCCAAATGGCCTTGTTTGTTCTACTTATAGTTGATATTATGTTTTTTGGCCCGGGAATGAGTTTCTGGGAAAATTTACTGGTTATTGATGCCTATCATATACAGACCTCTAACAGATTGTCGGAATTGTTCAAATACATTTTGTGACTTCTGGTTTTATTAAGCTGGGTTAACTCGGACAAATAAATGATGTGCACAATGACAATTTGGTGCAGTTGTTTCAATATATGTGTGGTGGCCTGAGGAAGCCCTTCACTTGGTCAGATTTTGACATTTAATACAATATATAGTTCAGAAAACTACAGTGTATTTGAAACGAAGTATGTTCTTTTTTTTTTTTTTCATTTTTTCTTAAAGACGTCCTTCCTAACTCTTACGACTTATTCTGTGCCTATGACCTTATACATCATTTTGGGTGTGTTGTTTAAAGATACAGTAGTTAACATTTACATCGATGCATTGAGTGTATAGTTTGGGTGGGTCCAAAAGCCCTGCTTATGGAAAAAACAACATTAATGCCAAATAACTTTGTAACTACCCTAAAATTTTGGTCAAAATCTGATTTCTTACCATTTCTGGCCTCCGCATACATTCTATTCAATTTGGTTGTCTTTGTATAGAGCTTTTAAAATAATTAAATATTATGCTGTGTTGATTATGCAAAATATTTTCAGATCTGGTTTGAGTCAGAAGTACTTGGAGAAAGGACATGTACAATATACACTAATAGTAGACCCTCACCTAGTGAACTAGCATTAGGATTTTTTTTTTTTTTTTTTGAGACTACGAAGTACTTCTGTAAAGCAATCTGAATAAGGGCGTCTGCTTCATGCAGGTCAATACAACGTATAAACTTCATAGAACAGTTGCATAAAAAAAATTGCTGTTATTTTTCTGCTTAAACATTTACATTTACATTTATGGCATTTGGCAGACGCCCTTATCCAGAGCGATTTACAATAGTGCTTTGAAGTCTATCAAAAATACAGTAGTATGGTCAGTATTTTGGTCACGATTGGTAACATCTTTTAAAACAACATATTTTTCTTTAACATTTTTCTCAACTCCAATTCTCCTGATTTATATTTTTTGTGGCTCTTCACAAAAATGTAGCCTGAATGTATGGTCAGTGAACTACTCCAAATGCCCCATGAATTGCTGACGCACATCTTCCTATGTATGGCCTCTTGTCTTGAGACCCTCTAAGGTGAATCTCATTCTTTATCTCTTGGCTCCAGGAGACCACTGACCACTGCTCTTGTAAACAGACCTGTCAGAACACACACCTCAGAGACTGCCCTTGTGCCTTTCCTACAGGAATAGGTCCGTCGTGTTGATGGATGTGAAGAGCATGTCAAAAAAAAAAAAAAAGCTGATCACACAGGAGATTGACTGTGCTGAACCTACAAGTTTTGCATAAGCAGTTCCTCAGCCATCTCCAGTTTCCATACATGCACACACAACGCTGAGTTAGATTAGAGTCCCAGGGTGATTAATCCTTTTTACCAGAGGCCAGAAAATTGACTTTTTGGAGCTGTTTTGGGGATGCCCATGTTCAGCATTGAATTTATTTGTCACACTCCACAGTAGTGGTTAATGGCTCATCCTAAAACTCAGGGCTTTAGGAATTTGCAGTTAAAAAATAAATAAATAAAAACGAAAATAAAAGATAAATAAAAAAAACAAGTATTTCTTTTTTATCCTAGCCTACTAGGTTTAAATGTTATAATTTTATTGAGGCAGTTGTATCCATTGTTTTACCATTGAAAAAGCTTTAGTTGTGCTGTACGTGTTATCTCGGTACCACTGTTATTGTGGAGAGGTATGAATTGTTTGCTCACACCCTTCCTCTTTCCCATGGACCTGCTCAAGAGTAGCTAAACATGGAGTCATGATACTCCAGACACAGAAACCCAACAGTGTCCTGCTTAACCTTATAACAGACTTGTGGCGATAAATTAATTCATTTGTTTATACTGATTGAAAATGTCCGATAAGACGGATGTCAGTGTACTGTGAGAAGGGGTTAACATGATCCAAGATTTTCTTGTGGTTCATGTAACAACATCATTAAATGTTTTAGAGCCTGTTTGATTCTTGAAGAGAGCATGATGGGAGCGTCGTGTCTAGATTTCCAGTATTGGAATGTTAATGAGTGTTATTCTCTCTGGACTCTCTTCTATACTCTCTTAGGGTATCTAATTAAAGTTAAAGTTTCGTCAGATGTTTTTCATATTGTTGTCTCTGTGCAGGTGTTCAGCTGAGTTTCCGCACACGGATGGAAGAAGGACTGATCCTATGTGCTCTTTCCCCCGGAGAGCAAGAAGAATTTGTGGCTCTGCAAATGCGCAATGGCCGACCCTACTTCCTCTTTGACCCTCAGGTAGGATACAGTTCACTTTGTTGGCATGACTGTTTTAATGTTAGGAGACCGTACATGTACAAATACTATACAAATATTATATAACACTGCCAGACCTCTCTGCTTACATACCTGAAGCCCTTCTAGTTGCCCCTACAAAGAGTCATCAATCAGACATCATTCGATATCTGGTGTTGACTCAAAATATTATTGCTACAAAATTAGATTTTATTTGGTACAAACCAATCTTCCTTAAATTTTCTGGGTTTTTTTTTATTGCAATTCTGACTTGTATTATGAGGCCTGGTTTTCAGTCTGTGTTGTATTGTGGATGTTTTTCAGCTATAACTGGTGCTAATACCACTGCACTAATGACACAATATGGAAAGGAACAGTAACATGGCAAACAGTATGTTTTTTTTACGAGGGAATTAATTATTTTTGATCCCATGCAACTCTACTGTTTTCCCTCTGTGGAAATTTCAAACTAAAACAGTGTTTGAATCGGCGCCCAATTAACTTGTTACCCGCAGTCACAAGTAAGACACTCACAATAGCAGGCTAATGTAACAGTGCAATGCCACCTCACCATCACTTGCCACTCTGATGATAAAAGCCATCATGAAAGATGATCTCTGCACTAGTACCGACAAGACTACTGCCGATCTCTCCTCACTAATATTCACCACCACCAAAATCTCACTAGTTTTGCATTTATTAACACAGTTTGTTGGGGGTAGTTTGATAATTATAACTAAAAGTGGTGTCATGCCCAATTAATGTCCCCTGATAGCATGCCCATTAGTTCCCCCATTAACGAATTCAACAATTCTAATGGGATTAGCACCATGGGATGCTAATTGGGCGTGACACAGGAGACTGGTATGCTTCCCCACACACTCTTTGTAATGATGAAATTAATGAGCAGTTTATGAAATGCTGTCTCATGAAAGAATATTTAGTTCCTGGTAAAAGCTGTTGCAAACAATGCCAGTTTTCCTTAATCAGCTTCTTACATTTTGGAGGCATGGACTACACACACACACACACATAGATAAACACACACACACACACATGCCTGCTCATTAATGCAAATTTGTGAGTGCCCAGCGTAGCCTCAGGTTCCTGTTCTTGGCTGCCAGGAGTGGAATCTGATAAAATTTTGTTTTGTTGCAGCCCATGCACTTCAAGGTTCAAAGAGATATATCTGAGATTCTTTTCTGTTCATCACGGTTGTAAAAAGTGTAGAAGTAGAGAAGTAAAGAACAACACTTCATACCTTATATCCTTCTCTTTTGACGAAAAAAGAGAGAAATGGCGCTGCTACAAAGCGCAAAGTTCTCTGTCCTTCATACGTACAAAAAGACAGAATTATAAACTGTAAACTACATAAAATTACAGTTACTATCTACACCAAAAAAAATAAAATGCGTATATATTATTAATATAAATTAAATACTTTTTCCCACAACTAATTTTGGCTGAATTTGAAGATTGATTAGAAAGTTTGGGGCATCCAAACTTTCATAGCTCTTTATATTTCCATAGCCAATTTCAGCTAGTGATATTTGGCATGTACAAATTATTTGACAGTGTCTGAGGTGGCCGAAGGTTGGTGTGGCAGAGCCTTTGGAGACTGGCAAAGAAAAGTATTTACTGTTTGTTCCATCAGCTGCGGAGCAATGTTCAGAATATAATTGTAGTGGCCTGAGCCCTGCTTTTCTTACCAAATAAACAGACCAGAATAGAAACATGAAGAAATGATAAGAGTATGTTTTCTAACCATGACATTTACAGATAGACCTTTCTCAATTCAGCTCCTTCTCAGTCAGCAGGGAGATGAGCGTTGCTATTTTCATGGTATCTGAGCTTTCAGCACCTGCTTGCTGAGCAGAATACAGAGATCACCATTTTAAAAAAAAAAAAAATAGCATGTTTTAGGTGCCATCATATCAGTCAGGTGATGTCAGGTGGGTATGAAATATTGTGCTAGGCTATAAATAATGTGGAGGCTATGTCGGAGGAGTGGGCTCAATATCGGGTTGGGCTTCTGTAGACAGAGGGGTAAAGAAAGGTGGGGAATTGATGAAGCATACACAATACTTTAACCGTCTTGGAACCTGGGTGAGTCAGTTTTTGGACTGATATTGTTCAAAAATCAGAATGTTTGTTCAGAATGTTTGTTTGGCATCTTCTTAAATGTCTCTTATTCATTGTAAGGCAAAGTCTGCTATCACAAAATGCTGAGATGCAGGATGTCTGTGCATGGCATTTATTTTGAGACCAACTTTTAAACATTAAAAAAATGTGTTTGAGCTGGAAATGTAATAACAATGTTTAAATATAATCTCATTGTTCACATTTAAAGCAGTTTACAATGCCTTCATTATTCAAGCAAAAAAAAAGGGGGGAGGGTTAAAATCACATCATTCAGTGGCATTCTACTTTTTCCTCTATAAAATAAATAAAAACTGGTCACACTGATGCTGAATGTACATTTTAAGGACATTTTTCTGTACAATCTACACCTCTGAACTCCCTCACCAATACTTAACCGCAATGAGAATAATTATAAAGCTTAGAGTTAAGGTTATATGTTTGTATAAATTGTGACATTCCTTAAAGGGGATTAGCCATTATGTGCAGTGTGCAGTTTGATTCTCAATTCTCATTGGTCAGAAAGTGTTAATTAACTTCTATTGATCCTAGCGGAACACCACATGTTCCCAAGCCAGCTGGTCTTTATCCAGTGGGGCATCCCTGATACAGCTCTAGCAGGAGCCGACCAGGGGGCACCCCTGTAAGGTAACCCAGCCAACCTCAGCTGCCTCCTTTCAATTTTGAGAAGCAGTGGCTCTACTCTAAGGTTCGCCTGTATTGTCAAGCTGCATACCCTATCATGGTGAGTAAGCCCAGGAACCCTGCAGAGGAACCTCAATTCGGCCACCTGCACTTGTGACCTTATTCTTACGGTCACTGCCCACAGCTTGTGACCATGAGGATAGTGACATAAATTGACCACTAAACAGAAAAATTTGTTCATGAACTAATCTCCTTCTTCACCACCACAGAACAGTATAGCAAGTGTAACACTGCTGCCTGGTCTGTTTGTCAATCTGACACTCTCTTTTATCATTACTCATGGCCGCAAGGTCCCAGGATGCTTAAACTCCTCCACCTGGTCAAGTTGTCTCCCCTCACCTGAAGGCAGCCTCCTACTCTTTTTCAAGAGAGAACCTTGGCTTTGGACTTGAAGGTGCTGATTTTCATCCGAGTTGTTTCACACACAGTAATTTAAGTGAGTGTCAGGAGGTTCACTTCAACTAGCGCCAAAAGCACATCATCGTCTGCAAATAACAAGTATATTTCTAGCTCTCTATAATGGACATCTCTATAACCTTGGCTGGGTTCTGATATCCTGTCCATGCAAACCAAGGACAAGAGAACAGTATTGGATGAAAGAAGCAGTGCAAACAATTGACTCTACACTGCAGAGTCTACCCTATCATTGGTAGTATAAAGTCTCATGATGGCAGACAGTGTCTCATATCAGCATATTAAAGTGTAGGTGTGCAGTGTTGGTTGTACTAGCATGACTTTGATTAAAGCAGGGATGTGTTGGGGGCAACAGTGGGTTGAGTAATCTGACTATCTCAGGGAATAAGCTGTTGAGTCTGGTGGTGGTGGCACAGATGCACCAGTACCTTCTACTAGAAGGCAGGAGGGTGAAGAGTCCATGAGAGGAATGGGAGAGACCATCCACAATGCCACAATACTGCTTCTCCAAGTTGAGAGGACCACCATCTTAGTTTGCCAAATGCACTGTCCCAGATCTCAAACATTGAAGATGCATCTTATCTGTACCTGCTTTTGCTGCAATCCTTCTGACTCTCTTATACCAGAGACATCAGTTGAATCATGAGAGCCCTTTGTGAGCAATACTTGGAAAGACACACTCAACTTGATGGCTTTCCCATACCACTGGTGTCAACAAACACACCCTAGGGTTACATTAACCGGTGGTAATTAGTTGACAGCTCTGACATTCTCTTTACCAAAGTGTCCAACGCATATGGTCTCAAGTCTGATGATACAATCACAATTAATCACAATTATTGACTTGGCCCAAGGTGCTCTGGTACCAAGTACAATTATGAACAACCTTTTATTCAAAAAAGTGTTTTCTTATTGACAAATTGTTGCTTTCATTGAAGTATAATAACATTTAGCCTTGGACCTGGCAACCCTAATCCATGCAGGGTAAACTTAGTTTGTTTTTTTTTCTTTCATGGGGGTCTTTAGGATTGCTTTTTGTCCAACTTATCCGGTGAGCTCTGATTACCAAGGGTGGCCTATTGGGAGCATTAAGCGCCTGTTGACACATCCCTGAGGTTCAACAACAAGTTCTCGATGCATGAAGGGGAGCTTTCTGTAAAGAGACTTTTTTTTAACATTTATGAAAGAAGTCTTCACTGTCAGCTCTTTGTAACAAAGAGAGGTACAGTTGTTTCTGCAATTGGGGAAGTCTTCAGGACAGAACTTCAAAAGAAAGAAAAAAGAGAGAGGCTGTTGATGGAATGCCTGCTTATAGCTACTATAAATGTATGACTGCAAAGGCATAGTCACCCTTCCACCAGGACTGTAGAACAGCCAAAAGCAATATACCGGAAGATCTCACGCACCTGGGGACAAAGTGTGGTCAGAGTATACCAATGAAGTAGGAGGGTACAACTCCGAAGGCCTTTAAAAACAAACAAAAGAATCTTAAACCGGTCTGTAATGGACAGGGAGCCAGTGGAGGGAGTCTGAAAGGGGGGTGATCCCTTTTTTTAGTACTGTTAAGCAGTCTAACAGCAACAGTCTTTACTAAGTGTGACTGTGCTAAAGAGGATTTATTAACAACTGTAAACAAGGCATTACCGTAGTCTAGACACCAGCCCTTCCCTTGCCTCCATGCCATTGTTCATTATTTTCCTATAAAAGCCCAAGTCATGTTTTATTCCTTACTTAAATAAACCATCACCTTTATGCATGCTTTTCTTTCCCCAATGAAAAGGACACCAGGAAAAATCCTATTTCAGCATCGGGATTAGAATCAATGGTAGTGACTTGGTAGTAAAATGAAACTATCACATGAGCTTCTTGGTACAATGGCAGGGTGATCTCTAATAGTGAAGAATTGCTTTTGAAATCTTAAATTTAGAACAAGCATGGTATTAAGACAGCATGTTGTGTCTCCTCTGGCTGATACTTAAGGCCATCTCTTTTCTGCAGTAAACATATCGCAGGCCCTGGCACCCATACATATATTGATTCTGTCATTAAATCTCCGTCACTAGGAGGAGATGTGATACTTTGTGTCTTGCTTTGCTTGCTGCAGAACACTCCACCAGGCTGTTTAAAATGTGAAAGCCAGAGTGATGTCATATTTTAGCAGGACAATAACCCCCATCTTAACATCGACAGTGCCAGAGCTTCTAATTTACAGCATGTGTGGAGCTTCCAATCTCCAGGCAGAATTTGGTTCAGAGCCTATTGCAGGGAAGGAGAACGAGAAAAAAAGCAACTCACGAAATGGAATTTGGCAGCAGGTTCCTCCCAGCAACAAGGGGCTGAAAGTGAAAGTGTTACAGCCAGTGCAATAAAGTTCTGGGACCCTCAGCTTTCAAAGGAGACACAAGGGATACTGTAATATAATTTTAATGAAACAATCCTACTTTCAGTTAGGATAGATAGAGGTGAGCCGTTCTAGGACACTAAGCTGTGTATACTTTCTGGCATCATGATGTGAGGGCTCTGTCTGTCCAAATTTGTCCACCCAAAAAGCAAACTTGGAGTTTGAAGGAGGATTCAACTCAGCACCTCAGGGCTGAAAGTGACGACGTTGGATCTATATTGCCACAAAGTTCAGGAGCTCCCAGTTTTCAAACAAAGATAGAGATGGGTAATAACTGCAGTGGTTGATCTCCTTCTCAAAGTAATTCTGACATTTCCAGCACTATGTTTTAGAAAAGATTGAGCCAAGTCCTTCACTGTCCTATTGTAGTGTATTAAGCTACACAAAGTGCAGGGTTTCTTTCATGGAGGCCTTGGCAGCCACAGAACTACTGATGTGTTATTAACCCTCAGTATTTGATGTTAGGCCTCGGTGGTGGCCATCAGTCCACAAGATGATGGAGGGAGAAGGTATAATGACAACCAGTGGCACCGACTGATCGCTACCAGGAAGCAAGCCCTGGGAACTATCATTGTGGATGATCAGTACCATGGTAATGGCACACTCACCCACATATGTACAGATCTACTATATTTATGGCCCCTCCCCTTACATCCTTACTCATGGAAGCAAAAGAGACTATCAGAGTTAATCTTTGCTGTTCATTATGTGATTAGAATAATTAGAGTACAGAAGCTGCTCCTCTCCAGAACTTGAATTTTAATTATGACTGGCAAAGAAGTGCAGCACTTCTCTAGACATCTCACTGAGCACCCTTTGTGTGTGTGTGTGTGTGTGTGTGTGTCTGCACGTGTGTGTTTCTCATTTGCTGTGTGCCTGTGACTTCATTAAGGTTATGACATTATCTGCTCTAGGCTACCAGAAGACATTGAATATTTGGCATTTACTTCAGAGATAGCCTCTTCTTTCAGTCTGGAGTGATCAGCAGTATTATTTAAAAATCTTTCCTTTATGATTTTGCACTTTATCCAATTATTCATATTGCAAATTATGGTTTACTTATTTTATTGTATATATGGCGATGCATTTGCCTTGTCAAAAGTTTAATCCTTCACATATCTATAAGCTATAAACATACAGTATACACCACTTCTTTCAAACACACACTCAAACACACAAATTAAAGTTCCGTTAAGAGCCTCTCCACCAATTTTGTGATTATCACTGATACTGATAAATAGTTTCATTTATGTACTGAAAATTATATTTGTTATAACACATTCATTCTCTTTGCTTGTTTTCTTCTTGCCTTCACTACAGGTTCAGCATCAGCAACCAGTGGCAGTACCATAATTGGCCAAAACACAGGGATTTTTTTTGGAGGACTTCCAGAGAGTTTCACTATTCTTCGACAAGACACTGGTAACACATCAGTTGCTGTCCGGGTGGCATTACATGGCATTGTGTTTTGCTTTGTCCTGACAAAGCTAACTAGCTATTCTTGTGTGTGTAGGTCTGGCCAGTCTAGCACGTAAGGGTTTTGCAGGCTGTGTGAGGGATGTACTCATCCAGAGGAGCAGCACTCCTGAAGCCATTTGGGAGCCATTAGACTGGGACTCAGCCCTGGAGGAACACGAGACGTATAGGGACTGGGAGGGCTGTCCTGCCTTTTCTGAGCATGGGGCCTACTTCCTCGGACATGGTAATGCCCCTTTCTCATAAAACCTGAAGGACCTACATATATTGCTTTATATATGATTTGCATGTAGTCTTTGTTACGTTTGTTGAATTATTGTAAAGATATGTTAGCTTGTTCGTATCAAAATGTTTTTCAGGGTTCCTCAAACTGGAAAAGGAGGTATTCACTGGTGGAGATGATTTTGAAATATCATTCGAGTTCAAAACTGATCAGTTGAATTCTCTACTGCTTTTTGCATACAATACTAATGGCGAGGATTATATTTTGGTGAGTTTTGTTTGTGTGACAAAATGTTGGATTCATATTCATCCTACCAAAATAGAAAGTCTAGACAGTTTTAGTTCCAGAAAGTGATCAATTTTATGATTATTTGCCAGCTATGCATATGCAAATAACAGTATTAATATGTGTGTGCATGTGTGTGTAGGCCGAGCTGCAGGGCGGGATCCTCTCATGGGTATTGCGTTGGGGAGATCAGAGGGCGGAGCTTGCCGTGTGGGTGGGCCTCTCCTATTGTGATGGAGGCTGGAACAGTGTCAGCATGTTAAAACATGGAGCACTAACCAGAGCCTCTCTGAATCATGCGTTGGAGCAGCACAGGAGCGCGAGAGGTGGAAACCTCAGTATCACCTCTCCACTTTATATAGGAGGTGTCCCAGCTGGACTTCAGCACCCAGCGCTGCATCAGCACAGCCTGCTACATGGTCAGACACACACACACAGACACACACATGTACACATGAACACAAGCACATAGTGGCCAGATCAGTACTTTAGTGTTAACCCTCCAGTCCTGAATTTGGACCTTTGAAGTATATAATATGATATGGTACCATAAAATGATGATAGCAGTACATAGTAGTATGTCCTAGAAATGAATGTGAAAATACCACAATACAAATAAAAATTTTCCTTAACATTTTAATATGTAGATTCTTTTTCTTTTTCTTTTTTCCCCATCCTATATCTTTAGTTGTACTAAGCTCTTGTCTAATCCCAGCTACTCTCTAGATTGTAGAGACTGTACAGTATAACCCTCTCTTTTCTCTCTGTCTTCTCCTGTGTCCACTCATCCCCCTCTTGCTCATCTTGATGCCTCTGATGGCGTTCCTTGTTTTAGATAATTATGCCAGTGCAGAATGTGATCTATATCCCTTCCGCCTCTCTCTTTCTCTCTCACCTCTCCTGCAGGATTTGGTGGCTGCATCAGGGATGTTCGATTGGCTGCAAGTGGTCCTGTCTTAAACTTGGCCATGGCATCGTGTGCCGCTGTCAGAGTCAATCTGGATGGATGCCTGTCAGCTGACACCAGCGTTAACTGCCGGGGAAATGACTCCATCCTGGTGTACACAGGCAACGAGATCAGTGCTCTGGATCTGACTCTGCAGCCCTTCACTGGTATACACACACACACACACACACACACAGATCCCCACCAGCACCTTCAGCTCGTTGACCTGAAGATATCCTGGCCTTTTGCGTTTGGCCTTCTGCCATGTCTCATGCAATCGTTTGGCCTGTTTTTGATTCCTTCTTTTGTGCTGGGCTTTTGTTCTCATAAGTGCCAGACAAAGCATCTAGCCCTGACCCAAGGGCATGCAGAGGTCATGGCTGAGGTCATGGCCATCCCCTCCATCAGCACTCTTCTGAAAGACAGCTTCGCTGCTGATATAGTGGTTGTTTCACTTCCATACTTAACCAATATGGCGGACACGTGTACTGAAAGGTGTGCTTGGAAAATTTAATACATCTGTTAAACTCATTTTTGTGAGAGCATCTATACTGATAGTGCAGTCCATGTCTGATTATCAGCTGTGGTTAGAAGTGAATGTAAAACTATACATAGGGGAAAGAAATGACTTGGGTTGGCAATTTCCACTTTACTGCGTAATGCTGAGCTCTCCTTGTTAAAGATTCAAGAATGAAGTGAGGGGGTTCTGTGTAGGCCTTGACTGAGCAGGGAAGCATATCTGACAGCACTGGGGTCCCAAACCAGAGCTAGAGCAATTTGAAATTGGCGATTGGCGGTGGATGTTCTAATGGAGTGGAGTTCAAATTCCAGCCCCACCAAGCTGCCATTTTTAGGCCCTTGAGCAAAGCCCTTAACCTTAATCTGCTCAGCCCAATTGTAAGTTGCTTTGCATAGAAGAATCTGCCAAAAGAGTAAATTTAAAAAGATCACTTGGCAAAAGAGGTGTGGCATTTTGAGCACTTATTTAACCCCAAAAAATTTAAAAGTGAATTAATCAACTTTTGGATGGAGATAGAGAAAGCCTTGAGGGAAAGATCAGGAATTTTACTGAATGAAAAAAAAGGAAGTACAGTGTAAACAAATTAATTTTTTTCTGTATTATAGTGAATCGTGAGAATTCACAATTTCACAATTCACAATCATTTTGAAGGACCTCATTATGATCACAGCACTGATTTAACTCTAAGAACAACAGGGCAAATATATAGTCATCTTATTTTTTTTTTTTTTTTTAGCCATTAGTGCTTTTTGTTCCTGAACTTTAAGCTCATCCAGGTGAACATTTGAAACACTGTGTATCATATTAACAGCCCTTCTGGGTTTATTTAAAACATTATTTATACTGGATATACATTGCATTCCACACTTTGAGAGCCATGACTCTTATGTACTAGTGTGATGTTCACAGATTTGTAAGAGTCTAAGAGTCATGGAGAACATGGAGAAACTAGGAGGGTGCTGAAAACTCAGCGTAGAGGGAGGACCTTCAGCCATGGTCTTTTTTTTTTTTTTTTTTTTTTAACCAAACAACAGTTCAAATATAAATCTGTCTATTTTGAGTTTAGTACACCTTCAACATTTTACACATATTCAAATCTTTTTATGTGCCAGTCTCTGTGTATGTAATTAATGACAAAGGTCTTGTTTTATATCATCTTAAATACAAGCCACTTTATTTGCGAACAGAGTACTTGTACAGAGTGATAGCATCTGGAGAGGGAGGGTGGACAGCTGGACCGTGGCAGCGAGGACGCAGTCGAGAGACAGGTAGGACAGTCTTAAACACACACACACACACACACACACACACTCACGAGCCAAGCTCCATACTGATATTTGTGTCATAGTTTTCAGGCCAGCCCATTTCCTTCTTATCAGCACAATATGTGTAACAGTCAAGGAGATGAGATGGTGCTTAGCGATAGCTTATCATGTAGCTCAGGGTAAAGAGGGCACATCACAAAATGTGCCTCCTTAAAAATGAAGGGCTGTGTGGAGAGGGTGATGAATGAGAGGAAGAAGTGTGAAGCCTGATGTAATTGTAAGGCATACACACCTACCTGGGTATGCCAAGGATTTGTGGAAAATATCTATATTTATTTATTTTTAGTAAATGTTTAATTTTTTAGGCCTCTTGGTAGATTTTTTGGCAGGTTATATATGGTAAAAATGAGCTCAAATCACATTTAAAACTTGTTCCCAAAACATGCTAAAATTGTGTTTCTAATTTAATGTATGTACTATTGGAGGAATAATAACTCTGTAGGCTACTGCATAATTTATGAATATGAAATTATTATCTAAAAATGAGTATTACATATTACATATGTTGCATATGTTGCCTGTTCTGCATACATTTTACTGTTTACTAAATTTCTTTGCAGGTGTAAAAAAAGAGGCTGGATGAGTTTGAAATATGACCCAGTATGAACGGTGGATGTACAGTCATATTAAATCAGTGCTGAAAAAGTTACAACTCTAATAAATTGTATTTATGCTAATGGATGGATATGATTTACTGTGTCTATTAAATGTGAAGAATATGTGTGCTGCTTTTCTTTAGCCTGACACCCACTCTTTACTCCCCCCCCCCTCTCTCTCTCTTTTCTCTCTCTCCTTCCTCTTTTATCCATCTTGCAGCTCCACAAAGTGTGCTGCCTCCCTCCAGAGTTGCCAGTGTAAATGGCTCCAGCGCTGAGGTGAGCTGGGAGGAGCCGCCTGAGGTCAGAGGTGTAATTGAGCGCTACGTGGTGAAGGCATACAGCCGGGACAGTCCCTTATCCCCCCCAATCAGCGCCACCTTTAGCGCGCAATGGCTGATGGGTAAGAACCACAGCGGGCATTTGGAGCACAGCCTGTCTTTTTAAATAACCGCTACCTCCAGCCAGGCAACAGTAAATGCTTATTATACTCGACATTTATACCCTATTATTGTAGGGTTTTTTTTTTTTAGGAATGGGATCAGCAAAATCTAACTTTGTGTTGTGTATTACACAGCCTATGTCGTCTCTGTCATAGGTTTATCTTTTAGCATGTTTAAATCCAGCGTCCTGTAGAAATGGAGTTAAAAGCTCACTGTAGCGCTTTAATAAACTCTCCTTCTTAACCTGGCATGGAAAAACTGGCTTTGTGTACGCTAAGGTGATTTCATCTACGTAATCAATTTTACTTGATCATATACAGTGGTAACGTTTGATGATCCATTACAGACATTTTGCATGATTTACTTGCTCAAATTGTGAACACACCATCTGTGCTCCAGTGAATGAATGATGGTTGTGAGTTGAATTGAAAATCGTAAAAATAAATAAATATTACTGCTCAGTTTCTGGAAGGATTCATTTTGTTTGTTGCTGCAGCATGGTTGATGTAAAATGTCTGAAGCAGATGTACTCAGCACTCAATGCTGAAGCGTGCTACTTCTGGGGTTTGCATGCTGCATTTAAGAAAACTATAGCTACAAAACTATAAAAGTGAAACTACAATTGAAGAAGAAACAAGCAGCCTTGAGGAGTTCAGAAATGGGCCGAACGCGCAGCAGTTTTGCAACAAGTTATGAATTAAGACAAATACACCAGTAGGTTAAACTCCTGTATTAGAAACAGGGTTTCAGATTCTCTGCTGTTTTCTTTGGCTTTTCGTTTCTAGACTATTGAAAAACCTCCCACCACTACCTGACCCTCTGTTCTCTGACTTGTATCAAACTGACAAGAACAATTGTGTGTTTTGACAGTGTTTGAATGAAGCAGGCTCTAACGTTTGCATACACCTAGGCTAAAGACATTCAAACTCAATTTTTCACAACTTCACACATATCATGTTACCGTACATTTCTCATGTTAAGTCAGTTAGGGTGTCTACTTTATTTCCATAAGATCTCATTTCAAAATGAGCTAAGAGACAGATTTATTCCGGCTTTTATTTATTATATCAGATTTTCAGTGGGTCAGAAGTTTACATAGATTCGGTGTAGTAGTATTTGGTGACATTGCCATTTAATTGCCTTCTACAAGCTTCTCACAATGCGTTGCTGGAATTTTTGCCCATTCCTCCTAACAGAACTGATGTCGGTTTTGTTGGCCTCCTTGCTCAGACATACTTTTTCAGGTTGTCATCTATAAGCCATTTTGTTGCAGATTTGGTATGTTTAGGATCATTGTCCTGCTTTAAGACCCAGCTGCGACCAAGATTTTCACTCTCTGGCTAATGTATTGCGGTGTTGCTTCAGTATTTCTAGATAACCCTCCTTCCTCATCTATTTTTGGAAGTGCATCAGTCCTTTTTCCAGCAAAACACTCCCGTAACATGATGCTGCCACCCCCATGCTTCACAGTTTGGATGGTGTTCTTTGGATTAAAAGCCTCATCAGTTATCTATCATACATAGCATTGCTCAATATTGTTTCATCGGACCAGAAGACACTCCTCCAAAATGCTGGTGATCATCTGCAAACTTCAGTCTGGCTTTTTTTTATGCTGGTCTTAGAGTAGGGGCTTCTTCCCTGCGTAACAGCTTTTCAGGCCATGTGGATGTATTACTCGCTTAAAGTTGGATGTACATATTTGGTACCTGATGCCTCCATCTCCTTCACCAGTTGCTTTGTTGTCGAGAGAGTTCATTTGTGCCTCTTTCCTGAATGATGCCATGTCTGTGTGGACACAAGTATTTTATATTTACATACAATTGTTTGGACAGTTGCTTGTGATACCTTCAGGTTTTTTTGGGAATTTCTCCTAAGATGGAAGCAGACTTGTGAAGGTCCACAGTTTTTTTTTTTTCTGAGGACTTGGCTGAGTTGCTTTGATTTTCCCATGGTATCAAAGGCAAAAAGTCAAGTCAAGTGGCTTTATTGTCATTTCAACCATATATAGCTAGTTAATACACAGTGAAACGAAACAATGTGCTACATAGAACAAACACAGAACTACAGGAGACTGCATATATTTACATAAAGTGCAAACATGTGCAGACAGCACAAGACAAAAACTACCAAAACAAGACAATGGGCACAGTACGTTATAGTGCAGTGCTGACTAGTACACAGTTCTAGTAGAATCAGTTGACAGTAGTGCAGTCGTGGCCTAATGGTTAGAGAGTTGCCCTTGTAACCTGAAGGTGAACCTGAATGTTGTGGGTTCGAGTCTCAGGTCCGGCAGGGATTGTAGGCGGGGGGAGTGAATGACCAGCGCTCTCTTCCACCCTCAATACCACGACTGAGGTGAGACCCTTGAGCAAGGC
>CM075012.1:22190696-22203595 GCA_037576675.1 Pangasius sanitwongsei
TGGATGGGTTAAATGCAGAGCACAAATTCTGAGTATGGGTCACCATACTTGGCCACACGTCACTTCACTTCACTTCAAAAGAGTAACAATATGAGTTGCTGTAAGTGTAAACATAGGGAAAAGAAAAAGGCACTGGCTCTAAAGGTAGAGCCAGTTTTAACAGCCACGTGTGCTCCCAATTAACTCCTAATTATGTCAATTGGCTAATCAGAAGCTTCTAAATGTTGTTACAGCTATTTCTGGAATCTTTCACACCATTTAAAGAGACAGACAACTTTTGACCCACTGGAATTCTCATTTAGTGAATTAACGCTGAAATAAATCAGTCTGTAATCGATTGCTTTAAAATTACTTTTGATGTGGACAAAATAGATACCCGAATTGAGTTTCCTAAAGAAATGTATGGTAACATGAAATGTGTAGAGTTGTAAAAACAAACCAGATTGAATATCGTTAGCCTAGGTGTATGGAAACTTTTGGCCTCAACTGTTTGATCAAGCAGAGAATGCAATTTAAAATGTTTTTTTTTTGTTAAATATTTCCTGAAATTTGTCGGAGTTGCTCTATAACATGCACATTTTGTTTTATTTTTTTAATGTTGACTCATTATGCTGTGTATCCTTTGATACACATTTTGACTGCATTGATTTAGTTTCTACAATTAAGTTAGAGGCTTCTTTTTAAATATTGTGGTCAAGTTTGTCAATTAAATTAGGGTGCCACAGGCATTTAGAGTACAGCTTGTCCTCCAGGCTGCCTTCTAACACTGCACACTTAAGATACCTGCACAGAGAAGCACTTTTAGCCTTGGAATTGAAATCCTGAGCCAGGATTTTGAGCAGGATTGCTCAAATGAAGACACGACGGCAGTAATATTGTTCTTGATATAGGTTAATAATGTCTTACCTTCTGGACATGTTTGAAGGTCATTATCATGTTTCTTTCCTCCAAAGTGACCATTGTCTTTCTCTGTACAGAAGGCAATGATTAGTGAAGCTATCGGTGTGACAGAGGTGGGGCTATCACTTATTCACTTTGTGAAAATGCTTTGTCACATCAGCTGAATGCATAATCAGCAAGCAGAGATGCCACTTATAGATGGCCAATCTCAGCCCTGTCTCCGGGCAAAAAGGGAAGATCCTTTTTTTTTTGTCCTCTCCTTGGCACAGTTCAGACTCCGCCTAGCTAATTTATGATAGCCATGACATGAACGCAGAATTACGAAGGCAGATAAAAAAAAAAAAAAACAGGAAAGCAAATTAGTAGGTAACGAGAACGGCTCGGGTCAACCTCTTAATTGAATTAAAAGACACCAGACCCAAAAAAAAAAAAAAAAAACCACAGAGACACCTGCCCAATTACAGCTGTGTCACAGTGTTTACTTTCTAACTCTGATAGCAGTCTGTCCCGCACTGAGATAAGCCTGGCACATGAGCGCAGATTAGCATGGAACCTAGCCAAGGAACCACTCGCTCCCTCACCCACACACACACAAACACATGCACCATTAAAAGCCTTTATTTGGAATGATAAATTAATAAATAAATCCTAATTTTAAAGACTAAAATTAATTAAAAGCCACACTTTTGGAAGTCCTTTGTTGTAATTTATGACCAGGGCCTATTAATTACGTGCAATTTATATGAGAGTGTCATAGTGGAGACAAGAAAATGCATGAGGTTTGGCCCTTTTTAATGGAGGAAGATGAGATTGTTTTTCTTTTGCAGATTCCCCAACACGATTCCTCCGAGGCACAAGTGGATGTGTATTTGTTTTATTTCTTCATTTGAATATAATTTGCCTGTTAAGTGTTTATCTGTCAAGGACATCTGTTTTGTTTTTTAATTAGCGTTGATTTTAGTGATGTGCATTTAGATCATATCAGCACTAAAGAGCATCCTGGAGACGAGCTACAGGCTGCGTTTAAATGTTGTGTCTCATGTCGTCCATTAAATCCCATCATTAGTGTCTTATACGGTGAACAGAAAAGCCTGGCATCACTTTACTCCTGCGTATGATGATTAATAAAGTCGTTTTAAATCTGGGGCTATTATCAGAAGTGATGGTTAAATTATGCTGTGTTTGAACAAGCATTGCATTAAGTCTCGGAGCATAAGCAGGTGGAGGGTCTGCGTTTTGAAATATGGAAGTGAAAGAATGACATTTGCTGCTCTCTCTCTCTCTCTCTTTCGCGCTGTCTGCCTCTTCTTCTCCCTCCTTTTCCAGGAACATTAAGTGGCCTGGCTCCTTTTAGCAGCTACAATATTACCCTAACGGCGTGCACTCAGGCCGGCTGTGGAGAAAGCCTGCGTGCCACCAGCCTCATCACTCCGCAAGAGGGTAAACTCCTGCCTTTTACAATTCTTTGATGAATAATTTAAAAAAATAAATAAATCTTGAACTACAAACTAATCTGATGATGATGTGCACTGCCAGCCACTAATATTTTGTTCGATTTCTTTTTTTTTTCTGATGATGTCTTCTATCCCTAGTCTGGAGTAGGTGGATTATATAGTGGCGGAGAGGAAAGGATGAGTGAATGACTCCAATCCCCCCCCCCCCCCCACCCCCATAAATGACATGCATCTTTAATAACTGTAATGCAGATGAATGGCCTTTTTAATTGCTGTTACTTTGTTCGTGTGAGAGCCTTGTCAGTAATGCGAGGCATCTGCGAGATTAATGCAAGCTTTCTTCATTTTCCTCTGCTGGAGAAGTAAAAAGAATTGATTCTACGGTCAGAAGTATGAAATGCAAAGTGAAGCCCGTTTCCACGCTCTCGCAGTCAGACGAGGGTGTTCTCATGCTGTGCTGAAACGACGCCGAGTCTTCCCGTCTCTCTTTCAACTCTTCCACACTCATTCTTTATTACCCACGCGCCTGTCTAACTCCTGGGGCAAGACAAAAACACTTTTTCTCCAGACCGAAGAGAACAAGTGTCATGTCCACTGACGGAGTCTCTCTCTCCTACATGAAACAGCAAGAATAAAGACAGATTAATTGTCAGCGGCAATTATTTTCTCTGTCTGAGCCCCGTTTTGCAAATACAAGTAGCTCTGTTCTGCCCGATAGTTTGAAGTGCCTCTCTTTTTTTTTTTTTTTTTTTTGGCAGGAGAGTGAAAAATGTGGGGATGTTTTCCAAGTCATGCATTAATCCAAGTTGGGTTAAATTGTCTTATTTAAAGGATAGTATGGCATTAAGGGTCATTGTTGAGTGAAAAAAAAAAATCAATTTGATGTGGACTTGATTACAAAAAAAAAACTGAAATGGCTAT
The DNA here is from genome assembly GCA_037576675.1 of Pangasius sanitwongsei. Lineage (NCBI taxonomy): Eukaryota > Metazoa > Chordata > Actinopteri > Siluriformes > Pangasiidae > Pangasius > Pangasius sanitwongsei. Next base: position 22,193,972 of record CM075012.1, read on the forward strand.
CGATTTGGCACTACAGAAACGTGTACGTTGTTCTGGCTTGATAGAGAAGACGCTTTAGAGACACTCTGAGTAACTTCCTATTGCTATACATGTGTTTTGTTTAATTTATCCTGTGTATAGGTAGTCTTTCAGACTGAACTAACACATAAAATACGTGAGCCACTATCAAATAATGTGCTATGAAAGGTCAAGGTGCTATGAAATCTGATTTGTTTTTTTTTTTGTAGCTAGAGTTTCAGTACATCAGTAGATTCTTCTGCGTTGTGTGCAGTTTAAATTTATGAATGAAAATGCAGTAAAAATGAAGTAAGGCTTTTTCAACACTTACTCAAAATTGCACACATTTAGAATAAAAAAAAAATTAATGAAATGTATTTTTTTAAATAGTGGAATTTAGTGGGATTTTGACAATAAAATAAAGCTACAAATATGTCCAAAAGTATGTATGCCCCTGACACCCATATGTGCTTTCATTCCATTCCTGATTAAGTCCCCCTTTGCTGTTATAATAACCTCCACTCTTATTGGAAGACTTTCCACTAGATTTTGGAGCGTAGCTGTGGGGATTTGTGTCCATTCAGCAACAAGAGCATTAGTGAGGCCAAGCACTTGTGTGATGTTGGGTGAGGATGCCATGGGGTGCTGTCGGCATTCCAGTTCATCCCAAAGGTGTTCAATGAGGCTGAGGTCAGGGTTCAGGCCACTCGAGTTCTTCTACTCCATGTCTAGCCATGTCTTCATAGACATCTTTTTGTGCACAGAGGCATTGTCATGCTCGAACATGTTTGGGCCTCTTAGCTCCATTAAAGGCAACAGCATATAAAGACAAACTATACACTGCTGACAGTGCTTACAACTTTGCAGCAGCAGTTGGAAGGAGAAGGCCCACATATGGGTGTGATGGTCAGGTGTCCACATAGTTATGGCCATATAGTGCATCTCACACAGAAAGCTCATTCTTACCTGTTTCATACTCACTGTAGTGGCAATTTATTAACTTTACATCAATCGTTTCACAGCTCCTGAGGAAGTTCTTCCCCCTCGTGCCGTTTCACACCCGGACTCTCTCTCTGTATACTGGGATCCTCCTCAAAAACCCAATGGCGTCCTCACACACTACACACTCTACAAGGACCACACAGCCATCTACCAAGGCAATGACACAGCCTTCAACATCACTGGTAAGAAAGAATGGCCATGTGAGCAGTGCAATTTTAAACTGTATACATGCATACTCTTTTAGTTCAGAATGAGTGTTTATTACAGTATACATGCTGTCATGGGCGTAGTCTTTATCTCTGGCCTTGATGTCTTCATTTTTTTTTTGGTCATTTTTACATGGGTACCTTCATACATTTGTTCCTTACAGGATCTTGAATACAGAAAGAACACAATAAGTAGACCTGGATTAGCATTTGAAAGAGAGAGCTGCTTTTCTTTACCCAAGGGAAGTTTCTTTGAACGCTGTTTAACCATAATAAAAAAGCAGACAAAACAAGCTTCCACTTGAAGCAGGGTTTTTTTTTAGCATTACAAATGCAGACAAGCTCCAATCCTATTTGTGTGCAGTAACATAAAGCAATTTTTAACCGATTTTTTTTTTTTCTTCATTTTACAGAGTAATGATGATGGTAGTTAGTTTTATTAATTTAATTTAATTTAATTTATCCTGCACATTTCCTGTTAGGCTACTTTCTACCACTGCGTGGATATTCAACTATTTATATTTCTAAACCCCATTTTCATTATTCTATTTATTCAGTTTAGGGGAAAATCAATATTGTGGGAGAAAAACGAAACCATGTCCACAAATTACCCGTATACAGTTGAATGCTGAAGTTTTCATAGTGTCAAGACAAAATAAAGAAATCAAATGCATTTCATATCTAGAAGCAACACATTTAGGGTTCTGTTTTTAGCACTGTACATTTTTGGTGTCTTCATGACTGTTGGTCTTTTTTTGTTTTTCATTTCTAATTTGACAGCAATAAAAAAAAAAAAAAGCAAGGGGGACCTACTCAATAGTAGGCAGGTGTTTTTAATGTTATGGCTGATCGGTGTAAGTCGCCAACTCTGAATATGACCTGTAGTGAATAGCGTAAATAGCACATATAGAATAACAAATAACAAAGTAATATCAGTTCAGGTGTTAACATTCTCCTTTCATGATAAATTAATATTCTGTACTAACTTTTATGCCTATGTTTTGCCTTTAGAACTGCTTCTTGCTTATTCTCTGAGCAGCATTGGAACAGTTTATTTAATTATTTAATGTGAAGACCATTTTATAATGCTTTTTTCCCTTGTATTTGCCACCAAAAGGTTACATTTGGTAAACATATGTAAAAGTCACAAAAAGTAAACCCTTTAGACAGAAGGCTTTAAAAAGTATGAAATGTGTATGAAATGTGGTTGATGTGGCCTTACAGTTGTGTTCAGTACTGGTTACGGTACCATTATGACTGGTATTAGTTTGCTGAAACATTTTAGAGTTAATGGCTATGAATTTCAGTATTGTCATGTAAAATTTGACCATTAGTTTCTCCTCGTATTTCTTCTCTTACTCTATGATTGGGCACATGACAAGCTGCTCTGTTCTTTCAGTTTCACCCGAGTCTTGCAAAAGATCCAACCCGTATTACCATAACCAGAACTCTTATTCATAGACAAAAAAAGACAAGATATTGTGGGATTTAGTAGAGCAAATCAAGAGACACACACCAAGTCTACGGCTATGTTACTTTGAGGCACCTGGGGACGTAACTGAATTGTGGAAATGGCTGTCAGCATTCTCTTTAATTTAATCAAAACCTCTGACACGACAAGTCTCTGTTCACTTCTGAGGAGGCAGTGTTCTATTACTATATTTCATTTCATGGACAAGACAAGTGCCACCATGCGGCTGTTGTTTTTGCTGGGCTTTTTTATTTCCCTTCTCCCAGTGTGCTCCTGCTGGCCAGGCCTCCAGCAGCCTCCACCAACCTCTGCTGTTGGCAATAATGTGTGAATGTTGTGCAATGTTTTATTAAAAGGCCCAGCTCCTGCTGTAGTTTGACCCCAGGGTGAGCGCCATGGCTGTAAGATGGGGTAGCCCCAAAAGACCAATTTACACCCAGGACAGGTATATTCACTCTGAGATGAATCATTCAAAATGTCAGCCTATTATTCCCTCAGCTCCAACCGCTGGCTTTAGCATACACCCGGGCGCAGTCATAGAGTCCGAAATATGCACAGTAATGGCTGACTGGGAAACATCGGGTTATTTTCAATTAAAATCCATGAACGTGAACAATCGGTTGTAATGTGGCTGAATACGTGTGTAGATTTGTGGGTAGGAACAGTTTCTTTTCACCATGTCCTCATTCAGAAAAGGCATCCATTTAGAAAGATGTGGGTTTGAAATAATGTGTTTGTCAGTAAAAAGTAATGGCCAATGGGTCTCCTGCAACAAATCAATGAGAATAAAGGTCTTCATTCCTCGGCCAGATTGAAAATTATAGCTTGCCTGACAGTAATCGTTGGGGTGTCCATGCGCGAGGATATAATTTCATGTAACACATCTCTAGTTAACGACGTTGATCCGTTTTTTTTTTTCCTCAGGTGCTTTGTGATCTCTTGCTTCCTTTCACGTGCTTAGTTGCAGATTATATGCAAATATGTCACAAAAGACAGCTCATTCTTTGAGCAACTAGTTAGACAACCCTAAGCACACTTTTACACTTTTTTTGTCAGTAAGAAGAATTCGGAAGGCACTGAAACGTGACTTTTTTGTGTCCCATAACAATCTTAGACATCATCTCTGATCACCATAAAGAACTGTGTTGTGTTGTATAGATAAAGATGTGGCTGACGATTTGTATTACAACTAGAAGCTCAAGCACAAAGCGCGTGGGATACTTTGAAGGGATTTTTTTTATTTCTTCCATAAGGTGCGTTGTGCAGATAGATATTCAATCTTCTCTATGAGGTATTTCATTCACTGCGGGTCATGGTGAAGGTGGAGGTGTAATATGATAAGAAGCTATAGAGCGCTGCATCGCTACGCTTTCCACTCCCTGTTCACTAGCATGCAAGCGTGCTGTACTCAATACCCGGAGATTCCAATTTCTTTCAGGATATCTTAGCTCAGCTTCCGTCCCTGCTCCTGCTGTGATTTTGGATTCCCTCGCTTTTTTTCTGTCTCGTTCTGTGACAGTAAAACTGCTTTCAAGTGATTCAAGGAGAGAGCCTCCTTCCTGTCCAGTAAGCACAGTCTGTGTTTGAGAACTTCAGTCATCCAGTACACACGCCCAGCCGTGTGTGTGTGTGTGTGTGTGTATGTTTGTGTGTGTATGTGTCACAACAATGGCTCAGTTTATGATGCAGTAAGAGAACAGATCTCATTTAAATTGCTTGATATTTTAATCCTGCAGTGCACTCTTTTGTCTGATTTATTTGAATACTATGTTTTGTGTGTTTGTGTATTTGTTCAGGCCTAGGTGTGTACACTCCACACACGCTTCTGCTGAGCGCCTGCACTGAAGCAGGCTGTACTAACAGCTCTGTGGTCACACTTTTCACCGGTCAGCTCCCACCATCGCACATGGAGCCACCTGTCCTTACTGTCCTGGATGCTCACAGCATAAACGTCCGGTAGGTGCTTGATACACACAACCTTGGTCTCACATGCCTCAGGGTGACAGATCTAGCTCACAGAAACTAGATGATTGAACATTCGTGATTTTTTCCAATCGTCAGCTGTCCAGTTTCAGTGAACCTCTGCCTGCTGTAGCCTCCGATTCTTGTTCTTGACTGATAGGAGTAGAATCTGATGTGGTCTTTTGCCGCCAGAGTCCATCTCCCTCAAGGTTCAACAACAAGGTTGTGTGTTCTGAGATGCTTTTCTGCCCACCATGGTTGTAAATAGTGCTTATTTTAGTTACTGTATTTACTGTATTTTAGCCTTCCTGTCTCCTTGAACAAAGTCTTGCTATTCTACTTTCACCTCTACCATTTACATGGCATTTGGGCCACTGTATCCTTTTTAGTTTTCACTCCGTTCTGCGTAAACTGTGCGTTAAAAAAAAAAATCACAAAGTCACTGAGATCACATGTATGATGTGAGCAATAACTGAAGTTCTTGTCCTGTACCTGCATGATGTTATGCACTGTGGTGCTGCCACATGATTGGCTGATTGGATAATTGCATGACTGTCCAGGTGTAGAGGTGTTCCTAATAAAGTGACCAGAGAGTGTGTGTGTATATATCAATAATACATTTGTGATTGCTTTGTATGCACAAGTATAGCGGACACTCTACCCATATATACAAACTCCACACTATACAATGCAATTATGCCATACATTATCTCACACAAATGTAGATCAGCAGCTTTATCATAAAGGCAAGCGGAAGAAAATGCTTGACCATGCTGTAACTGGTGCTACTGGTTTCCAATTGGTTAGCGGTGAAGCTAGTTGCTATTTTTATATTGCATTTATTACTTTTAGTTTATTGTCTTATAGCTAGATAGCTCACCAGACCGTCTGGTCTGCCAGTGTCTGTGTTTGCACGTTGTCTGTTTTGTGTTCACATACAACGTACTGCTTGTATACATATTAGAGGGAGTATTTAATAAGGGATACAAGACAAACTCTTCAGCTTATTATTCAGCACCTTCAGTTTATGATTAAATACCTCAGCGGAATGTGTTATGCTGGACTGCAAGCCTTACTTTTCAGGAACCTTAATTTGGAGAAGTAGTTTTCAATTTAAAAAATCTCTCAACCCCTGTCCTTGGGTTGGGTATATGACACTGTATATACACAGAGAGAGAGGGGGTGGGGGGGTGGGGGGGGGTGTTTTAAACCTTTAAACCTGTTTTTCACCTTTTAAGTGAAGAAATTTTAACACTGATGCGCAGTAATGAAGGAAGGAGTATGTCTTCGAGGAGTTTTTGGAAGACAAACAAATTTTGTACTAGTAGTGGTCTCATGCTGGGAAACTCACTTAGAGTACACTTGGTGTAGTGCACTAATAATTCCCAACCCAAACAACGTACGAAAACCACCAAAAAATAAAGGGTGCACATTTGGCTATGTTTTGCTCTCAACTTTCTCCCTTATATAGCAAAAGGGGTGGGGTCACCAAAGGGTACTGAGCTATATACTTTGCTGAGAGTCCGAACACCAATATACCATAGACACAAATGAGGAGCAAAAATTTAAACCATGCAATTTTGGGGTGTAAAATTGTTCCTGTGGAGGCTCTTCGGCCATGATAACTTCTCATATGTTCATATTCGATATGATACGTAACAAAAATTAGTTACTGCATGCTCAAGTACAGTATCGTGTGTATATTGCGTAGTTATAGGCACAAAATCCCAAACGGTGATCTGCTATTACCCACAATCCCCTGCTTGCTTTGCTTAGTTAACCTCAAACGATAATTGTATGATTAGACATGAGAAAATTGGATTTGCCCAATGATGATACATGACTGCTGATATTTGTTGTAATATTACGTTTACAGCTGAATATCAACTCATTTTTCATTTCTACTTGACAGGAGATGGATTGTTTTGAAGCAATTAATATGGCATGATTAAAGCACAGGGACAAAAAATTTAAGTATTTTCTGATCAATTTGTTAAAGAAACCTGAAAATAGTTGCCAGTCAGTGTACCAAAGCACACATTTCCTCCTGTGACTGCCTTGTTTCTAGTAGGAGGTGGTGGAGAGGGTAGAAGGGTCAGATTAACTTATTTTGCCAGCATATTTTGTCAAGTTTGAGGAGTTGTCCTAGCTCATGGCGGGCGCATTAATCAACTGAGTGTTTTCCATATAATCATAAAGTGCGGAGAGGCCCGTCCGTCACTCAGCACATCGGCTCCTTGTCCTTGTCGTCTTTGGCCATCCTCGACCAGCCGAGTTGGAACGAGAGCCTTGATTTAGTAGTGTAACGGCAAGCTGCCTGTCATTGGACTGTATGAAAATCCCTGAGCACGACCTTCTCGCCTCCTGTTTAGCATGCTCAGTATACTCCTGCACTTGACCTGTGCATTGATAGAGAGGGACAGAGGGAGGGACAGTTTGTCCGACAGCCGCAAGCTTTTTCTCACTACACTTCCACCTTGGCCTTTAGCAATCTGTGTGAAAGCCATTAGAGCTTCATCTTTAGCCTCCATTCCAGCATCACTTAAGAACTAGCCAGTAAGGGCACTACACCACGTGGATGAAGAGAGAGCGTGAGAGCAAAGAATAGAGGCACAACAGGGTGGCAATCTTGGGTACACTTTGTTTTTTAGCAGTAGAGCAAGGGCTAGTTGGGGTGACGGTAGCACACGGTTACGTTTTTCCTCCAGAAAGAAAATGTCAGCACTTTACTTGAGCGATCACAGGGCAGAGAAAGGCGAGGGCGAGAGGAGAATACATATCTAAGCGGGCACCTCGAGAACACAGTCAAATTCCTGGCTTGAATTACGCCCCCCTCTCCAATCCACCGTATAACTCTGCTCTCTCTCTAATGTAGTAACCTCTCAGACCAGTCCTCATCCAATTATCCTCATTTCTACCCTCGCTTGTGAAAGAAGGGGGGAAAGCTTTCACTGTTCTCCCTCCTTCCCTGCATTAATGGTGGTAGGAAGCTTGTGATGTCGGTATGCCATTTATTAAAAAGATGTATATGACTCAATTTGTCCCATCACCGGTATTCATAACCTAGTTATGGTCCTACTATATAATGAAAACAGTGCTTTGGAGAAAAGCTTGCCATATTTATTGTTCTCATCTACCAAGGAGGAAGGGGAATGGTTATTGCTTTATTTCCATGGAATATTCCAATTTGAATAGGACAAGGTGCACTTATGGGACAGCGAGGAAGAGAAGAGCCCGAGAAAGTGAATCCACACTGTAATTTGACATTACAGATGATATCTCTCACTCTCCCTTTTTTTCCTCTCAGGGTCTAATTGTGGATACGGTGCCTTTGCAAGGTATTGCCTTGTTAGCAGAATTGTAATAGCAAAGGGTGAAGGATCATATGTGTTCAATACTCTTTTGTTGTGTTGCGATTTGCCTGTGAGAAAGGTCTTGGGCTGCAAGATATGCACAAAACCAGAATCAGCAGAAACGCTCCCCTGTCCTCTCAGGACACAGTTACAAACACTTGTACATTGTATTATTTCTATCACACTATATGATATTTCATTACCTCTGCCTAACTATGTTTAGAAGATTTAGATAGCGATAATTTGATTTCATTTACAAAATCCTTTGTTTTATTATTGATATTTTTGCAGGCAGTATAAATCATATGCACAATTGATTTATCAATTTTGTGATAGAGCACCATAATAGCCATTGTCATTTGTCATTTAAAATGCAATTTAATTGATGCAGAAGCTAAATTAATCACAATAATGAATAGGGTTACCTGCGGGTGTGTTTGATCCTGGTAGACTGCGAAAACCCTTGAGAGGCATGTGCTAATTTCACAGTGCTTGAAAAAGAACTTGAATGTCCCCTATGCATCATCTAAACTCACATTATGGCTGTAGACAACTTTGTGTGCTACATTATAGTAGGTCTCACGGCTTAGAAGGAAAGTTTATTTCCTATTGAATGACACCAGGGCAAATATACTCAATATAGTTACAGGATGTCCTTACCTGTCTCATGGAGAAATTTATGATGGTATTTATCAAGATATCATGATAAATATACCAGAAATGTTTTTTTTTTCTTTTCCCCCTGTACCCTTTTTTCATTTTGATCAGAACACAGTCTAATCTTGAAGCAAAGATGTCACCAAATATTTCCAGCATTGACTAGACAGCAAATTAAATAACAATTCTTTTTTTAAAAAAATGCAAGTGTTTATATAAAAAAAATGACACAGGAAAACTCTCAAACAGAAAAAAAAAATCTGTAGGCATAATCGCCTTGTCTTATTTTTGCAAGTACTATCTTTTCTCCCAACTTTCTCCCCATGTGATTTTTTTCTTCTGCTTTTTCCTTTTGCCCTCAGTCTCTTGGATGTCTGAGCAGATAGCGGTGTCCTCTGTTCTAAATTTAGCTCAGAGAAAGTCAAGTGGCAGTCTGAAACGCTAACCCACCAGACACTTCCCTATTTTTGTCTGTGCATCCTTGGCCAGGGTTATTGCAATAGAGGCTGTCTAGGCTTCGCACATTCCACTGGAATCTCTATCTTTCCCCATTGCTGCCCAGTTTAACACTTTGTCTGAGGTGACACTACTCACTGTCTGGCAACACCACTGACTGCTCTTTGATGCCACTCGTGACACCACTGACTGTTCGGTAACATCACTGACTACTTGGTGATGCCACTGATTAATTAGGGATACCACTGGCTGCTTGGTGGCACTACTGACTGTTCAGTGCTGCCACTGACTGCTTGGTAACACTGCCGATTGCTTGGTGCTATGACTAACTGCTCTGTGGCACCGCTGACTGCTCAGTGACACTACTGCCTGCTCTGTGGCACCAATGACTGCTCAGTGATACTACTGCCTGCTCAGTCACACCAATGACTGCTCAGTGACACTACTGCCTGCTCTGTGGCACCAATGACTGCTCAGTGACACTACTGCCTGCTCTGTGGCACCAATGACTGCTCAGTGA
>CM075012.1:22214279-22229674 GCA_037576675.1 Pangasius sanitwongsei
CTTTGCGGATGCAGCGTGAGGTGTAAATGTCCGTGATGGAGGGAAGAGAGACCCCGATGATCTTCTCAGCTGTCCTCGCTATCCGCTGCAGGGTCTTGCGATCCGAGACAGTGCAATTCCCAAACCAGGCAGTGATGCAGCTAACTGATAAAAGATAAAGCTGTCAGTGCCTTTGCTCGCAAAACATTAATGGGAGCTTAAATTAAGAAAATGAAATGTTTTTCAGGACTACTTCGCTATACAAAACTTTAGCAAACATCTCCACTGATGATCAACACAGAGAACATGCACACATAGTTCATATAATTTTATTTCTATTTTATAATGAGCTTTTGTTATGGCTAATAACTTTATTTATTAACTTTAGTTTTGCAAGCATTCCTGAGCTTGTTAACAGGAAATTAAAAATAATGACTAAATGCTAATGCTAGTGACTAGCAGCTACAGCCGATTTGTAACCAGCTTCTGGTATTTTTTTTTTTCCACTGTAATGACGTAATGAGTACATTATGTATGTCTGGCCATAAATGTATGGGAATAAATCTAGAAAAAGGTTATTACAAATAATTGTATTTCTGGTTCCTGCACTAGATACTTGCCTATTATTATTATTATTATTATTATTATTATTATTATTGGCATTGTTGTTGTTGTTTTGCATGTTAAATTGTATTATTATTTTAAATATTATTAATAAATACTACGATTTATTACTATTTATTATATATTGTTGTATAAATATATTGTTGTTTATTAATATTGTCATTACTTTATACCATACCTCGACTGTAACGTACATTACAACTACCATTTCCGCTTAAGGTGCAATATTTGTATGTTAGGATGATGATTGTGTTGTGTTGTCTGTGCTCGTGTTGTGAACAAACACAAAGAAAAATTCCTAATACGTATAAATGTATATGGGGAATAAAATGATTCTGATTCTGTTGGACAGGGTACAGGTTTCAAAACAAAGTTTCCATGGTAGCACCTTTTTTACTGATATATTATTTAGTACAGTAGTTTGCAGTTTAAAGCAGTTTGGCTGGAGTTTGGCCGGTTGCAAATATTGCATGAAAGTAGGGATGGTATTGCTGGAGATAATAGTGTTATAATACACTGCTGTTACAGGAGAGAATTTGAGTGAGACAGAAGAGCCGGTCACTGAGACGCGAGCACTGCTCACCACGGTCACAGCAGGCCACTGGGTGTCTATAGGAGGTCTTCTTCCCTTCTCCAACTACAGCGTAAGAGTGATAGCCTGCAACAGTCAGGGCTGTGTGGAGAGCGCCTCCACCAGCATCTCGCTCCCTCCAGCAGGTTAGTGCCTTACAACCATGTCTTAGTATTATTTTCTGTGCAGTTTAAATCATGCTACAGCAACTGAGAGAAGATCTTCTTGGTTTTGATGTGCATCTAAGGCTAAACCAATGATTAGAACAAATCTCTGTTTGAAATGTTAAGTTTTTTCAGAAAAAAAAAAAAAAAAACATCAAAGCAATGAATTAACGTATACATTCCAGTTAAAGTTGACACAAAGTTGCTTTCGATTCAGTATAAACATGGGAAGTCTGTCACTAAATCGATACACCTTAAGGTTTTCATATGTAACATGGTGTGTGGTGGATTTCTCCAGCCTTAGCGCTCAATCGCACCTCTCGGCACGAGGCAGCGTGAGGCGTTTGATCACGCTAGAGCAGGCTCTCACCACCAGGCCAGCGGGAGACGTTCCACATATGCTGCCTGACAGAGAACAATGCCTGCTGCTGGTGATCTAAAAGACCAGCCCTGTCTGCTTCAACAGCAGATAACACATGCACACACACATTAGCACACACACACACACACACACAGACATGCAAGACAAGACCAACCACTGGAAGTTTATTACTGTGCTTAAGAGTCACACTTTCCCACTGTTAAATTGTTGTTGATTTTAATTATGACTCTTATGGCCCTGGAATGTTCTTTTTTATGACCTTCTTATGGCAAATAAAAGGTAACAAGTCATTGGTTAAATAGGGCTCGGTTCATGCTTCCTTTTTTAATGGTGTGGGAACTTATTATGCTGATTTACACACAGGGTGGGTGTTGGGAAGCACGCGCCAACCACTGGGATATACGTGAGTAAATTAGCCATAAGGTGATAAAGAAGGAAGAGATTTCTTTTCCACTGAACTGGCTTGGCATGGGGAGAAAAAGAGAAAAAGATTCACTGGACACACATACGGGTAAGGCTGAGGGAGGGGTTGGATTTGTTTGCGTTTAGTGTTTAGACCCGCCTCTTTCTCTCACTGCTCATGTCATAGGTCTGGGATCACCAGGGAACCAGAAGTTGCATTTCATGTGGTGTTTTTTTTCCCTCACACATAGCAGGACTCTTTATTATACCAATTTGATCAGCCTCATTCTTCTCTCCAGCCCAGATGTCTAGGAGGCCTCCAGCCAGGTGGTGTGTATGATAATCCACCGCTCGCTCCACAGCAGATATCTCTACTGTTCAAAGCTAAAGCAGTGGCATACAAACACAAAATAGGCTTCATAACCACTTCTGCAATTGTTCTTAATCCTGATAAAACCAGAATAAGAACCAAAGTGGGGACCTTTCATCTGTCTCTACCCAGCCATGGTGCTCTTTGTCGCTAGGCCGTCCCTCAAATCCTGCTGGGTTCCACAAAATATACCAGTTTTTCCTAGTAGGGAAGGGTTTGTGTTTTGTAAATAATTGTCTCTGTGGAGATAAAACAAGCTTGTTTCTCAGGGACTGACTTTTCTTATCGATTCAATAGAAGGCAGTGAGAGCTTACATTCTCTCCGGTATTTCATCGCACCCAGAAATGCCATGCTAATGCCATGTTCGTGCCAGCCATTGAAAGCGAGGCCCCGGCTCGCAGCACGGCCTCTGCGAACAACAGGCAAAGAGCAAAGTTGAAGTTCTGCAAGAAAAATGTTCAAGTTCAAAACAAAGACACGAGGAAGTATAAATTTTAAATACCACACGTTTCCCTCCACACTGCTCAGCCAGATCTTTAGGCTTCTTGTAGCTGAACTGAAGCCTTGTCTCGAACTGTCCTTGTTATATCAAAGAACAGAAGGCATAGAAAGCTAAGAGATCCAGAGGAAACATAAAAGTGCATAGTTTAAAATGATTAGTGACACTTTTGATATACCTGAGGAAGGAGGGAGCTGAAACAAAGGGGAAACTCCATGCCGACTGTTTGATGAAATAAGTCTGTAAGGAATTAACTCTTTTGTCAACTGGTTGTCTTTGTTCAGTCCAAGCTCTCATTCTCTCTCTCTCTCTCTCTCTCTCTCTCTCTGTTTCATCTGCTTCTCTCTTTTTGTCTGTTCTCTTGTTTTTGTTTCTGTCTGTTATCCAGTCTTTCTCTCTGTGTCTCTTTCTTGGACTAAAGTTATAACACCCTGAATTGGACTAAAGTTATAACACCCTGAATATCTCTATATACAGGCATCTTTTGTCATGTAGTTAATGTCCTTATACGCTCATTTGTAAAAGGAGATGATGTACTCTGAAACAGCAAGGTTCTGTTAGCAGTGGAGCAGGATGTGGGATTGCAGTTCAGGCCAGTCCATATGCTCATCATCATCATTACGTTTATGGACACTTGGCCACTTAATCCTAACCGGGCTCTAGTAGCAAAGGCAGATGGGGGAAAACTGCAGAATGGCTTTTAATACCGACGTCCATCCAGGAAAGCTCATCCGCTCCCTCCAATTAGGGCTTGCATCCCAGCACCCAGCGCTTTTCAAGCCTAACACAAGCACTAGTGCATTATGAAAATTGGAGGTTGGCAGCAAAAGCGATTTTGAACCATGCTGAATTGAGTGATGAGGCTCACCCCATAAAACTGACCCCAACTCTTATACGACAGCATATGGAAACAGTGGGTTGTGTCACCTACATTGTCTTTCCTCCACTTCTTCTTTTCATTCCAATTCCTCCTGTCAACCCACATGAAGGATGGGCACGGCGAGCTTTTGAATGTCCGTCAAAGAAGCCATGTGTTTATTGACATCATTGGCAGGTCGCTAGCTCATCAATCAGTGCATTAGTACATTTTCTGCTCACGCAATTGCCCAGAATATTAGTTGATCTCATTCAGCTCGTCGGTCTATGCTCTGGGGGCCGGGAGCGTTGGGAGTTTTTGCCTTTGTAACTCATGCCCTCGTTGACCCTTTTTGTTTTTTCCGAAGCTCCAGTCATTGCAAGTGCAATTGGTATTCCACAGAGGCACTTCTATTTGGGCATGCACAAAATGACTTAAGTAATCAACAGTTATTGAGTGCTTGTGGTTGCATGAGAGGGATGTTGATTGAGAATGAGCCTTCACTTAAGAAGAGAGCCTCACTCCTGTTCCTAAGAGTGGTGTATTATTGAAACACACGCTGACTGGATTGCTCCTCAAAACAGATGACTTGGCGTGGAGTCCTTACCAAGTGTTGCTGCAGGCAGCAGGATCGCCTTGTTTTCCTTCATAATGGATGTCTTCAAATCTTTCCGCAATTTGTTTTAACGGCTTACAAATCATGCTGAAAAGTGCACTTTGAAAGCATAACTGTAGCATCTTGCATTATGCATTAGCATTAAGGGTTGATTTAGTGTTGGGTTATTTAAAATGTAGCAAGGAGGAAAAACATAAGTTAATAAAATTAGTCTGACATTTGGCAGTCTGTTCAATTTCTTTTGACTAACTGTTGAGAAACATTTTTTAAAAAATTGTATATTTTAAATATTAAGGATTCTTCAACTAGAACACTTCAAGCTTGTGAATGAGTCCAGTCTTAATCACTGTAGGCATTTTAAATCAGTGAATCTCTGTAACTTCATGAAATTTGAATATATAATGCATAAAAATCCAGGTATAATACAGCGAGAGTATGAATGCTTGATTCAGTGCTATACTGTTACATCCAGCTATATTACCACCAATACAGTTACACTACAGCTCTGGAGCATATGCTATACCCTGGACTTGGCCTTCATCTCTGTCTCTCTTTCTCCCTCTTCCTCTATCTCTCTCTGTCCCGATGCCTCCAGCTCCAGATGGCCTCTTGCCCCCGAGGCTGGCATCTGCCACTTCCACCTCTTTGCAGGTTGCATGGCTCGGTCCCTCGCGCCCCAATGCTCCTGGGACGCTGCGCTATCAGCTCCAGATGAAGAACCCGGCCACCCAACACGTCCTGCAGTGAGTCTCCATCCAGCACATACTAATATGTGGCTGTACACACTTACACAGAGTTTTACACCAGCTGCATATGTAGGTCACTGTCATTGTGGAGGGATCTTGCTTAGTTAATAATTATTTTGAGAATTCTCAGTTATGCAGGGTAATAGCAATTACATCATAGAAATCTTTGTTTGTTTGTTTGTTTCTTTCTTTCTTTTTATTTTGACTATCAATTATTGCCCATAATAGAAGCTTTGATATCTATCCCATACATATAGTCCAGATTATGTCCGTAATACTGTAGAAATGATTTAAAGATCGTAAAATCTACACAAAAGACAGATTTATACTCTTAGAGGAAGTGTAAGATTCCGTATCATAGCAAGGAGAGCCAGGGCTGATATCTAAAATGACTAACTTCATCTGATATGTATGCATTACATGCTCCTTGACAACAAATTGCTATTTAATCAGAGATGGGGGAAAATTCTCATTCTGTTGTAATAAATAAATGACTAGGTCCATGTATTATATATCAGCCTCATTTCCTGCCATTCTGTTCAAATGTATTTCATTGTTCAGGTGATTTTTTTTTTTATTATAGTCCTATAGTAAATTTGATAGCGAAGCTTGCTGAAAATTGGCACTGCTCAAAAACTAGCATGAAAACACCAAGAGTCATAAGGCATTTAATGAGTTATGTGTATAGACCTGTTTTAGCAGGAAATCAAAGAAAATATGCTTGTATATGATTTCATATCTCGAGCATGGAAATGGAGGATGTTCAAATTGATGAGCTCATTTTAATTTGATCAGAGCACGTTGACCTGATTATTTTTGCGCTAAAAGGAAAACGTTTAAGTTTCAGACGGGAAGTCAGAAGATTTGGTTCACGTTTATTGATGTGTAAAGCATTCCGTGATGTATTCCGCCTGTGTGTGTGTGTGTGTGTGTGTTTGTTCTACAGACTGGTGGATAATGAGACAGAAACAGTGTTCACTCACCTGGTGGAGGATTTGGAACCATACACAGAGTACCAGTTCAGACTGCTGGTGTCTAACCGCTATGGAGAAGCTAGCAGCTCCTGGGTGTCTTTCCGTACTGCCCAGGACCGTGAGTCTCTCTCTCTCTCTCTCCCCCCCTCTTTCTCTCTCTCTCAAACACACACACACACACTTATCCACACATCCATACACTCATACACACATACACAATTATGCATGCACTAGAAATACACACATTAACACAAACTTATGCTCGTCACAGAATCTTACGGTACAATCATCTGTATGATAAACCTTATTCAGCACATGTAGCAGCAGAAGAGCAGGTGTGTGTGTGTGTGTGTGTGTGTGTGTGTGCCCGTGCACCAAAGCTGAGGTTTATGTCTGCTAGATGACCTACTTGGTGTCATTGTGGACTGATTACCGTAATAGAATCATATTAGAGTTCATAACAGACACTCTTTGCTAAGTTATAAATTAATTATACTTCAGTCTATTATCACATGCATTCTAATTAAGGAGCTACTATTTGCATACACTCAAAATGCCCTGTATTATGGACCATCACCTCTTCATTACCATGCAGAGTGCTACACACACTTTCCCCTACACTCTCTCTCTCTCTCTCTCTTTACAACTTTTTACAATGATTTATACAGTAAATGGAACTGCAGTTTTAATTTCACTAGGTAATTGATTAAAACTGACTATCAACTTCTTTGACTGCTCATGCACATCAATTATCTTTGATTTCCCATTAAAAATCATTTCAGTGGGTGTATCCCAAACCCCGTGCAAATACATAGGCTGTGGATCAACCCCCAACTGACATCATTCACACAGAAAAAACACACACTCGACAGGCATGTGTAGTATACATACCTAAATTTATGCAAATACTGTATATTGCTAACGTGTTTGTATGTAAAAAAAAAAAAAAATAATGTTTTTTTGCCAAAATGCAATATATCCATCAGAAATAACAGGATACTATAAGAATTTGTTTTTTTTTTAACAATAAATGAGTAGTAATGGCTGGGACCTGAATTATGTTAAAGTATCTTATAATAATAAAATGGAAAAAAAAAGAACATTACCATGTATATGATAATCAGTAAATAAAATAATAATCAATGTATATGCAGAATAGTCAGAAATATCAATAATGTTAAGATACCGATTGCTTTCCGCACTTAAAATGATGTGGCCATTATGAGGCCAGTCAGATTTAAGACATCATGTTACATTTAGTTTACATAAAAAATATCAATCAAAACATGATTTCATTGCTTACACTAAATTTAACTTGAACAAGGTTCTAAGGAAAAACTCCCTTGAGAGGAGCCAGACGCAGAAGGGAACCCATCCTCACCTCATCTGGGTGACACCGGATAGTTCGATTAAATAATATCCCTTTTAAAACTGTATACTATATAGTCAAAATGTGCAATTGTGTAACCAGGAACTTGTGAGCTTATGATCAACTTATGAATATGAGCATCAGAGTTATTTCTAAATTCATTATAGTTTTAACTTGAAATCTATTTTGTTGAAGTTGTCAACTGTTCAATGATTGAGACTTGAGTGCAAAACTGTTTGTAGCAGTTGTAGTCCTAAGGCTATCCAAGGAGAAGAACATCTACAGCCATCTTTATGGTTTCTAAGTGGTACCATCCACAGTAATCTCACTGATCTTTAGATTGTTCATGTGGGGCCATCCTCAGCCGTAGCGAGTGGTTTTCAGGTGATGAGAACTCCAGCCAGGAGTAGGGCATCAGGATGGATCAGGCAGGTCCGGAGAGCAGAAGGGGTCACGATCACTGGTAATTACTAGTTTGAATTATGTAGAGTGAGTGTGATCAATTCCCATAATATTAACGTGATCCGATTACACTATAAACTCTCGTGAGGATGCTGGCACTGACAGGAAGAAATAACTTTAGTATTAAATTAACCTAATTAAATCATGTGCAACACAACAGAGGAGCAGGTAACGTTGCTGCTTCACAATACCAGCGACTCGGGTTTGATCTTGAGCTCGGCTAAGAGCACAGGGTTTGATTTTATTCAGGGCTCTGTATATATACGTGATCAAATCATGTTAGATGTTCAAAAACAAATTGTGTTAATGTAACCCAATTCGTTTGTGCGGAACCAATGTACGCATTTGACTTAAGTAAATTCAATGAGCTTTTTTTTTTTTTTCTCCAGTGTGCGTGAAGTAGGTTAAAATGATTTGAACTTGTTGATTACATTTCTGTTTATGTTCAGGTCTGCTCTCAAACAAAAAATCTAAAGTTTTAATGACCTTTCAGCCTACATCAATAACAGTGTAAAAGTTAGATTTTTCTGCAGACGTGATGCTGACAAGAAGCCGATGTGAAAGCGTGTTAGCTAGATAAAGCTCTCGAGCATTGGAGATTTGTTAAAAGCAGACATGGTGAAGAATGTGGTTTGAAATGTAACAGTTTGTAATGCAAGCGGCCATAATTAGTATATACACTCACAGACCGCTGTATTAGGATGCTGCCATCATGTGGCAGCAGTGGAATGCATAAAAGCATGCAGATACAGTTCAAAAGCTTCAATTAATGTTCATATCAAGCATCAGAAGGGGACTCAGTGAATTTGCTGTGGCATGGTTTCTGGTGCCAGATATGATTATGGTTTGATTATTTGAGAAACTGCTGATCTCTTTTCACTTTCACATGCAACAAACTGCAGTTTTCGCAGAATAGTGTGAAAAAAAGCATCCAGTGAGGGGCAGTTCTGCAGGCAGAAAGTTCTCCTTGATTTAAGAGGTCAGAGGAGATTCGCCAGACTGGTTCAAGCTGACGGGAAGTCAAATAACCACTCTTTACAGCCATGGTGAGCAGAAAAGAATCTCAGAATGCACAACACATGGAGCCTTGAGGCAGATGTGCTACAGCTGCATCGGGTTTCACCCCTGTCAGCCAAGAACAGGAAACTGAGGCTACAGTGCATAAAGGCTCAGCGAAAGTGGACAGTGGAAAAAGTGGAAAAAGACCTGGCGACATTTTTCAGTCTTAAACTACAACCTCCCATAATCATTCAATTACGTTAACAAAAACACAAAGCAAGCATTTGGTGTGTAACACAGTTTGGTAAGAAATTCTTCAAATACACATTGCCATGAAGGAGCTGATTGATTGTCGGAAAAGCCACAATAAATTACCAGTAGGAAAGAATTGAAGAGATTTGTCAAAGTAATGATCTCATATGATCAAGGGAGAGAAGAAAGGACGAGCAAGGTAAAATAATAGGAGAGGAACGTATGTCTAATTTTCTGGGGCTTTTTTTTTTAACCTCTCAGCAGCAATAACTTTTCTTGTCTCTAATTTAGAAATACCCCCAGAGATAGTTCCCTTCTGTTCTCCCCAATGCAATGTTTAAACACTCAGGTGAAGGCTGCGCTGGCCTACATTTTCACACCCTAGTGCTAATCACAAATAATTACTAGGGCTTAATTTTCCTTTTTTGCTATTTTTGTTTTTAAATATTTCTTTTTTTAATCATTTTTTTATAATGTTCTAGCATGAGTCTTGTTTCTTGCCACTGAAACTTTTCTAGTGAAGATGTATGAGCGTTTTATGTATTCAGAAGGCTCTCTTGCCTCTGATTTTATCATTCCATTAAAATTTTATGCCCATCTTTTTAATGTAATTCCTTACAGAATTTTTGCTCCTTTGACTTGACAGCCGGTCCTGTGAACATAAACTTTAGCATGTAGGCTTTCCCTTTCGTTCCTGCCTGTCACACGTGCACATTTACATACACATGAACTATTTTCTGTACCTGTACACAATAGTGTGCTCGTATGAGACGCAGAAGATCTTCGCCTCCCCGTTTTGTGTTTGTAATTTGTTTGCATCTGGAGCCAGATGTGTGGTGGTCTAGGAAGACCCTTCACATGATAAAAATTTGACATTTTTTTTTACTATATATAGTTCTGAAAACTGTAGTTTTCACTGTATATCTGGTACATCTGGTAACGTGAAAACCACATTTAAAGATTCCATTTCAACTCAGCTGAAAGATGCCCTGCCTCCCTTTACATTTATAACCTAATCTACTTATGGAAAAACAATATTGCTGCCAAATTTTTCTAAATATTTTACAGTTGTGCAATGGGAAACGAGTTCTCACTGATGAATATTATCATCCACATCAGTCTGTGGAAACAGACATAAGTAAACTTATGTCTTATATCATCACTTGCGGTAAGAATCACTCGCCACATTTAAACACAAGCCTCATCGTCATCTCTTCACTTAACTGATCTCTGATTAATTCAGTCAGTTCTGTTCTGTGGACTAAATTTCTTGTTACGAAATGTCTTTTCATCAGGTTATTTAAACGTTTTCAAACTTTGTCCTCTGTCATCTGTACAGAGTATCCAAGCGCTCTTCTCTGTTTTGATGATGATGACGATGATGATGATGATGATGATGACGACGTGATAGCTCAGGAGCAGCGTGTACATTTTGTCAAACAGTATCCGATTACAAACTGAGTTAATTACACTTATGTCCATTTTCACTATGGTACGTAACTAGCTAACAGCTTGATCAAGGAATGACAGTCATTGCATGAGAAAAGCACATTCTTTAGACATCTTTAGGCAGACTGACGTAGTTTTTTTGTTTTTTTTTTACTTGATCTTTGCCATCATATGATCTCTGCAACATGAGGTTCTAAATTAATCTGGATTTAAACTCATTTGCATGTTGTTTTGGTAATACAGTACTGTGCAAAAGTCTTATAATCATCACTTACAGCTCATTTCCTTATAAAACCGCACACACTGTACCTGAGACTACTATTTTTTTTTTTAGCAAAGGGTCTTCACACCACATCATCACTTTGTTTCATTTATTACAGTTTACTGCTCTTTATAGTATTTTTTTAAATGTAGAAACATTTAATTTAGTTATTTTTGAAGGCATCTTTGCATGCGCCTAAAACTTTTGCACAGTACTGTATATTTTAGGTTTTCTTAAAATAGAGATGTCAAAGATTATTAGTGGCGTAAAAACACAATTTAGGTCAAAACAGGATTTTTTTTTGGGGGGGGGGGTTGTGGCTTAAACCACAACAATACCTGAAGGGTTTTCCCAGACCACCATGCATATATACTAAAAGCTTTTCTAAAAATGGGCACATCAGTATTTTGAAGAAAGGTTTGTTTTCTCGGTCTTAACCTGAGCCTTCAGTGATGGTCTTTCTTCAGCACATTTGCTCTCTTAGGATTTTCACATGGAGCCCTAATATGAGATGCTAATATGAGATGATGTGAGTCATTACAATTCACTAAAATGCACTTTGCTACCACATTGCTTGATTCCTTATTCTTTTTAGCTTCTATCAGCCATCCTAACCTTCACAGCGATCCTCCTGTCCCAAAGACATCCACAATTTAAAAAAAAATAACCCTCTCTTTCTTTTCCTTGGCCACCCCTTCCTTTCATGCCTTGTCAATTGATTGTGTTATTATTATGCTAACCAAATCCTTATAAATGTAATTTAAGGCTTGGTGGCCCACGCTCTTGTTTTCCCTTCTGCTGTCCCGGGAAAGACCCAGCTTAGGTATCCCAAACGTCCTGCGATCACAGCCACCGCTGTCGATGCCCTGATGGAGGCCGCCTGGTGTTATTGCGCAGTGTTCTCGTCAGGCGCCCCAAGAGCAGTAAAGCATCAATAAAATCAAAAGCACCTGCATCTTAAATGAAATTTCAATTGAAAAACTTAACAGCCCTTCAAATTGCGAAATTTAACACAGACCAGTAAAGCTTAAATAACACTTTGCCTCTACAGACTGAGGCGAGGCTAGAGAGCGAGTAGAGGAGCCTTGGATCGGGGTGAAGGAAGCAAAGGAGGGGTTTGCGTTCAAGGTGACTTGATTGTCTCATGTGGTAAAATTATTAACAATTAAGGAATTTCTCCAGAGAGACACATTGGATTTGCCAGCACAGGTACATTTGCAGGGGTTTCTTTAAGCGGTGTCAGAGGTGGGGGTGGGATGGGGGCTTTTTCTGTATTCATGGAAGCTCTTGAACCTTTGTGGTAATTGAATCAGTTAGAGTGCTGAGTGGAGCAAGCATAAAAACCTGTTAACCCAAAGGTCAGATCTGTGCATTGTTTATTTATCAGGACGGGGGGAGCAGAATCTACAGTTATGACCCCCTTCCTCACACCACCTTCACTGCAGACGCAAAACGTACTTCCATATGCGTTAAATGAACGACCGAGTTGTTTTTGTATCGTAACACTTAAAAGAGTTTGGAGAAAAAAAGCACGGTCAATTTCTTCTTTGCCAGTACGTTGTGATTTAATGTTTAATGGTAAACTGTTCCTGTTAGAGGCTTTAGGACATCTTGTTCATGAACCAAATTGACAGAAAAGGTGTATCTCCATTCTGAAACCCTTTTGCACTAATGTTTAGTGGGACTTCCCTTTTTAAAAGTCAGTCATATTCAGTTTGACCTCTGCTAAACATTAGTCTTTGTAGCTTTTTTTTCACAGCCATTTAGTTTCGAGCTTAGTTCTGTGTTACTGGTACATACAGCACTGAGCTCTGGGGCCTAAAGCTCATTCCATGTACTCAGGTGGGACAAGGTGGTGATGGGGAGGTGGAAGTGGGCCATCTGTGGGGAGACATCAGCAGCCCAGCATGCATGAGAGAGCGAGAGCCAGTCACCTTGATCAGGCGCGCCCTTGCTGCTTCGCCATTACCACTGCTACTGTGGGACGTAAATGTAGGAGGAAAACATTACCTGCAAATGAGCTTTCGTAGGGCCTAAATATCAATCAGACACCCGAGGCTAGAGAGTCAGGCAGAGAGGACGTACGCAAGACACCACACTGTAACTTCGTTTTTATTTTAGGTATCCAGCTTTTCCTTTGAGGAATTTTTTAGTTACTTTTCATTGAACTCATCTCACAAAACTTTAAAACTGGCAAGTGTTAACTGTTAAAATGTTTTTTTGTGTTAAAGTGTATAATTTATTAATACAGGAGAAATTTAAATACGTGTTATTATTATAGCATAAATTCTATATTTACATTTTCCTTGCTTTTTATGTTAACAGAGGTCAGTTTGTTTATGAAAATTTAATTTCATATTTTTTATGTATATCAAAAATTACTTTATGATTGGCTTCCTCTATCATCTTGAATGTCCTTTGGTTTATATTTTTGTTTAAAAAAAAATAAATAAATGAAAGTGTGTGTGTGTGTGTGGGTGGGTGTGTAATTTTGAAAAGCCCAAGCTGTCTAAACCTGGAGATCCATGAGGATTTTTTGGCAATGTGTGCTGCTGTCCTGGCTGATGTTCTCTGCTAACTGCTCAGAGAAAATGACCAGTCTGAAGAAGACTTAAATGATTTCTTTCCACTGCACTCTTTACATTTCCAGCATTTGGCAGACACCCTTATCCAGAGCAACTTACATTTATCGCATTTAAGGGTCCAGCAATGACAGCGTGGCAGTGCTAGGACTTGAACTTAACTTACAACCTTCTGATCAGAAGTCCAACCTCTTAACCACAAATATATTTGTTTGCAGTGTGCATTCATTTAAATGGGCAAGTTGAGCTGAATGAGCTGATTAACACATCACCATCTCTCCAATCTAATCTTAAAAACAACACTCTTCCAATCACTGCTTTAATTGTCTCAATTCTGAAGTCTAGAGGAGTTCTTAAAACAGCTTTGCGTGGATTATGGAGAGCTGATGTTGGAAAAGTTTGACCAGGTTTTAGATCACTGAACAAAACAAAAGCTTCTCTTAACTCTTGATGATGTATTAGGATTCTGTTGAGATCAGACACAGTTAACAGACATTCATAGACACTTATTGAAGATCCAATATCATGTCAGCTTTAAACAGACCTTAGAATTTTGACTCCTGCTTCTGTCTGTTTTTTAGGCCCTGAATCTATGGACCCACCAGTGCTGTATGAGATTCACCCTAGAAATGCCACCATTTCCTGGTCTCCTCCCACACGCCCTAATGGCAACCTTACCCACTACAACGTCTACCAGGACACCCAACTCATCACCACTGTGCTTGCCGACACCACCAGTCTCACCCTCTCTAGCTTGTCACCCTACCAGCAGTACTTCATCCAGGTGGAGGCGTGCACTGAGATGGGCTGCACCATGTCGACTAATTCACACACACTCCACACACCTGCAGCCCCTCCAGAGGGTGTGACCAGCCCTCGGCTCTACTCGGACACGCCCACCTCTGTGCTGGTGACCTGGGCTCCACCTCTGCATCCCAACGGGCCGCTGGAGGGCTACACGTTGGAACGAAGAGTTAATGGCAGTCAGCAGATTTCCATAGTGGCCACCATGATGCCTAACCAGACTCTCACCTACCTGGACAGCTCAGCATCTCTCAGTCCCTGGAGCACTTATGAATATCAGGTGATTGCCACAACCAGGCAAGGAGGCTCCAACAGCAGTCAGTGGGAAAAGGTCACAACCCGACCTTCACGACCAGCAGGCATACAGCCACCCAGAGTGCTGGTGCTCGGGCCAGAGTCTGTCCAGGTAGCCTTCTGAATGTGCATATGTAGATCTGAATGACTATAAAGCCATTTTCCGCCAACATCATGCTGGGAACGTTCTCTTCTAATCTTTCATTGGCAAGCCAGTTATGTCAAAAATGTTTATCTGAATCAGTCTAACAACAGTAAACTTTGGTAAGGATAGGCTAAAAAAAAGGGAGGTTATGAAAAAATGTCTATATGGAGAGCTTACCTTGATCTCACACTAAAAACCTGAGAGAAATCAAGCCATTAATTCTACTAAATTCTACTAAAATAAAAACCCTCATCATTTTTTTTATGTTTTAGATCATTGTCCTGCTAGAAAATTTATCCACGACCTAATTAAAGCTAAGTTAATCAAGACCTATTTTTCTCTTAATTTTAAAAAGACAATCTGAAGACGTTTTATTTATAAGGAAAAAGCAGCGCACCTTGCTTAATGGTTCCGTGTAGAACAACAGAACGGAGGGTTCTCCTTTCAGAAAAGATTTCAAATAGAACGCCTATAGAAAACAAGAACCACTGTCATGTAGGTTTTTCATATATTCAGTTCAATTCAGTTTTATTTGTATAGCGCTTTTAACAATGGACATTGTCTCAAAGCAGCTTTACAGAACATAAGAAACA
>CM075012.1:22229774-22258806 GCA_037576675.1 Pangasius sanitwongsei
AATGTCCTTTCTGCATTTATGTATAGTCATGTAGCGTTTTATGTGTATATTGATTTGTAGGTTGTTATCTTCCTCAACGTCCACATAGGGTTGGCAGCGTTGCTTTAAATGCCCAAATCCTCACGAGGCAGAAACCGGCTGGAGCTGGTCCATTTCTGGATGCCTCAGGATCCTCGTAGGATTGGCTTCTGTCTACTGGAGATATACACATATCTGTATGGCCCAAAGTTTGTAGACACCTGACCATCACACACATATGTAGTATTTTTTTTTTTTGGTACATGACACACTTTACTTATGTCTGGCCACACCCCCTTCCTCCCCAAACTGTTGCTACAAAGTTGGAAGCACACAGTTGTGTAGGATGTCTTTGTATACTTCCCTTCACTGGAACTAAGGGGCCCAAACCTGTTAGCGCATAACAATGTCCTTGTACATAAAGCAATGTCCATGAAGACATGATTTGCCAAGAATAGAGTGGAAGAACTCGAGTGGCCTGCACAGAGCCCTGACCTCAACCCCACTGAACACCTTTGGGATGAACTGGAATTCTGACTGCGCCCCAGGCCTCCTCGCCCGACATAAACACCTGACCTCACTAATGCTCATGTGGCTGAATCAGTGAATCCCCATAACCACACACTAGTTTAGCCAAAATCTAGTGGAAAGTCTTCCCAGAAGAGTTGAGGTTATTGTAACAGCAAAGGGGGACTACATCTAGAATGGGACGTTCAGAAAAGCGCATATGAGTGTTATGGTCAGGTGTCCACAACCTTCTGGCCATATTGTGTAACTTGTTCTTTTGGCGCTATCAATTAAGACCATCAGTACACAGATCACCTCCATTAAAATGCACACTTTCTTATATTCTTGCATCGCTGTCTTACCTTCCCTGTGTATTCAGTACAGACGACACCACATTCAAATCTGTCAGCAGCCTGATATCAGCCTTCTAAAGCCCTCAGTGAACACGATGCACTAGAGAACCACATAGCTGGGTTCAGAGAGCATTACTGTAGCCCTACTAGATTCTATTCCATTCTCTCTCCCCCTCTCTCTCTCTCTCTCTCTCTCTCTGTCTGTCTTTCAGTGTCAGGGATCTTGAATAGAAATGCTTACCACTTCAGACAAAATGCATTTGCATAAACTTGTGTGAATAATTCATTTCCCTTAACCCCAGGTTTATTTTAATGCTATTATTGTTTTATTAATTTGGAAACCGCTCCATTTCCATATATAACTGGATAAGAGTTCTTACACATGTAAGCGCACAAAACAGTTGTTCTCATTAGCATATGAAGTGCATTTGTTCCTGTCGAGCTGTTTGGTGCCTCCATTGTTTTTAGAATATCTTCTCTTTTCTTAAAAATACGAACTATTTACTTATTTTAAGGATCCAGTGTCATTCTTCCTGGGTTCTGCCTGGATTTCTGCCCAAATCTATGAAATTATAAATTATGTTACCGTCATAAGGACTGTGTGGTTATGCAAACCAATAACGAGAGGAAAGGCTGTTGTTCTAGAAAAAGGATAATATCATGTGTTATGCTTATTTTCGGGTAGCTTTTTCTTGCTTAATGTGTTACAGAGATGGTTGTTACTTATGAGTAGGCTTGTGAAAGATAATGATTTTTAATAATCTGCGCACGATTTTACACTGCCATGATATCCAGTGATTTTTACTCTGAATATATTATATTACCAGACCTGCCAACCTTTATGCATTTTGCATAGGCGCGCCGCAATTTAACATCAGAGTACGCTCGTATGAGTTATCACTCAAAAATACGCCTAAAGAGCAGTTATTTTCTCCCACATAAAATGGGATATGAGCCAATTGACATATGAATCTGGAATGATTTGCACAAATGTTTTCAGCTCTCCAGTATTAACTGATACCACCTAGAAGCCCCGCCCCCTTCCTCCATCTCACAAGCACAGTTAATTATATTTAGTTAACCTTTTTCGGAAATAAAACGGTGAACATTCTGACCTAAAAAGATAAAAATAGGCCTACAATGGCATGTCAGATCTTTACCTAAAAATCCACCATCCAGCTGAGTTCTTGTGATCGCAGTTCCTGACTGCACAGCTGGAATTTTATCACATCCTTCACTGCCCACCTTAAGCCTCAAATGGTGGAAACGTTCATGTTGCTGTCTTTTTTGTGTATCAGTTCTGGAGCATTCAATCATTTTTAAAATGGTAAATCATGAATAGGGAAAAATTAATAGTGCACAAGCCTGCTTAAATTAAGATTTCGGTTGTTGTCACACTGTGCAATTCATACATGATTTAGTCTTAGTTTTAATTTTTTTTTTTTTTTGCAATAGTTTGTGCTAGTTATTTAAAAATGCATGTATACAGCTACAGATAATAATTGCCTTAACTGAAGAAATACAATTACATTTTTAAAATGAAAGCTTTTCCCTACAAGCCTGCGTGAAACAGATTTATATTATTATTTTTATTGCCATTGTGTCAAGCTACGACTTACATTTCTATTAATTTATCATCAGAGCTGAGCCTTGCTTCCCATTCTCCAAAAAATAAAGGGGGGGTTTGATGGGGACTGGGGGCTGCTTTCTCCTCCCACCCCACTTGTTATAAGAGATTTTGTTAATATTACTATAAATTGTTTGCCTCTCACCTCCAGGGTTGGTGGTTCTGTTCCCACTTCCATCCTGTGTGTGCAGAGTTTACATTTTCTCCCCTTCTGGGGTTTCCTCCCCCAGTCCAAAGACATGCGCTGTAGGCTGATTGGCATTTCCAGAAATTTTCTTGTGTGTGTGTGTGTGAGATTGTGCCCTGTGATGAGCTGGCACCCTGTCCAGCGTGTCTCGTGGGATTGGCTCCAGGCTTCCCGTGACCCTGTGTAGGATAAGTGGTACAGAGGATGGATGGATGAATGGATGGATGGATGTTCTTTTTTTTGTTTTGTTTTTCATGCTTTCCAAACGAACAATAATATGTCCTTAACGAGAGATGTAATAATGTATACATTTTGTCAGTTGAGGCACACCTGAAAAGTACTTTTGTGTGTGTGTGTGTGTGTGTGTGAGAGAGAGAGAGAGAGAGAGAGAGAGAGTTGATATATGGATGAGGACATACAGGTGTTTGGATATACACAGTATTTGAAAGTCTGATGAAGTAAACCATCAACACATTAACTAATTTCACATCCTTCTCAATGTACTACACATTTAATGTTTCCCCGAAATGCTGACTTGCGACTGATAAAGCCTGCCAATTTCCTTTCCTTGTGCATCAGAGTTATATTATAGATAGTGACAGCATCATCTGTGTTTTAAAAGTAATGAAAAGAATATTGTGTTTCTGGGTGAAAGTCAGGGTGTCTTCACTACAGTGATCTCAGATTGAGGCCTGGAATTTGGCCCTGACCTCAGCCGCTTCAGCCAAGTGTGTAGTATATAAAGGGTAACACTTTACCTAATGGTGGTGTACATAAGGTACATGGCACATACGTAATCCCTTCATGACAACTGACATAAACCTACACAAAAACGTATAAAGTCTTACTCCAACAGTATCAGCTGTTCTAAAAAAAAAAATTCAAGTCAAGTGACATTAATTTTCCCATAATCCTCACTAGGGATGGTATGTTACATCATCAAACTAGTAGTCACGATCTTCTGACGTAAATCTATATCAAGACACTCTGCAAATCAACAAAATTAGCCGCACTGACAGCTGATGCCTCGTGAAGGATTTTTTTTTAAATACATGTTTATGTAGGTATATGTTCGTTTTCAGGAAGGTGCTTATGTAAGTGTCATGTATCCCTATGAACGCTTAAATAAGTGTTACCACATATGGGATAAAACAAAAAATTAATTGTTTTATGTTGTTATTACTGGTTCATAATAGCATTCTTATTTATACTTTATATATTCTTATGTCTCCACTCCGGATAACATAACCTGCTTTTTTGTAATATTTTATAGTCTTACTATATCATAATACTTTAGAATTTTATTACTGATTGTTTTCTGTAACATGTTTGCATCTGCACTAATGTGTATGTATGTATATGTGTTAATATAGGTAACATGGTCAGGCCCACTGATACCCAATGGAGAAATTGAGCGTTATGAGATCCGGATGCCAGATCCTCGCATATCCCACACTGACACCTCTACGCTTAACTCTACTATCACTGGCCTAGAGCCGTACACTGACTACAGCGTGACCATCCTTGCCTGTTCAGGGGGCGGGGGCTTTGTTGGAGGCTGCACCGAGAGCCTGCCTACTCCTGTCACTACATTACCCATGATTCCGCAGGGGCTTCCGGCACTATCAGTCATCGCCATCAGTGAATCTTTCCTGGCTGTGTCATGGCACCCACCATCAAGGCCAAATGGCCCAAACATATGGTAATTAAATTAAGAATATTGAATAGGTCGTATTTCCTTTTATGTTTTTTTAATTGTATAATATTTGGAAAGGAAAAAAATACACTTTCAGTATAGTCAGTAGTGATATTGATCGATTAAAAGAGTGGTGTAAACCTACAGTTTATGACCAGGTGTAGCTCCCGTAGATTACTGTACTGGAACAGTTTAAACCGTTCTTCAAAGACAAGTGTAACAGTAAACAGTTAAAATGGCACAAACATTCCCCAAACACTGAATAATCCCTTAAAGAAGTACTGCTAATGTGAGTTATATATGATACTGGAGAATAACAGTCTACACCGTGAGGCTAAAATACAGCTTAACAGCCTTTTGTTATTTCTCACCCTATAAGTGAGTCTGTTTTTGAGCTGATTAGGTGGTAAATAAAGCTCTGTGTTCATGTCTGACCATTAATATTCATGACCCTTTTTCCCTCCAATGCCTTGTTTGTTGAACTAGGCTTATGAAGAGCACATTAAGCCCAGCTCTCATGATTACGGGCGAAATTAGCATTACTGTTCAGAGAGTGAGAGCGGGGGGAAACTGGCAGGGCTGAAATAGCAAGAGGATTGTTGGAGTTGAGCAGGCTGTGATTTATTGGGCCGTTTCTCCTGCCCTCAGGTACAAGCTGCTGAGACGGAAAACCCAGCAGCCCCTGGCCTCCCGTCCCCCTGAAGATTTCAATCGCTGGTACCATGTTTACGCAGGAGACAAATTGTTCCACGAAGATAAAGGCCTTAGCAGGTGAGATTACCAAAATTAGCTTTAATGCAAACGCTGCCAGTGTGTACAAAACTGGTTTTGCGCTCTGATGCCATCTTTTTAATACTGCTCAAAGATACATTAAGCAAATATCCAAAAGAATTAAATTGTTTTCGCACTAATCTTTCTGTGCGCGCGCATGTGTGTGTGTTTTAGCAGACTCAAAGACATCTGCATATTACCTTCCTCTTTTCTCCTCTTTTCTCTCGGCTCTGAAGTAAATGCATGCTATTTATTCATCTCTTTGTCTTTTGCATGACTGCCCAAGAAGAGTGCAATGAAAATTTCCATTAAAATAACTTCTTAGTCTTCATTAGTCTAATTTTTGTTAGTTTTTTTTAAGGACATAAGGACAATTCCTTATAGGAATCATGGCATAATAATTGTTATTACTGTTGTTGTTGTTTTAGTCGTAGTAATTATTATAGTAGTTACTATTATATACAGATTTGACGTTTGAGTGTTTTTGCAGATACACGTGGTATGAATACCAGCTGTTGGTGTACAATGATGTGGGCTATGCTTCAGGAGAGGTGTACTCAGGAGTTACTCTGGCTGGCCCACCACTCCATCCTGCTAACGTGTCTGCTCAGACCATCAACCACACCGCCATTCTGCTTAACTGGACCACACCCAGTGAGATGTCTTTTAAGATTTCAACATTTAATGCATGGACAGATATATAATACTGACAGCTCATTAGTGTGTGCAAGTTCTAGTCAAAGACCAAGCGTAAATTGGAGTTGTTCAGGGAAAAATTACATGTTATAGATTATTGAGAGATTCTGATCTACAGTGAGGGACTACAATATTTAAATGCTTAACAGTCTTAACAATTGTTTTTACCCTGAGTATGCCATGTGGGGATGAAGCAAAGCCAGTGTACATCTCATACTACCAGAGCTGCCAGAATCTTTCAAATGAAACACACACCACTAGATGTGCTGAGAAAAAATCTGCATGATTCCTCAACTCTTGAGGCTACAAGTTTTCAAGAAATATTTCCACCTGGAAAATGGATACCATGATTTTTTTTTTTATTATTATAATTTATTTCTCTTTTTTTTTTTGCGCAAAAGCTTTAAAGGAACTTACAATGGTTAGGTTTTGGCGTAGAGTTACTGGCTCTGCTTGTTCGAATTCATACAACTTTTTTCATCAGATTAGGCTTAATGGTATAGTGCAGCATTGCATTTTCTGCTATTAATCATATACAGTAAGTCTTGGGTGCCCTGTTTTTTTAGTACAAATTTTGTAATAGATTTTTATTTTATGACTTCTACATTATCGAGTCAGTACAAAAACATTTTAGATTTCCAAACATTCATTTTCCAGCACAAAATTAAATGTTACAGGAAAATGTTTGTATGTCAGTAAAGAAAGCATATACTACGTAAAAGAGCACCTTCTAGACAAAAAAAAAAACATAATGAGGGCTGCTGGGTTTTGCTGCAAAAATTAGAAGCAAGTGTGACAGTCAAAGTCTCCAGAAGAACTGTGGCTGCTTCTGCAAGATGCTCAGTAACACTTACAGCTCATTTCCTTATAAAACTGCACACATTGTACCTGAGACTGCACAGTTTTTTTTTTTAAAGCAAAGTGTCATCACGCAAGATTTTGACTTTGTTTCATTTATTACTGTTTACTGCACATTACAGTATGTTTTTAATGTAGAAACATCTTAGAGTAGAGTAGAAAGGCATCTTGGCCCTACAGCATTTCTTTGCACATGCCTAAGAGTTTTGCACAGTACTGTATACAAAAGTGACTTTGCCTTTAAGCTCATGTGGTTGTTTCTTATTAGCATATCTGTCTGCCTTCCTCTCTCCATGCCTCTCTTCTCAGCTCTGCAGGACCTGCAGGGAAAAGTGGAGCTCTATTTTCTCACAGTCAATTCCACCCAGGAAAGCCAAACACTCAAGCTTGACCCCTCTGTGACCTTGGCGCTGATCTCTGACCTACAGCCCAACACTGAGTACACACTCTCTCTGACCGTGTCTAATGGAGCTCACAACATCACCAGTCCAGAGGTCACATGTACTACTGCAGATGGTGGTGAGTTAAAAGAGACTGGTAGGCCAGTTTATCAGTTCTGGATTCTTTCTGCTAGCTTTTTCAGGAAAGCGATGAAAATGAACACCTTTAGCGTTCTTCTTATCATATTTATCGATCTTGCAGTCCTCTCATATTGATTCAGCTGAATTAACTCAATTTGATATTTCTGTTGTTTTTTTTCCTCAGCCATATCAGTACAAATCACACTTCCTGGCCTATGATCAGTTAGTGTTTTTTCTCACTAATGCTATACCACTAATGAGCGGTTGGATTTCGCAAAGATTGTATGATGTGTTTGGGTAATGAATGCTGAGTATCGAAGTATCTGAACACTGAAAACTCTAGTGCTACGGTCAAGAGATAAAATAATGCACTACAAAACACTACATAACTTGACAAATAACACATGAAACACTAAAAGCAGAGAAACACTCAAAAGTAATGTTGGAGTTCAGCAGTTCCAGTTTCCTGCAGATGTAGCGTCAGACACCGCACATTCTGCATTATGCCAATTGACCAGTTCGTGGTAACTTACACATTGCAGTTAATGCAGTTAAACATTGTAGCTCCGCTGCAAATAGAACAAAGTTTTTTTTTCATGTATTCTTGAAACATCTGATTTAGAAAAGTTTTAACAGATGCTGAAATTTAAAGGCAGGTAGACTGCTGATTGCATTGACTATTTCCAGTCCTGCTGTCAGTACTTAAAACATTTTCTTGTGATTTCCATCAGTCTGCCGTCCTCACATCACTTCAGTCAGACCTGTTCATGGAGATAAAGGCAGCTGAGACCAATCTCTGAATTGATTAAATATTTGCTCTCCGTTCTCTAGAGGCGTACAGAGAACATTTGCGTTTTGCGAAAAATTTTTGATATACCGACCTCTGCACTGTGATCGATAGTAATTAAGTTGTCCCTCTCCCTCACAGTAAAAGTACTGATTCACCGATAACATAGGTATCAGATTAATCTCTCTCTCACTCACTCGCTTACTTTCTCTCTCTCTCATGCTTGGACTCACATCAGCATACACTCTAATATACACCTGTGCACACACACACACACACACACTCACACTTAAAGTAGCACACTGCTGGTTACCCCTCGTTGAGTACGATTGAAATGTCTCCCTTAATCCAGTCTAGAATGGGTTCGAGTAGCATTTGCATTAGGAAACGTAACTGGCTTTTCCCTGCAGTGTGTCATAACTTTTCCCTCTCCTAATCCTATTCACATAGTAAAATCCACATTAAAAACATTAGATAATCATTATCTCCCAAATAAAAGTTACGGGCCGTTTAGCTAAGCGCTTTCACCGGTAATTTCATTATTTTACAGCCTAAAGGGCAGCCCACTTTAACAACTGCAGTTGAACTTGCAGATCATATTAAGGCACCAGATAATGTACATGTTAAGAGAGCCTTAATTAAGAAGTTGGACAGGATGGCGTGTGAAGTCTTGCGGAGTGTGAATGTTGCTGGAGTGGAAACGATATGAACAGGGAGGCAATAAGAGGCAATGAGAGAGTATACTACTGTTAGCTACTTTACAGCAGGATTTATTGTCTCCCTTGACCTGTGATATTTGTGTCTGCTAAGTATAGTTTATAATCACAGTGATGACCTGTCATTGATTACAAGGTAAAAAAAAAAAAAAAGTAGAAAAGAAAGTTGTGATAAAGCACTTTAAATAACCAATGGTCAGTCCCTAATAAAATGACTATAATTTAACTTCAAATCATTAAACGTAAACATTTAACAAGATAAAAGAGTTAATAACTAAGAGTATTAAATCTGGATTTTTTTTGTGCAATTGTTAGACCATAGTATTTTGTATGCATTAAATACAGAATAATAGAAGAAAACATTCTACTGTGGATGCACTGGGAGCTTTTTCATTCGTGTAAATGGCTTATAATCAGTGTTCCCTCTAATATTTGTCCTTGCTAAGCAAAACCTATTTCTATTGGGCAGAATCTTCTGTCATATGAGCAGAAATACCCCATGAGCCGCACAGATTGCAGCTGCTCAGCCCCTGCCTGATTAGCCGTAGCACACATCGAATGGCACTTAATGGAAGAAGGTACCTCTTGACCTGCATTCAAGTATGCCTCCAAAATCACTTCCTTTACCCAGTGGGCTAACATGTCTTTAGACAGCAGAGCCCCTTAATGATGCTCCCCAAAGTAAACAAACAGTTGGTTAGTGACCCACCAGCTGGCAGTCACTTCTACATAGCACTTGAGCAGTCACGTACATATAGAGCTGGCTTGGGCACATTCTCCCCTGCAAGAACAGAGAGGTTGACAGATTTATTGATGTACTGAACCATCAACATCTTTGGCCGGAATGTGTGACATTTGAACTGTGGTCTCCAACACAGACACTTAGTGTCAAGCAGTAACGCATGCAATTTGCCTACTCGTCTGGCCGTAGCTGGCTTAAGCTGTCTTAAGCAAAAGCAGCTTTATGTCTGCATCTTCCATTTGTTCATATGGCAGCTTGTACAAGCTGCTTAGTACACTGTTTTGCATGAAGGTCAGAGATGTTCCGCACCTTTAAGAAAAGTTTTGACTAACCTTGATTCTTGAACCTTCAGTTTGTCCCCTGTGCGCCAGTGTTGCCATATACAAAAACAGATGTTTCAGTCAACTCCGCAAAACCTTTAAAACATTGTTTTATTGTGCAAGATAAGGAGTTTATGCCTATTGTTTCACAGCATTGTGAAAAGAAAATGTTCCACTTACCTTCGTATACCCGGCATGTACTTGGAGCGCACACACACTTACAAGGGCTTGCCTGATGCTTTGCAAACATCCCACTGAGATTGCTCCGAGGTGGTAGTGGGCATAAAGCGACCATCAGTAACATCAACGACGTGGTCTGTTTGGCCGGGCTATCATCAACAATTGTGCAGCAGTGTCATCCATAACAGTGACAATGGTGGGAAGGCATACATCTGCCAGTTTGGCTAGTCATGCACCAGCACATCCTGGCACATTTGGTAGTGAGTTCACAAACAGATTGACTTCTGCTCTGATGTTGGTGTTTCAAATTAAGTGAACCACCTTCTTGTGAAAGTGCCATTCCCTTGGTAGAGCACATCTACTGTCCGAGTGAGAGATATATACATCCTGGGCCAATACAGAGATAGGAGGTGTGCATCCACCCAATTCCAGAACTTGTTTTCCCTCCTCAACCTGTTTTTTTGGCTTGTGATTTTATGCCCACCTAAAGGATTACATAGCCAACAATTTGAGCTATTCTATGAGCTACACGGTCTGTTCAGGTGGCAAGTGG
Organism: Pangasius sanitwongsei; assembly: GCA_037576675.1. Lineage (NCBI taxonomy): Eukaryota > Metazoa > Chordata > Actinopteri > Siluriformes > Pangasiidae > Pangasius > Pangasius sanitwongsei. The sequence goes on from CM075012.1 coordinate 22,240,307, forward strand.
CTACTATCATAATTGACTTTTAGACCTAGAGCTTCCAGATGTGAGATTAGGGTTCTGTCTGGCTACAGCAGATAGTCTTCCAGATAGGGGAGTATGTCTGGCCTTGCAGGGGCTCTAGAGAAAATCTCGCATATTTCCTGAACTGAATTGTTTCAGAAAGATCATTGTCTCCCAGACCTAAAATGAGCAAGATTCTGCCACTCTTTTGCTTAAAATATCTGCTATTTCCAGAGTATAGCCAAGTGGCTTGGGCCTTGCACCTGTCTTGGGTGGACCCCTGTGTTTGCCGGTGGCTGAGAGTGGAACTCTAAATGATACCCCGCAGACAGTATACTCTGTAGTCCCTGTTCTGTTATCAAGCCCCAATGTTCTAGTCAGCCGAGCGGTTTCAGAATCAACAGCAGGATCCCCTGGCATTTTCAGTAAACCTTGCTTTAGTGACTTGATCCCACCTTGTATAGGGAAGAAACAGACTGTGTGTTCTGGGTTGCTGTGGTGGTACCAGTGTGGTCTCTGCTGCAACTGTGTAACTCCTTCTATTCACTGTTGCTGTCTATGAAAGCCAACTCCATGGGAATAACGTGCTAGCACAGACAAACCACCTAATGGCAATCTGTTGCATCACAAGGTTTGCAATGTGCAAGGTGCAATGTGTTTTTACCAGACTTCAGCAATGGCATTTGAACTTGTCTCCTCATCTGCATGATTTGCCGCACCTTGGTGATTTACCATCCCTGACTCCCATAGCTTCAAGAGGGTTCTGTAACATCTTTCTGCCCATTAGATCTCTTTATGGGCATTAGTTCCTTAAGGACCGGTAGCAACTCTGACATATGATAACACCTACACTTACCAGTCTTTCATATGCTTTATAAACTAGCACATAGTTCATTTATATTCAGGTTATATACTATATATTCTACATTCTGTACACATCATGGCTTTACATGCAAGGCTTCATCAGCCTGCCTGCATTATGGTTGAGGTGACTAGTCTCACTACCAGATCTAATTGATCTCAAACCTAGGGTTTCTTTATGTCATTAGAATCATTATGCCTGCTTAATTATCAAGTCGCAGCTTTGATACACTCTTAAGAGCATGTAAGAGCTCGTCAATGATATCATTACATTGTAGAACAGTGCAGCCAGTTGTATGAGAGGATGTACCATGATATGAATCAGGCACTTGTCCAGCTATATTGGCTGACTCTGACAAAACTCTAGAAATTGAAATACATAGACTCACAGATAAAGTTATTTCAGTCTGAAATACATGCAATATTTTGCAGGTACTCTACCATTACTTTCTTAGTCCTGAAGAGCAGACTAGGTCTAGATACAGAAATATTCCAATAATTTCCTTTTTATCTTTTGAGTGAATGTGGGTGAGGGATCAGGTGACAGGACCCCTACACAAAGTTAGGTTTTTTTTTTTTGTTCCCATGTCAACCTGTAACTCATTCAAAGGTGTGGCATAGATATTTGATCTCTCTCCCATCACTACGCCTTTCCTTGTGTCTTTCAGTGCTCTTTCACAACATTCACTGGGCTTAAAAGTTGTTCACCTAGCACTGAACCATGTGTAATGTTGAGCTAGAAAAGAAATTGTTTGTGTGTGTGTGTGTTGGCGAGAGAGAGAGAGAGAAACTGTGAAAAAGAGCAGAATATGGTGCTTTGTAGGACACTGGGAAGCACCAGGGTAGGCAGCAGAAAGAATCCCCAAGACTGGCTCAGTTAACCTCCCGCCCCCTGGTACAGTACTCCATTCCCACCACGCTCCGTCAGGAATGATTCAATTTACCCACAAACCGTCTGCTGGGACCTCCCCAAAACACGAAGAGAGAGAGAGACAGAGAAACTGGGAGAGAGAGAGAGAGAGAGAGATGCAGCCAGCATTCTGTGCTTCTGTCAGTTTTTCTTCTGCCTCTGTCAATTAAGAATAGAGAGTTTGCAAACACTCAACACGTTGCACGTCACATGTTCTCAATATCCTGTTTTGTGATATGGCACAGCTGGAGAGTACAGCTTCAGATTTTCATTTGACATGCATCACTACAGCAACAGCATTCATTGCAAGCATTCATTGGAAACAGCTACAATATTTTTCTATTTTTTAGCTGCTTTTTAGAATAAATGCTGTTGTTAGGAGGATGGTCTTTCAGTAGTTTATTGAACCAGTGGTTATTCACTACAATACCTCTACTCTCCACAGCTATCTGTAAATGATGCGGAAGTTGGCGACTTGCGAACAAACCCAGCAGATACATACAAATCATTTTCTGCTTCCTAGCTAATGTTGTCTACATTGAAATGTGACTAACATTAGATAGATAGGTAGCTAAGCGCAGAACACGTATTCATGTAAGCAAAAGACATAAATATGACCAGTATGTAGCTACAAACCCACTCATGCCACAGTACATCCCTGCACCTCTGAATTTAACATATTATCTTCATTAATATTTGAAGCAAGGACACACAGGACTACATGAAACGACCCAACTTTGAAACGGCGCTAACCTGCCTCTCTCTCTCTCTGCAACTATCCCAAAATGACGTGGAGGCGGGATGGTTTGTGAACAAACACAGCAGATGCATGTATATCACAGAATGTCCCTGGTATCGCTCACTGCTTGCTAGCTAAGGGTAGCAAGACTAAAATTCGCTAGCTAGACTCCTTGCGCATGCACATTTTTAACAATGGGACTCAGTCAGTCAGTCAGTGCAAATGCCTCGTCTTGTCTGACCTGCTTGGCAGTCCAGCAAAAATGAAGTCGGTTTTAAAAAACGTGTAATTCTTGCAAATTGTCACGCCCCTAGAATTATTAACAATTATACAATTTAACAAATATCTGTAATACATAACATTACCCTTCTAATGACACTGTATCAAATTTCTATGTGTGACTCACTAACACAATATTGCAGGCAGGTGCTGTATCATGCTGACCATCATTGTCAAGAAAAAAAAAGAAAGTAAAAGCTGAAGATTCAGCAGTGAGGCTCCCGAGTGCTCTGAGTCCAGGGAGACCTCATTTAGCAAGAATCAGTGTTTTTGAGGAATGAGGTCTACTTGGGTTAAAATGTAGGTGAGGGGGTTTGAGGGAGTCTAAAGAAACTGTGTGCGTGCGTGTGTGTGTGTGTGTGTGTGTGGCCAAAGCTGAACCCCGTGGCACTATGATGTATTTGATTTAAAATCTTAGGCTAAGTTAGTGATTAATACTTTTAGAATGTGTGGCATAAACAAGGATCAAGACTAAACAGAGTCTAATCATGTAAACAGCAGCAATGTTGTTCCTGAGATCAGTCATTATCAATCCTTTTTTGTGAGTCCAATTTGTGTGGATATTAGATTGAAAAAAAAATCATTTTCTGAAATTTATTTTATATATGCTGATGTTGGAAATGTAAACCATCTTAGTTGCGGTAAACTAAAAGCAGGATTAAATGTTTGAATGTTTGCCATGTTTTTTTTTATCTGCAACCAGATTAATAGATAATTAACTTTGATTAAATGCTATTTAACTATTATTTGATGGTGAAACCCAGTCTGTATAAGCTTGCTCTAGTCAGTGTTTTTACGTTCCCATTAGTCTCTTTTTAAATTCTAGAGTTGCTCAGAGCACAAATACGTTTAATAGTTCTGCATGATGTATCATGACAATGATTGTAATTGACAGATATTGATATGGTTGTTTTATAAAATTTTCGGCTGATAAAATAGTTCTGATGTTTTCCTTCACGGCTACTTTGAGCTCTAAATACTGATTACTCCCACACTCTCCCTTTACTCAGAGCCTGAAGGAGTCTTTCCCCCAGAGATCGTGACCCTCAACAGTACATCCGTGCGGGTTCTCTGGGCAGCTCCTCTGGTTCCTAATGGAGCCGTTACACACTACTCCATTTATCTGGATGGCCAACTATACACCTCCACTGACAACACATCTGGATCACTGGAACTGGGAGGCCTCCAACCTTTCACTGTGTATGATGTTCAGGTCAGTATTATTCTTATATATTGCTGTCTAATGTAGCAAGAATATTGGAAGTTGTATAATGGATGGCAGAATAAATACTTTGTTTTGCCCTGTATTGTAAGAAGACCTAGGAACACGGTGTTTAAAGTTGAATCATGGAAAAGCGTTGTCTCAAACTTTGTCGTGTAGTAAGTTGAAGTACCTGAAATCATAAAGCCACTCAGATGAGTGGTGAAACATCCACATCCATTTACACACAGTAATAAAACCGTCTCTGACATCTCATATTGTGTTTCTCGGACATGGGTGTTTAGGTGGAGGTATGCACAGTGTATGCATGTGTGAAGAGCAACAGCACAAAGTTAACAACCGTGGAGGACATTCCAGCTGACATGGCAGCCCCTACTGTCCGCGTGCTCAGCTCCAGGTGAGCTGTAGATATGTTTGTGTTCTTCTTCAAATCATTGATATCTTCACGTCTTCTCCTTAAAATAACATCTATCAAAAAAAAAAAAAATTTGGAATTTTTTTGACTAACCAAAGTAGATATAGGTAATTATGCCATACTGCGTATTCTCCCCTGTGATCATCATTCTTCTGTGATGGTCTTGTTGTGAGATATATGTGGTATATATCTACATTCAGCTTGTTTAAGGCACAGGATCTGGTGTGCTGTCATTACCCATAATCCCCACCAAGAATTCCTTACCCTGCCATATCATATTGCTGTTTTGCTGTACTTCCTCTCCCTATAGAATACCTGATCTATTGGCCTGACATTGCTGGCTGCGGCTTACACATGCCCCAAACAGTTCATTTATTTGCCATGCTAGATTTGCGAGAGTGGACTTTAATCAATAGCTAATTCATTAATTCTGTTTCTGGTGGCACGTTGGGGGCCAGAGTGACGGAATCAACACCTCGGCTTAAGATTTGATTGAAATATGACAAGTGCCACAGCTGATGGCTTACTTGCTCCTGCTGGTGAATATGAATTTCAGCTATTTTTCTCCATGAAGGATTAACGGTTAGACAGCAATAACACCTTTTGTGATATAATGGTAATTCTGTTTTAATGCCCCCAACCCCATTTCTTCACCAGGAATGGACTACAGCTTTTTTTCCCCTTCGTCTCTTATTTCTGCATGTGTGTTGTTGATATTTTCCAAGTGTTTTGCTCATTAGTGTTGAAAGAAACAGAACCTTTCACTTTTGATAAATTCATAAACACGTCCTAAGGTCTGTCAGCAATAAGTCACTGGTGCAGAGGAGGATTTTCATCATTACCGTGGCTTAGATATGTTACATGAATATAAGCATTAGGTAAAGTGGGGAGTAAAACAGGTGAAAATCATGTGAAAAGTTACGAGCAGTTTCCATCCTATAAGGAAAGCGAATGTTTTTTTTTTTATAATTGTTTTCATTTAAAATGTTATTGCATCATAAAATGAAAGAAGCATTCATGTTCCCATATGCAAATGTCTTATTTTATAATATCAAATCTGTATTTCTTGATGGGGTAAAGGTTCTGTACTTTTTTTTCTGTTGTTTAATGGCTTTTGAGCTCTGTGTACAGTAATTAGGTCATTGCTGCACCTTGACAAAGGAGCTGTGCAACACAAACGTGTTAAACACAGAGTGGTATTGATGGTTTTGTAATCATAAGGTAAAGTGTGTCTCTTTGGCTGTTGAGATGAGTAATGGACAGTGTGTGTAGCATTTATTCTCAAATCCCCAAAGAGACGGTTTTCTCATTATTTTAGCTGTGCATTTTTATGTTAGCTAGACAGGACAGGAAAAAACACTTGAAGCAACTTAATCAATAAGAAAGATCTCTTCTTTTCATAGGAACTCAGTCAAATATTGAGAATAAAGAATTAGTTCTTATATGTGTAATGCAATTACACATTATCTCATTTGTTTTCTGCAATATTAGCATTTTATTCACTCAGTAAAGAAAACAAGATAACCACGAGCAGCTTTGCCTTCATGTATGAATCTGAGCTGTGATGACCAGAAAACTCTCCCTCTTTTGAGAAGCAGTTGTACTCGTCTTATGAATGGAGAGGAAAATCGATATCAGAAGTGCATCAAAAAAAGGAAAGGCTGCTCACCCACTATAACTCACTGTACAGCTCAGACTTTGCAGTAAGTTGGAAAGCCATGTTACCTAATCTTATCTACAAAGTGCCAATGTGAACTGCAGTATTTGCTTCCGCCAGTGCATTTGGCAGGCTGTTGAATTGATTTTGTAGACTGGTTGCTGGTCTTCACTCCCTCCAACTGCAGTTTTCTCCACTCACACTGATAGTTCCTTACACTGATGGTAATTATAGAATTATAGATAGGGGTGTAATTCTTCCCTGATGACTTAACAGCAGGATGGGTGACCTTTCATCTTCATTCTAGCAAGCTCGCTTTAGAAATGCTATGCGATAGTGAGACAATAAAAGGAACGCATTCAGCAGGCTATCCAGGATCCGCAGAAGATCCGAGGAAAAATGGAAACGAAGAGACGGAAAAATAAATCTCGGTTAAGATGAGTTAGAGGTGCCTTTGTCCGAAAGTTACTGCAGATAAAAAGAGTTATGGAAAGTTATGGAAGTGTGCTGTGTTTTTTTTATACTAGATGAGCTGATAAAAATCCAGGGGTCTTGTGTATCAACTGTGTGTATGCACGTTTTGTGCGTAAACCGTACGTATGCACATTTCCACGTATACAGTGTTATTCATCAAGTTTTGCTTATGCATGAGGGCATGCGTATATTTAAGGAAACTCCCAGTGGCAGAAAAGTGCAATTGCAGGTAAACTGATTATAAGAATCTCCCGTCCCACTTGTCAATCATATCAGCACAGAGTTATTACTAATTTCTGTGCTCACAGAGCGCATACAGACGAAATGTAAAGCAAAATCATATAAAAGCACATCTAAAGACTGACCGCTGATAATGATGAGTGGCTGATCAGTCGAATTTGTTTGCCCAGTTTTAGCTGATCTCTGTTTCTAGGGTTTTTGGCCACAGTTACATTTCAAAAGAGAAATTTCAGACATATCTGGAAATTGGCAAGCAATTATGAGCCGAAAAATGACACACCTTACATGCATTTTTGTATTGCTCGCACTGCAGTACACACTACAGAAAAAAAACAACAGGAATGAGAGATTTTCACACCATCGCAGATTTTCTAAATGTAATTGGGGCAATACAGGGTGTCCCATAAGTCTCCATACATAGGGGACTATGTTTGCCAGCACCACGTCGGTTGTGCCTTGGTCAGTGGATGTCTGTGGACGTTCACTTCTCGGTTGGTCCGCAACACTTCCTGTCTTTTTTGTCTTATTTGTTAATAAGTTTGGCAACAGTGTCGTGTGTGATGCGCTTGCCATATTTCCTGATAAAGTCCATCGCAACCCTGTGACAGCTTCCCGGTCCTGTCATAAGAATGATTTCAGTAAGTTCTTCTTTTTTTCAAAGGCATTTTTAAAGGTTATCTAAAAAAAAAAAACCTAAGTATGAAACATTTTGGAAGACTTTTTTTTTGTTGTTGTTGTTAATTTCCCCTTATTTATGGAGACTTTTGGGACACCCTGTAGATTGCACACGTGAAGCCATTAAACAAATTATATAAATAAATATTTAATTTTTTTTTTTTTTTAATGACAAAATAGTATGTATATTGTGCAACAGTGACTCTACTTCATTGTTGGATAGACCTTAGACCTTTTAACACAATCCATGTTTTAGCAAAACAAGCACTACTATGTACAAGCAACTAGGCTTTTTAAAATCCAGTTTACTGTGTTTACTGACAGTTTACTGTCTCTTACTGTGCCTGTTGTCCTGTTTTGGTCGCTATTGTACTGTCCTGTGCTGTTTGCACGTTTGCACATGCACTTTATGTAGTAATGTGTAGTCTCTTTTACGTAGCACCATGGTCCTGGAGGAACGTTGTTTCGTTAACTAGCTGTATATGGTTGAAATGACAATAAAGCCACTTGACTTGACTTGACTTGATTAAAGGGAAGTTGTTTACGATATATGGCAAATTGGGCGTTTCTTTATGCAAATGAGTATAGCCGCCCAGAAGCAGATCAATTTAGGATGTGTGGTAAATGCCGGTTTGTTTTCACACACTGGGCCAGTTTCACATGGTTCTGAGTACTGACTTTTTTATAACAGGATATAGTCACTGAATTGGAAAATAAGGCATCATTATTAGAAAGTTTTATTTGAAAAAGTGTGGAAATAAGGGGCTACAAGAGAAAGTCTGTGGTTGGACATTTGCACTATCAACCAAATATGCGCCTTCTATAAAATTAGATGGTTTATGGCCATATTTAGTGACTTTACTCTCTAGCAATTGCTAGAAGTCTCGTTTCTGAGACTAAGCCAGTTATTATACTTTGTAAAAAACTTGGAAGGACACCAAGCGTTTATGGATAGTGAATAAACCAGGGAAGTCTAGCATGTACAATTGGAGAGGCTCCCTTCGAGAATGTCTGCAACATTGCAGGTATAAATGTTTTCCTGCCACAAACCATCAGCTACTTGTTAAAGTCTTAATAAATGTAGTACGGAATGTGGACATAGGCTCTTCTAAGATGTTTTTTGTTTTGCATTGAACAAAATGGCAATGCCTTATAAAAATGTTGCATGACGTAACTCCACAGTTCCTATTAGATCTGCTCTTCCAAAGTAATTGTACATCCATAGCAGATAGCACAGTGTACAATAATCATACCCGATAATTCTGTAACAAAACTTCTGCTCTGTGTCTCGTAGATCTGTCAGACTGGAGTGGTCATCACCTGGCCAGCCCAACGGCATTCTGGGAGGTTATGATATTCATCGCAAGGCCCTTAAGCCTTGTGAAGAGCTCCAGGCCAAGCAGGCCATGCTTCCCCAGACTCAGTGCTCATATCTGCAGTGCCCCATAAACCAGGACTTTTGTGGAAATTCCTGCTACCAGCCAGAAGAGCAGGTTATTGCATATGTCATTCCATATATTGCATCTGAATGTACTCATAATCATAATCTGTAATCACTTTTTATCCTGGTTATAAAATACTGTTAAAGTGGCTGGTGAGTGTACTGTAATAGGAACACCTGTAGTCCTGCTCATTCATCCAGTTATCCAGCCAGCCAATCATGTGGCATCAGCGTAGTGCATGAAATCGTGAAGGTACAGGACAAGAGCTTCATTTCATATCCACATCAAACCTCCGAATGGGGAAAAAAAATGTGATCTCAGTGACTGTGGCATGGTTGTTCGTGCCAGACGGCTGGTTTGAGAATTTCAGAAATCTTCTCGGATTTTCATGCACAGTAGTCTCTAGAGTTTACACAGAGTAGTATGAAAAACAAAAAACATCCGGCTAGCGATGAGTTGTTGATGAGAGAGATCAGAGAAAAAAAATGCCAGACTGGTTCAGGCAGACAAGAAGGCTATAGTAACTCAAATAATCACTCTTTACAAACGTGCTGAGCAGAAGAACATCTCAAAACACACAACACACCACACCTTGATGCAGATGAGCTACAGCAGCAGAAGACCACATGGGGTTTCACATCTGTCAGCCAAGAACAGGAATCTGAGGCTACAGTGGAAAGCTCACTGAAAGCTAAAGCCTGGAAAAATGTCTCCTGGTCTTTAGCCGATCTTTAACTGTCCAGTTTGAATGTGGACATTAGTTTGAATGAAGTGTTCCTATTAAAGTGGTCAGTGAATGTATCTGAAAGATTTGCAACGTTTTAACAGATTTTCTTACAATTGAATCACTGTTTAAATATGCTTATACATTTTCTGGTAATAATGGCTTACAATTTTATTACTAGGCAGCTGATGTTTAACAATAATCCATATGATAATTTCAATGGCCAACTATTAATTACTATTATTTACGAGAACAAATAAATTCTTACCAAGCCTTTGCAATTCATCAGTTGTTAATGTGAAATGTTCTGATAATATATTTTATCTACTGCTAACTAGGGTTATTAAACAGCTTAAATTAGCTCATAGGCAATTAAAGATTTTTACATCATTACTTGTAAGAGCCTCAGGGTTAGAGGCTAAGATTTAAGTAAAATACTCCTGTATTGAGGATGCAATGAGCCATTTTGGCATTTTAACACAAAGCTTTCATGCCTGCAGTTGTTTTCAGGAAATAGATTAACTTGTCTCCTGCAATTGCTGCAGTCCTGATGTTATTGAAACGCTGCCAACTTGGCAAGTGAGCACGAGCCATACGTCTCCCCCAGCTCAAGAGCAGACAGTAATGCTCTGGAGGCCTGGACACAAAAGAATACAGCTCAGGAAAGACGAGCTTACCGTGTTCGACAGCAGCCGTAGAATAGAGATGATTCACTGGGTCTTACAGAATGAATGTAACAGAGCCATCTGCCAATATTCCCTTGTTGTGTAGGCCTGATATAACCATTTCACAGTATGACTGATCCAGAACTTGTTTTTTTTCTGTCTAGGGTAACAATAGCCACCTACACAGGGGAATACACAAATACGATCCTTAATCATCACCCATGTTGTCAGATATAGTCAGAATTATGTCGTCCTTGAAAATGCTTAATAGTGCAACGCACTCTCATTAAGGGCTTGTTTCTTGTTGAATTGTTTAATTCAATGTGCCATTGTTGCTGTGATGTGTCTAGCTTATATAGCTATTTGAGGTTAAAATGGTATTATGATCTCCTGAATTTTTTTGATCACCTTTAAGTCAAAATAGTTTTTCACTCTAGGGTGCATCAGAGTGATCCCTTACATTATGTTTCAGGCTTGAAGACTAGCCAAAAGGTAAGGACAATGTCAGTGGCTTGGGGCAACACAGATTTTTCAGACTCCACCAGACTATAGTCCCAATGCGGTAGAAAAATCTATCCTGGCCTGATTTCTTGCCAAAATAGACAATGAAGTGTGGCTAAATATAGCTTGGCAGTGGGAGGAGGAGGAAGACGAGCAACCCCAGGGCCACACTGCTCCCTGAACCTCCATGAGCCTGAGTGGGGCCTCCTCCGGGGCCGAGGCATTGCCACCTCCTATCTTCTTAAATTTCCTTGAACTAAAAGAAACTTTTTTTTTTTTTTTTTGCAGTTTAGAGTTATATGCATGAGATGTTCTTTAATGCATTTTGTCCATATGATGTTGCATTTGTCTTTGTGTAGGTGTGCTGTGAAAAGACTATGCACAACTTCAAAGAATCACACCAGTGCTGTAATGAGCGCTACTTACCAGCTGTAAATGACTCTGTGAGTGTTTGCTGCGGAGGGAAGCTACATGGGCTTCTACCACAATACCAGTGCTGTGGAGATTATTACGTCCCCATCCGTCCAGGTACATATAGCTCCTTCTGTTCATATATAGGCCTGTTGGCTTAACCATTTCATGCATAAATTATTAAAAAACATATCCAGATTCTTTATACGTTCATTTTTATTTACAGTAAATGTAATTTAATGTCAGATGTATTTTTGGATGTTGTTAAATATCACTTATGTTAAAAAGTCAATGGATTGTCAATGTACAGGAATACCATGAGCAAAAATAATAAAATATTATACCCAAAATTTCAGTAAAAAAATCTTCCAGCATAATTTTAAAAAATTGTAAGGTCTATAATGCCTTTAATGTTGATGAGCAAAATTACAGAAAATATTCTTTAATCAAATATAGCAATATTATTGATGTTTACAAAATCCACACAGTTCATGACAACTGATTTCAGATTTTGTATAAAATATTCAATAAATAACTAAATAAATTTTTTTTTAAATGCTATAACGTTCTTTGGAGTCTGGCACAATTTCTTTTATTTAATTTGTGGTTTTGTGTAGAAAGTTTGTAAAGATGTGGTGCAGTTAGAATTACTAATAGACTAGAGAATAACAGAAGTCAGGATAATGACGTCTGTTAAATTACAGTAATGCTCTCAAGTGATTTTATAAATTTATACATTCTCAAGGAATATATAACTTGTATTTTACTTAAACCAGTCTTAAATTGTCTGGACAATGCATGAAAGAGTTACTATATACAGTCGATTGCAAAAAAAAAATATATATATATGCAAAAAATGATTTAGAAAGATAAGATATATTTCTACAATAAAAATATAATATAGAGGAAAAAAAGCAGAAATTTAGTTTTATGTTCCACAGATGTTTCACAGTCCTTGCAATATCACAACTAAGGAAAATGTGCATAGTGCATGTGCATTAATACAGGAAAATGGATATCATTTAATCATTTTATCATTTATCACTTTTTCTTTGGACTGATATCTTGCTAAAGGATACGCTCACATTTCATTTTTAACTTCTTTTATGTATGAAATAGAGATACATTTCCAGTTTCCAGCCAGAAACCATGGGGGGTACAAACTTTTGCATATAACTGTACGACCCAAAGATCTGTTTATTTAAAATAGAAATTAGCTTTTTTTTCACAAATCGAGTCATTAGTTGTGTGGATTTGAGGACTCTCTTCATCCCCACATTCTCTAGGTGAGGTCTGCTGTTGGGATCGCGCTCACTTGCGAGTGTCCGTTGGTTTTGGTGATTCGTGTTGTGGATCGATGCCCTTCTCCTCCACGGCCGGTCAGATCTGCTGCAATGGATTGCTTCATGACGGCTACAGATCGCAATGCTGTGGAGGGAAGCTGGTCTCAAAAGAGGCAGCATGTTGTGGAGACGCCCACAAAGGAACAGCACACACTCCTGTTCCAGGTAAAGCCTTCCTTCACACACATTTCGGTCCTGTCCCGCTGTGGGGGTGAGGAAAGGAAGTGTACTGTATGTTTATTTTTTATGGTGAATTTAGTGCACAAAGTACACTAAAGTGAGACGACAGAAAGTAAATGTAGGACAGTGGAACTTCCCACTGGCTTAGTCTGAGCCCCAGTCCTTGGTGACTTTCTAATGACAATGTGGCAAAGTGTCAGAGGAGCTGAACCCTTCTGGGGTCACTCAGACTCCTCCCCTCTACCCCGCCGTGCCATGCTAAAGCGGGCACCTGGGCACAGATGGACCAAACGGGCACAGGCCCCCAGTGTCAGCCATCTTTGTCAGGCTGGATGATGGAGATGCACGCATCCACGCACCAACCAGAGTCGTGCCAAGGCCACAGCGTGCTCCCAGGATGCAACAGAAATAATGGCCACCATGAGGTCAGTGACATCAGTGTATTTATCATGCTAACACCCTCTCCCAGTCCTTTTCATGGCACCTCTGGGACTGCTGCAATAATTTTCAGCTGTTGGTTAATCATCTTGTGCATGATGTGCAATTATTCAGCCCTGTCCCTTTTTTGAGAGTGTCCTTAGGTACCTTACCATTAAAACCAAAAATATTCTTGATGCTAATATTGTTTCAACATTGGATTTCCAAATCCGAGTTCCTCAACACCAGTTTCTCACACTCACGCCGAGAAATCTCCTCTGCCTTTTCCTTTTTCTCTTTCCTTCCTTCAGTTCATCTTCTAAAATAAGTTTGATGAAAAAGCCATCCTTCATTAAGGCATTGGCGTCCTGGAGAGAGCATATGTTATGATGAATAGTGCCGTTAGGACGACTAAAGGCCATTTGCCCGTTAGGCTGGCCGCCGGTGCGCAGTACCGCGAGCTCACACCGCGTCCGCCGCACACACTCTCAGCTTGCTCTTTTACTGAATTAGCTACTTAACCTTGATAAAGACACTTATGCTCTCCTAAGACTCCATTTTCCTTATTAGAGATATTTGGGAAGGGAGGGATGGATTCCTGTGGCAAAAGAAGTTAACAACCTAATAATGTATAGCATCTGTTGTGGGCAAAGGTGAGGTAGCTTGGTCGACTGAAAATAAAAATAGTACACGGAGTAGAAATAGGTGAAATAATTAGTTTACTTTAATCAGAAAAAATGGCTTAAATAAATAATAAATGCACCTCCATTACAGTTAATAACCTCAATGTGTGGTGTTTATATTAGCAGATTAATTACATAGTTAATTTTGTATGAATACCTTGTAGTTTTTGCCTTGTCTATATCTCAGATTCCATGTTCCATCGGTTTGCATTTAAGCTCTCGTACTATGTAACTTTGCGTTGTTCAGAAGCACGTTGACATTGAATAAAGGCATCACACACTCCTCCAGATTGGGAGAAATGGGACTTTTTTTCCGAGGAGGTCCTGCCGTGCTCCAGCTGATGGCAGAGAGAAATGTGATTACAGAGTCCCCAAAGTACGATCGATCACACATTACACTCCATTCTGTCAGGAGCTGTGGCTTGCCGGCAGGAGGGAGACGGAATTGTGGGAGACAGCTATCAGCTGTTTGAAAGGCTGCCCAGACATTTGCCTAAGATCCAGTGTGAAACCACAACACATTCCTGAAGGAAAAAAGAAATACTTTGAAAATATTTTCACTTCATTTTGAATATCTTAGCATGTAGGGTAAATTACAGTTTAAAAAAAAAAAAAAAAAAAGTAAAATTGAGGTGTCCGTATGATAATATGAATTGACTTCTATCTTGAATCTAGTCTTTTAAATTTTAAAATGAATTAAATTTATCTATATGAACGTAGAGATTATTGAGACCTAGGGAAAAAAATGCAGCTTAATATATTACCATTATATATTATATATTATATTAAACACAGTGTGTTTGTGAGGTTTAAAGTTTGTATTTGTATTACACAGGGCTGAGTTTTCTCTCTCTCTCTCTCTCTCTCTCTCTCTCTCAGAGGCTCTGCTCATATCTGCATGTGTGCAGAGTTCTTTCTAAAAAGCACTGCACCCATATCAAACACTCAAGGTTAACTCTGAATATTTTGCACTGTTTAAGCGTTAAAATCTCTGGGCCTGAGAGAGAGCAAGCAGATGAGTGTGTGTGTGTGTGTGTGTGTGTGCGTGCGTGGGTGGGTGGGTTGGTGAGTGTGTGTGTGCTTGGTGCAAATAAGTGAAGTGTGTTCCTGTGGGTGTGGGTGTGTGTGTGAGTGCACGACGACAAGTAACGATGGCTCTTGAAAATGGTTGTGATGTCCAAAAAAGGGTAATAATCAAATATGCTCTCAAGGACACGATGACCATTTTGCAATGGAAACGATGGTGATAGTTAAACATTTTGCTGTCACAGATGAGCACATATGCACATAACGAGATGCCAGGCCACGCGCGCATGCCTGAATCTCCGTTCAAAGATGAAGCACAGAGTGAGTAGATTAAGACACATCCTCGTAAGACAGTTAAAGCTTCTCTGTTAAGTTCTTCTAATTGTCTCTAATATCCGTGAGGTATTACCAAATGTCGCCAAGAGAGCCGTGAGCAGAATGCCTGTGCTGCTAATGGCAGAGTAAGAAGTCTGCTTAGCGCAGAGGGTGGCAGCACTGTTAAAATTAAAAAGCTTACACTTGGGCTTTAGTCAAATGGTGTGTAGTCTGTAGTGTTGGAGTTGTTTTTTTTTGTTTTTTTTGTTTTATTTTTCAGGGCATTTAATCTCAGCATTTTAGAATTGTAAGATCTGTTTCAATAGCATGCTGTACATCAAATTACCTCCCTATTTTGTCCTTTCACTTTTTCAGGATTCGGAGTTTCCCTGAAGACACTTGTCATAACTGTCAACAAATAATGTTAACACATTACACTTATAACCCGTAGAGAGAGACTCATATAAAGCGAATCCTCTAGGCTTTTATATTTGTATCATGTCAGCTCCACCCAGGTGGTCTGTGTGATCTGATTAATCAAAAGTTGACTGGTTTTATGATCCTTTAGTGTTGGGCTTGTGCGTCGAGTTTTATGTGTGCAACTGCGCGCCGTAATCACTACCTTTCCACGAGAAAGCACGTAAATGCAGCATATTCTGCCTTCTGGCTTTTTTTTTCCTCCCCCATTTCTCAAATTCCCCAAAGAGTGCTGAAAGTGTTCCTGCCACCCAAGCATTTTCTGTCAGCGGCATCTGTTAATGCAGCCAGTTGATAAAATACATATTGGCGAAGACACAGGGACGGGGACACATGTGGGATCTGATTTGGTAGAAGACAGTCAATTTAATGTAATTTCTCGTCATGGCTCCCACAGGGGGACCAAGTATAAATAAATGAATCAAAATACACCAGTGGACGGATGCTCTTTTTATTTCAAAGCCGTCATATGATACCTTTTGTACGATTTTTTTTTTTTTTTTTTTTTGACTGGAGGCTATAAAGGCAGCAAAGTCCTTGTGCGCGCTCTGATCATGACTTTGAAAAATGTGTCTCGCTGTGCCGCTAATGTATTCAGTTTGTATTCAGCGCTTTCATTTGTTCCGTCTATCCTCTCCAAAGGTTCGTGTAAGCCACGGCGCACATTTTTATCAGTTGTTCATTGCAGACTAAATATTTACTTATCATTAAATGAATGAACCTTAATTCGGGGAGCCTAAGCACCTTATGTTCACTGCATTCGCTCACACTCTAATGAATGTATGCAAATCCATCAGAAATCTGAAGATTAGCAAAATCATTTTGTGGAGCTTGGGGTGGAAAAAAAGGAGGGAAAAAAAAACAAAGTGTGTGCTAACAATGTGCATTTATTGAGCTCATTGCTGATTACCTGCGAGCACCAAATCCCAGTCTGTACCTTTTTTTTTTTGATATTGAGACAAAAGGGGAAAAGATGAAGCGGGGTGAATTGTTTTATCTGACATGTGAAGGTCACGCCTAGAGAACAATTACATAGGCGTCTCTGGAGTTAAAGGGGTCACCATGTCAGAGTTCATGGTGCTTCAGTTGAAGTATCATGAAAAATTCAGCGCAGAAGAGGATGGGTACGCGGAAAGGGGATGGCGGAGCTATTTTGGAAAAATTGTTGAGCTGTTTATCTGCAAGTCATTGGAGCTGAAGTAATACACCATGGGAATTGCCACTGAGCACAGAGCTGCAACATCTGCTGTCCCTAAGTGAGTTAGTGCACGTCAGACATCTTTATGTCACCGCAGCGCCGTGATGGATGCAGCCCTCTCGAAAAACGTTGCGTAAAAATCTGCTCCGCTGTTTTGGCTGTTAAGTGAAATTACTATTTAAATTAATGGTGCTGTCACAGTTTATCTGTGCAAAGAATGAACGCTGATTAGGGTATTGAACAATTAGCAATTTATCATACTGGAGGCTGATGGTGATTATTGTAGCAATGGTTTACCCATGAAAATAAACCAGCAGTCTCTTCCTGTTAGTGAGACATCAGAAATGGGTTTGGCTGAAGTTCCCTTTTTATGGAGATCCATAAGAAAATGATTTAAGATCAGTGTAAACAGACACCTTCTGCGTACAGCATTAAACTGCTCCTATGCCTCAGAAAGGTATGGAGGTTGTTTCGAACCTAGCTTAGGTTATCCAAAATAACAGATTAAATAGAATATTGCATGATGAATATGATCTAAGTGCTCTTAATTTGATCTGCCCTTGGAAGATGGCAGGTATATTAGTGAAACAATCGATCAAGTTACAGTGTTATTACAGTGCAAGTTACAAAATTCATACTGCAAACACCAACCACAGCTTATGATTGTTGAGATGGTGTCTAATATTGATTTATTTTGATTCTTTTTTTTTACTCAGAATAGTTTTTGAGGGGAAAAAAAAGTTTTCCCTATTGTTTAAGTTGAAAAATTTGCGTCATTAGATGTAATGTTTATTTTATGCAATCATTTTGGCCAATTCTCTAGAAGGGTGCCAATAGTTATTAAGAGGACTTCTTGTTTATCAGGTATATTGCATAATGAACAAAACATTTTTAGTGCAGTTTTGGCTCAAAGTCCATGAATTTGTGCAATGTCATTAAGAAAACACTTAAAAAAAAACACTTTATTATAAATTGTCTAATTCATAATAGAATCATTTCTAATTATTCGTATTTTGCATTTGGCTAAACACCTTGTCAAGTGAAAGGAACAAAGTTATTCACAGTAGTCTCCCATTATGAACTCCTGTCAAAAGTACAGTATAGTCCAGGACTAAATTTAATGCGTCACACTGAATACACCTCTAAATGCACCTAACACATGAAATCGCAGTGGCAGGTTCATCCCTCATATCTAAGGCAACAAGAAACCCAGTCTGTTGCGCCGATGCAGAATAAGCGTGTGTGGAGTCGGCGGCTGATGCTTTTAAAGGTAATGGGAGAGGATGCAGTTTGATGGGTTTGAGAAAGTGACGCCTGATGGAACGAGACAATCTGATGGCAGGGAGCGATTTGATTTCCCCACAGTTGACGACAAGCTTTTCATATCCTTCTTCCACCGGCTGCGTCTAAAACTCCAGCTGACCAAGCCGAGCAAAAACAAGGCACTCTGGAAGTCACGTTTCACACTGAATGTGTGTTTGTCTTTGTGTTTGTCAAACAGTTTTGTGTGTTTGGTGTCCTAGTGACAGCATTTCCTGCAGTACACTCTAATCAGAATATACATTTATATAAATATATATATATATATATATATATATATATATATATATATATATATACACTGCCCTCCAAAAGTTTGGAAACGCCTG
>CM075012.1:22258906-22284157 GCA_037576675.1 Pangasius sanitwongsei
GATATTGCCCAAAAACCCTATTTTGTTCAGGCGTTTCCAAACTTTTGGAGGGCAGTGTATATATATATATATATATAGATAGATAGATAGATAGATAGATAGATAGATAGATATCAGATGTGATATTTTGCACTTATCATATGGACACAGTTCTAATTTAACACCCTTTTTTCATTACTTTTTTTTAATAGTTCAGTTTTTGTGGGATTCTTCTTATTAGCCTTCCAAGCAGCTTGTTATCTAATAGCCGATTCTGAAACAACAAGAATCAAGTACACTGTGCAGATATGAAACTCTGGTCTTGGGGCTCTTCTTTCCCTGTTCCAAAATTTTAAAAACTTCAAAATATGGCCCTGATTGCCCTGATATTTCAATTCTTTACGTCTATTTTATGTTCATTACCTAGCAGACAGTTCAACGTCATCTGTGTTGGAAGCTCTTTGGTCTTCCAGAATGACGAAGGAACTTTACACGTGTGCAGCCTCATACTTAGTCACATTCAGTTTCTGCAGACTTAAAAGTAATTATCTGAAAGGTTTATTTTATACATTTGCTGTTTTGCCATTTCTCTTGAAGGTTACCAAAAGTTCCGAACTTAATATTATAATTTATATGGCATTAGATATATAGTAATCTTGTAGTCATGATCATGACGATGCAGAGTCCATTCTTTTAGATTCCAGATTTTTAGATTTTTAAAAAGTATAGTTTAAATAGGTGCAGATTTGAATGATTTCTTTATTTCTTTGTGTTTCTGTGTATGACGCATTTCTTTGATGTCTTTAAGAAATGTGAGTGACACTCCCAAACAATACTGTATGTGTTCTTCTGTAAAAGATATTTCCATTATAGATATGGCGTGTATGTGTGTGTGTGTGTGTGTGTGTAGGAATGGCGTGCT
This sequence comes from Pangasius sanitwongsei, assembly GCA_037576675.1. Lineage (NCBI taxonomy): Eukaryota > Metazoa > Chordata > Actinopteri > Siluriformes > Pangasiidae > Pangasius > Pangasius sanitwongsei. Next base: position 22,259,808 of record CM075012.1, read on the forward strand.
GTGGAGAACAGTACATCAACACATCCACAACGTTATGTTGCGGTGGCCCGGATCAGGAGCCGAGAGCTCACGTGCTGGAGAACAGGACAGCGTCTCTGAAGTGCTGCTGGACTGAGCTGATCGAGCAGGACATGGAGTGCTGTAACGGCATTGGGTTCGACCCGAACGTGGCTGTGTGTGCTGACCAGGCCCCACATGACCTCATCATCATGGTATAACACATTATTACACAACAATATGGGCGTTTTACTTGTTTTATTTCTTTAAGTATTATTGGAAAACACATTAAGGGAAGGCGCTCCTGTGTAATGGTGTCGAATACAGAAGTCAGAACATCAGCATTGCATTCTTTTAAGGGTCATGTTCTGCCCACTGCATATGGACAGTACTTTTGACTCGTTTCCCTTTACTGAGAAAAGAACTGAAAACTGTCTGTTTAACTAGTAAGTTAATATAAAGTAAAAGGTTTAATGTTAAGTGTTGAAATATGCAGCTATTTAATGTGATTGCAAAACTAAGGTTGTTACACACTAACAATAAATTTCTTACAATAAAACGGAAATGAGAGCATATTTCATCAAAGCTGTTCATTTGTAGTTTTATCCAGTCCACTGGAGCAAAGCAATACACTAATTCCTGTTATTTTATAATTTCCCTCAGTTTTATGATATCTGTGTGTAATGAATCCAAATCTGAGGTGCTCGTCTCTGTTTGTTAGAAAAACAGTAGTCCCATCTCTGGAATAATTCTCAGATTAAAAGTTTAGTATTAAAAGGAAGTTGTACATAAATTTTGCGTAAACAATTAGCGACTGCCCTTAGACTTCCATTATGAGTGACAGTCAAGTAAAGAGGTTTGCTTTTCTGCAAATACAGGATAAGGCTGTGAAAACACTGTAACTGTAAAAACACTGTTCTTTTGAAAATGATTCCATGTAAGCAAAGAAAATACAGACAGAAATCAAATCCTGGAGACTCCTGATTCAACTGCAAAAGAGCTTGATATAATTAGCTGGAGTGCTGAATCATTAGCTGTGCTGTGACCCATAGAGAGAGCACTCGTGTTAATAAGGATTACATGTTAATATATGTTAATAATGCTGATATGGATAATGCTGAATGCAAACTAGCGAGGAGCAGGTAGTAGGAAAGGTCCAGCAAAATGCTGACTAACTCTGCTAGCTTTTATTTACAGTGTGCAGCACATCTGGTCAGTGAGGTGCACATCTGTTTTTGTGGTGGCATGTAGAATCTGAGATTTTGATTGATCACTAGGGATGGTAAATCCTTGCAGAGGACTACATTATCTGAAAATGTTTATTAAGGAATAATGCAATTACAGCTTCGTGTTTAACCCTTTAAATGCTGAGGACTTGTTGAGGCTTAGGACGCTTTCACAGTTTCTGCTTTCGTCTCTGCAGTGTTCGGTCCATTTGATTTGAACATGCTCATGTGATTTTTGTCAATGCTCAGGTGATTTTTATGATTTCTGTGCACACATGGTAGAGATTTGTTTACTTTTGTCCATCACTATATTTCATCCCTACACTCCCCTCAGCCAATTACACTTAACAAACAAACCAAATAACAATTTAACAATCAAATCAAACAAATCTGCAACAAATCTGACTCTGATTCAGACTCAGCAACCAGGCTAATAGGTGTTGGTGAAAGTTCCCTTAGTTTGTTTACCGAGTCTGAATCAGAGCAAAAAAAAAAAAAAGTGGAAGAGAAGTGTGAGGGACGTGTAGGGCTGAAAATTTACTCTGAAACTCTCATTAATTGGTCAGAAATACCACAAAGGTAAAAGGAAAACAGATCTCCTAAGCATGTATAGAAAAATCACATAAGCACCAAGAACACAGAGATAAAAGATTAGATAATTATATAAGGGACTAGTTTAAATGTCTTGTGTGTCACATCCAGCTGTTACTTTCTCTTTTTTTGTCAGTCCAGATATCCAGAACACATGGCATTTCTGCAGGACTACAGCTCAGTTTAGCAGCTTGCATCTCAAAAAAAAAAAAAAAGATGCTGCCCAAAATGCCATAATATTTGGCATATTTGGTTCACTTCCTGCAGTTGGGTCAATTCAGGGTTGCTTTGCGTTCTCACGTGAAATGGGACGGAGACCCCTACACTCAGCAGTTATTTCGTTCTGTCCCTGAGTGTGTTTCATGTGTTCCCACCTGCACAAGCAAACCGCGCCAAGCATTCAGTTCAAATGAACTAAATGCTGCATATATGAAACCACTCTTACACTCCTCACTCTCATAACTACACACATTTTCTATTACATTTACTAATACTGTAATATTGTTCACAGTTGAGGCCTGTTTTTAAATTTCACTGCAGGTGAAATGTGAAGCAGGTTAAGTCTCTAGCATTGTTGGCCACGCTCCTATTATTGGCCATAAGTATTCTTTGCCACATCATGAAGCTATGTGAGAAATACGAGGCAGAGAGCTGTGATGTATGTGCATCGCCCGTCAGGAAGCGAGAACTCACACTCAAACTTCATTAATCAGATTTGCTCACTGTAACATACCGCAACTCAGCATGAGCTTGGCAGCCAAAGCGAGAGCGTGAAGGAAAGCAAACTGTCATTAACTTGTAATTACGTCATTAAGGGGCTTCTGCGTTATTCATCGAGGCATAGAGCTCCACAAGCTGGCATAGTGTGACACCCAAGAGTCAACTGAAAACATGTCACTAACAATTGTGTGTGTGTCCTTTAGGAAAATTGTCGTCCCAGCGCTCTTTGTCCTGTGTCTACTGCCTCAAGAGCTTACTGCGGCGTGTGTGATTTTAACCCAAATCAGTTCACCTGTACCCGGGTGCCAGGCGAGCCAGACGTACCGTCAACCACACAGTCTTCCTCTAACTTACCTTCTGAAACAGCACACACTCGCCTCTGCCCAACAGCTGAGGAGATCATCTACAGCGGAGTGGCAAATAGATACTATTTTACAGGTAATGGTAAAAGGTAGCAACGCTCTGATGAACTCCGTCATATCTGGTTTCTTCCAAAATCAATATCATACAGAAATGCTGACCACAAGAGCAAGATAAAATACAAACAGAAAGAAAGGTAAAATACAGTGTAAATATTCTCTTTCATAACCACATGTTCCGATTGCTACAATTCCATCATCACTAATATACTTGCAGCTAACTCAAAATTCACCTAAAAGTAGGTCAAACTAAAGAAATATACTGATTTGTTTTTTAAAAAATGCACCGTTTCCTGAAGAGGAAACGCCACTATGTTTTTTCTACACAATTCGTATCCTCTGCGTCCAAGAGCAGATGCATGAGTGATTGCTAACCATCCTAAACCGTGCTTCTTGCAACGTCAAACTGCCGCTTCACTAAAAGTTCCAGATCGGCAGCTGAAGCGCCTGCTTGGCTTTCACATTTATTTATCTGGCTGGCTGGAGGGAGCGCACAATTGGTTCTTTCAGCACGTTATTTATTTGGTTAGTTGTGTCTGTTTAATCAAGACTAATGCAAGAGTTCAGCGGGGCTGGCTGGAGCAACCAGAGTGATTCTAGTCAGCGCTGTGCCGCCATCTGGGCACAAGCGTCTAAAGCTGTGGCGGCCCCACGTGCCTCCAGATGTTTTGTGCGCCCCCACACTAACAACTTGCAGACGGGTGACACTGAGCACGCTCAGATGAATGCCTCACAGAGATTGGCTCCCTGGCTTCCTCCAGTATGGCCATCCAGTTCTCTTTGCTTTGTGATTCTTTATTGAGATCGTATAATCAAGGGACACTGACTTCCAGGTTTGAACACTGCACCACAGGATGGATATATATATATACAGTACTGTGCAAAAGTCTTAGGCACCCTATTTTTTTAGTACAAACTTTGTTATAGATTTTTATTTTATGACTTCTACATTATTGGTTCAGTACAAAAATCATTTTAGATTTCCAAACATTAGTTTTCCCAGCACAAAATTAAATGTTACAGAAAATGTTTGTATGTCAGTAAAGAAAGCAGCAAATTACATAACAGACCACTTTTCAGACAAAAAAAACATAATGAAGGCTGCTGGGTTTTGCTGCAAAAATAAGAAGCGAGTCGACAGTCAAAGTATCCAGAAGAACCGTGGCTGCTTCTGTAAGATGCTCAGTAACACTTACAGCTCATTTCCTTATAAAACTGCACACACTGTACCTGAGACTACTATTTTTCTTTAACGCGAAGGATTGTCACTCCAAATATTGCAAGTTTACGTTGCTCTTTATGGTATTTTTCTTAATGTAGAAACATTTCATTTCATTATTTTTTGAGGGCATCTTTGCTCTACAGCATTTCGTTGCATGTGCCCAAGACTTTTGCACAGTACTATATATATATATATATATATACACACACACACAGCAGTGGTTATGAGAGGGACATTGTGTGTGGTGTTAGTAAAGTCACTGAGGCATTAATGTGATTGAGAATGTTAGCTGTGAGTCATTTCCCTGTAAAAAATGTGATCAAACATTTTGCTTTCTGAGATGTACACGAGCTAGCAGGATGCACTGATGTGAGGTCCTTTCCAGCATTGCAGGTCTCACAAACCCATTTAAGTGATTTACACCCATGACTCCCTACACACACACACACACACACACACATTTACACCAAACTGTTGTTGCACCGATAAAGAAAAACACTGCAATAAACACAGAGGTCCCAGGCCGGTCTTCAGAGCAAAGCCTTGTTTCCGTATGGAGAGGAAGATGCTTCCTAAAGCTTCACCACTCTCCTGTGGGTTCATAAAGTAACCATACCACATATGGCCTCAGTTCAGTGATACCTTGCTGGAATGGATTATCAAAGTGTCTATGAGCGTTACAATGTTCAGAACACAAATAATGTGTTCTAAACAAATAAAATAAGAGGTGCACTTTTTTTTTTTGTTTGCTCCAGTAGCCTGACCTAAGCACTGCCTTGCTAAGCTCCAAAATAAAAACCATACTTCTACCATATTTCTGTACAAACAGGCCCAAATTTCACAATATAAATGAATAAATGCCTTTATTTATTGACCTGTCCCCCACACAGAGCACCCGCTGTGCACAGGGCAGCATATCTCTGCTGGGCTCTCCAAAAAATAATAATAATTTCATTAATTGAATATTAACTGGTATGTTCTTTGCGCAAGTTTTTCTTTGTTTATCAATATTGCATGAAGATATTACTATAATTTCATTAAATTTAAAATGCCACTTTGAAAAGTCACAAAGATAAAATCTAAAGTTTAGTTCAAAGACGTTGTTTTTTGAAAGATAGCTAGCTAGCATTGGCCCCTTAGGTGCCAGGACTCGAATGATGTAGCTGAGGTTGAGAAACTGTTCAGGAAAAGTTCAGGAGTTGAATGATTGAGTAGTTTTGTTCTGCAAACTGATATTTGTTATAATATTTTGTGAATGAAAAATTACTTCTTTTTCCAGCAGCTCTGTTTTTTTTTTCAGGAGCTCACATTTCATTTTAACAGAACAGCTTTTAAGTCACACCTACTTCTGGTTCAAATCTGGATGCAAATACAGATATTTGGAGCATTAAACAGATACAGATACAGATAGTGACATTGCATTGCACCCCTAGTGTGTGTGAACATGTTTTTTGGTTTTTGCATGTTAATTCAGACTCAGACTTGGAGCCCTACACCACCTATGAGTACAAAGTGTCTGCATGGAACAGGCGTGGCCATGGGTTTAGCCTGCCCTCATGGGTCACTACTAAAGAGGACGTACCTCAAGGTGTCCTGCCCCCCCACTGGAGCCGAGTGGGCCTCCGAGATGACATCATCCTACTCAACTGGTCTTTACCAATTAAGGCTAATGGTAACTATGATCTGAATTTTTTATATTTTTAAAGAATCTGTTCTGAACCATTTCCTTAAGGGTAACATTGTAATTATTTTGTAAGAGCTGTTTTGTATATGCTTAAAGCCCCAAGAAGGAATTACTGAAACTGAAGCATACCGCCACCATCACATGATTGTCAATAAGGTTCCTAACAGAGAAAACAGTGAAGAAAGCTTTAGCTGTGCCATTGTAATTATTTGAAAGTCATTGTTGCTGTACTAAATGCTGGTCTTCACACTACAGACATTCCTGTTTGATTCTTTAATCACAGAGCTGCTTGTTTTGCTAATCTGTGCTTGCGTTGTGATTTTGTACATTTAGCCTCATTTCGACGCTGAACTCGAATCAACCCTGTGATAATAACCTGGCGGGTGGGTCGAAGTGTATCCGGCTGATTGATGTAGCAGTGCACCTTCAGTTACCGCACTTAATCTGCATCTCCCAGCCGAATAATTTATGAATGCCCAAATTCACATGCGCATAAACATGTCGCTAAGTAGAAATAACAAGCTCCATTTGAGGGAACTTCTGGACCACTTAAATATGTAAAGAAACACGTTGATTGCTCATTAGGGCATTCTGCTGTTTAATCAGAAGGCTTACAGCCCAATCTGCTGTGATTTTAGTGGAAGTTAGTGCTCCATCTCTGCACTCTGATATAAGCAAAAGAGACACAGAGAAAGATGTGAAGAATGAGCAACATCAAGGGGAATATTGAAGGGTAGAGAAATAAAGTTGACAGCTAAACCCTTTCCTTCTCCATACCTCCTCCCTTCTTCCATTTTGTCTCTAGCCGGTGTGTTTGCATGTTTTTATGTTGTACCAGGTGATATCAACCACTATGTGGTTCTGCGAGATGGAAGGGAGCGTTACCGTGGAACTGAGAGGAGCTTCACTGATGCTGGAGGCATTCGGCCTTTCCATGAGTACACATACCAGCTGAGAGCCTGCACTCCAGCCGGCTGCACAGACTCCCCCAAAGTGAGTCTGTAACGTCAATCAATTACCGAGTAGCCTGAATGTCTTCAAGCTAATACACACTATATGGCTAAAGGTTTGTGACATGGACCTTCACACTCATGTGGTTCTTCCCCAAACTGTTGCCACAAAGTTGGAACCACACTATTGTATAGGATATCCTTGTATGCTGTAGTGTTACAATTTCCCTTCACTGGAACTAAGAGTCCCCTGCACACAAAGCAACGTCTATGAAGACATGATTTGCCAAGGTTGGTGTCGAAGACATCAAATGGCCTACACAAAGACCTGACCTCAACCCCAGTGAACACCTTTGGGATGGACTGGAATGCCGACTGCGCCCCAGGCCTCCCCACGCAGCATCGGTCCCTGATGTCACTAATGCTCTAATGGCTGAATGGGCAAATCCCCCCAACCAAGCTCCAAAATCTAGTCTTCCAAGAAGAGTGGAGGTTATTATAACAACAAAAGGGGAAATAAATCTGGAATGAGATGTTCAAAAAGTATATATGGGTGTGATGGTCAGGTGTCCACAAACTTTTGGCCATATAGTGCACTGTATATCTATTATATTCTAAATACTTCATGCACATATCCTACAGTTAAGCGCAAAGGTTTGCACTCCCTTACAACAGAAGTTGATTTCATATCAACAGGACTTTATTATCACAATTAACAGGAATCCCCCATAGTGCATGTTAACATTCATAGAGTAAAAAGTCATATTTGAAATATTTCTCTGTCTTCATGCGATAGGAGTATTCTGTAATAACGTGTATGCCCTCTCTTTGCCTGTATAACTACCTCCAACCTCTTCTGTATCCTCTCTGAGAGCTTTTGTATCCTCTCAGTTGTAATAACCAATCAGGCTCATAGTAAAACATAATTTTCTGTTGTTGTTTTTTTTACCTTATGTTTTGAATTTGTTTCAGGATATATATATACATTTTAATTACTTCTTAGAATTTTTTTACATAGAGGTCTATTTTCGTTTTTTTTTTTTTTTCGTGCACAAACCATGATGCAAACCATTGCACTCAATTGTATGCCTTATGAGACAACCTTTTAACCCAGGGGTTCCCAAACTAGGGATCGTGACCCCATGTGAGGTCACTTGATTTACAAATGGGGTCATGAGAGAAACTCACAATCGCATTTGTTGTTTGCTTTATTCGTTTGTTTCACAAAGTAATATTACGACTATCACGACTAACTCTGAAGACACATTTTGGATGCTACTGTTTTGAAATGTTGCTGGGAGTCACATTTAGACAAGCCACATTTAAATTGAGTGTGCATGCTATTTTAGTCTTTTTTTGTTGTCCTGTGCTAGAATAGAACTTCAGCCTTTAAAAAAAAAGATTTCTCCATCCACGTATTTACCTCCACCTACCATTTGGGGTTGTTTGCCCAAAAAGTTTGTGAACCTCTGTTTTAGCCCATCATTGCTCATAAATTATCAGTTAACTCCCATTCACACGAAGGCAAGAAAGTTCCTGTAGGGTGATGAGGCTGTAGCAGAACTCCTCTACTTGGAGAAGTTCATTCTCTCAGCCCTGCTCCTGCTGTCTAATTATGAAGTGCTGAGCCAACTGGATATTTCTGATAGCAGCCGTGTGGTTCTTCAGGAGCATCTATCTAAGCCACATCAGTGTTATCTTGCTATAATTGCTGTCTGCGCCAGATGAAAGAACGAACTCAACTCTGCGTTTCCCATTTTAGATCCGGTGATTATTGTTCTCCAATGCGTACTGAAGAAACAGCACTTTCCGAGACGCACTTAGGATGCCCTGTTACAGCTCTGGGCCCCTGATGATACTTTCCGTCTCTCTCGTTCTCCTCTTCTTCCCAAGCTTGGCAGTTTTTAAGTGAAGCATGGAGGGGGGATTAACTTGTACACCTGCAAGCATTACCCAAACAGTTGCAATTATTGTGGGCCCCAATACAGGGGGAGCAATTACCTGCCAGGGCATGGGGGCCTGAGGATGCTGATTTAATCTCCGCGGACACTCTGTGGGCTCACAAAAGCACATCAGGCTAGTGCCTGGGCCAGGCTGCAAACAAGCAGAGTACAGGGGAGAGAGAGAAAAAATAAAAAGAAAGAAAGAACCTTAACCACCTCTCCCTGCCCTCTCCTAATAGTCTGCCACTCCTAAAGACAAGAACCGAAACCACTAGTGACATTCTATTAGAGAAGGATATCCAAGCCTCCATTAGGGCAAATTGCTCCGTAATTCCTTTCTCTGTGTGTGTGTGTGTGTGTGTGTGTGTCTAGGTGGTGGCAGTGACTGTCCAGGGGGTACCAGAAGGGGTTGCTTCTCCATCAGTGAGTGCTCTGGGGCCCAAAACTCTTCACATCAGCTGGGAGGCCCCGTCTAAACCTAATGGCATCGTGCGCGAGTATCGGGTAAACCAAACTGGAGTCGGGCTCATCCACACACACACGCACGGAGAGATGGAGCACAGAGTCCAAGGTACCAGACTATCTCTGTGTATATTTTACAGTGATATTACACAGGCATCTTTGAGCCACATTGTATAAGCAAGTTGAAAACACCGTGTGTGATGGTGATTACAGCTGTTCCTGAGTAAACTAACAGTGGTGACTTCAGTGGAGACTTCAGTTTCGGGTCGTTTTCGTTACATTTTTGGGTAACATGTTGATTGTACTGTGCTCAAGAAACATTTCATAAACAAAACTCGTTATAGAATATTGTGCATTTGCTGCTCCGTACATTATGTGACTTGATATAGTAGCAAAAGTGTGTGTATGCGTGTGTAAGCATGTGTGTGCGTGTGTGAGCGTGTGCATGCTGAGAGTGAGTGATGAATCTATCTGGCAGCTGAGAGCAGCCACTCCCTCACGCCTCCAGCAGCAGCAGCAGCAGTAGTAAAGGAGAGAAGAGGGAGTAGGTCCAGCGTCCCCTCAGCGCAGACAACCCTTTATTTATGCACGCTGTTTTCTGGAAGCAATCTAATGACTGAATTTACACCTGATTCCCGCAATGAGCGTGCTGCCCTGCCCATCAGGCGCCAGGGCCCCCGTGATTTGTGGGGTCTCTTTTCTATCTGCCCAGGAGTGGAGCCGCGTTTCTGGCCCTGAGCCATCCGTCGCTGGGCCGAGAATTTGCACGGGGACACACATTCGCTTTACCGAGTCTAACACATGGAAACAGGCAGCTGCGCAACACACAGCTTTTCACACATGCTGAGATAGTGGCTCACTGTGGAAAGCCAGATTTTTGCTTTTCTCTTGGAATTATAAGATTAATTTTATTATTGTAATATTATTGAATAATTTGCATAATAATAATAATAATAATAATAATAATACCTAAACATATTATCATTATCATTATTGTTGTTATTAAAAGGTAAAAAGTAAATGTAAAATTAGTATGGTGTTGTAGTACTAGTAATACATATACCTATGTAAACATATGCACAATAATAATGCATAATAATAGTTCATTAATACTTTACTAGTACTAATGCATAATGATAATGATAATAATAATAATAATATTAATAATAATAATAATAATAATAATACCACCACCAAAACTATATAGGTATATATTACTAGTATTATAGTTATTTTACCTACTACAACATACTACATAACAGCAGCAACAACAACAACAACAACAACAATAATAATAATAATAATAATAATAATAATAATAATAATATGCCATTTTTTTCATTTGTAAAACATTTATGTAAATGGCTCTATGCAAATAGGACATATGTGCTTTAAGTGTCCCTCTCGGGAGGAAATATGATATGCATAATTCATGTGGCTAGAGATGAGAAAAAAAAAAAAAAGCCAAATGCTAGTCGTTCCTCGCTTGCCGACACTATCAATGACATGATTATCAAATCTGAGTGGGGTGCATATTTTTTGGGAAGCGTCTGATCTTCTTCCAGTCACAATTAATATGAATGAAACGGCATGCTGAGAGCTTGTCCTGGGAGAGACTCGGCTCTGGGAATGCTGAAAACGCACACAGGCGGAGTGAGCAGAAGCATTTGGCATCGCTTCCTTTGAGACAGGGATATCCATGGTAAATTGCCTTCAGTTATTGGTGTAAAAAAAAGAATTTGTAATATTTCACTTATTTATCGCAAGTCTTTCATCAGACATGAGGTCTGATGTGAGTTTACTTGGATGCCATGAAGAGTTAGGACTTTTAAACTGAATGATTTGCAGACCTGCTTTCCTCTCTGCTGTTACTCATGAGGACTGCTTTGTCATTTCTCAGACATCGAAACCAAGTGCATGCTGGAATGAAGTCCTGGAAAGCAACACATGTTTGTGTATAAGCTTGAAATCAGGGTTCTTCCAAAGCACCCAAGCAGCTCTCTGCTAAGTAAAGATATTTCAGCCCTGCATCTTTCACTCTTTTTCTTTGAAGGCCCTGGAGTTTGCAAACATGTCAGCAGGAGCATAAAGAGCCGATCAGTTGCTCCGGGATTTAGGACTTGTTGAGAGGCAGCGGCAGGCCTTGATATCCATGCTGCATTTTTTTTTATGTTGAAAGAAAAGACAAAAAGGAGTCCAGAGTCTTTCTGCGTCCCAAATGTGTGGCATGCTTGGGTTATTGGAGCCCCTCCTTCTGTCTCTCTCCCTCTCTCTCTCTCTCTCTCTCACACACACACACACACACACACACACACTCATTTATACTTCACAGCCTCTGTGCTCAAGACCCTCCCGAAGAACAATAACTGAATAAAGGAAAGAACCACTTGTGTTAAACTGCTTTGTCCGACCAAAAGAAAAGAAAAGCCAACACCAATGGTAGAACGATGAATTCCTAAAAATGACAGCTGAAATAATTGCAGCCTTTTCCTCAGCTCAGTGTTTAACATTGAGGAAGTCTCAAGATTGGACTTTGAATGGACTTAACACAGCAGAATGAAGAGAGCTCTGTGTGTGTGTGTGTGTGTGTGTGTGTGTGTGTGTGTGTGTCTGTGAGTGTGAGAGAGAGAGAAGGAGGGTGAAAGAGAGTGAGAATGATACCATAGCACATTTGCAAACAAAATGTGCTTGTAGTAATTGACCTCAGTGTTGGAATAAGTTAACCTTGACTCAGGCACTCACAGCATCTTCAGACGAAGCGCCATGATTCCAGGGAAAGTGCCGCTGCACAACAACGTCCTTTTGTTTAGACTTAATTACCAAATTATCTGCCTAAAGATGAGAGAAAGGGAGAGTGAGAATTATCATGACTTCAAGACCTTCCCCGACTCTTACACTCTAACCCAGGCAACATTTACATGCTTTTTACTTAGAAGATGCACAAATTAACTGTGCGGAATTCACTCTGAAATCCCCAGTGAATCTAAAATATCTGGGACTCTTCATTAACTTGTGTGTAGTAATGTTCTCAAGTATATAAATTATTCTGCCTTCCATGTATTTGACTGGACATCTGTAAATTAATTATTAATAATATTATACTCAGACCTTGTTGATAGGGTTTTATCAGTTTATGTTAAAAATGTCATTTACATGCCACTAAATATATAAATTATAACTCAAAAATAGAGAGAAAATTAAATTAAAAAAAGGTTATTGCTGATCAAAACTTTGACTCATTATCTTAAAAGTATATAATAATAAAAATAATAATAATAATAATTATTATTATTAGTAGTAGTAGTAGTATATAATAATAATAATTATTATTATTATTATTATTATTATTATTATTATTATTATTATTATTATTATTATTATGCCACTCAAAGATACCCAAAAATCTGTGCATAATTTTCTGCATGCATTTACACTAACGACAGCTATTTTGTCTTTGAAGTGACATTATTATTTGGGACGATTTTTATCCAATTATTTTTCTCAAGAACTACTTTTTGGTGGATGAACATTTTCTTTTTGAAACTGCCAGTAACACACAGGCAGTAATTTCTCTCCGTATTCTTTTCAAATGACACAGCTAAACAGCTCGATGATTTAATGTGATACAAGCTCTAATGGCTTGTCCCCCACGCAGACATAACATGAACATTCAAAGTCATTGGTTTCTCGTGCTCGGAGCTTGTGAACGGGCCTGTCTGACTCCCGTTTGGAGCTAATATTTCTCTGTCACAGAACACACATCTGAGTGGCCATGTTGTGACACATGAGAGGAGCGAAGAGGAGAGGAACCTCAACCTTCTCTAAATTACGCCTTGGCAGAGAGTGGGGGAGGAACGGAGGGACGAGGAGGAAGCTGAGCCTGTAAAAGGCATCGCAGGTCATCTCCACCGTCATGTGGAACCCCACAAATCACTCCATAATTCCCTCCAGACAGGGGTTGGGAATTAATAACAAAAAGTAATTGTACACAGGAAGTCAGCGCTTAATTATTTAGAGACGGAACCAATGCGGTGAGGGAAGCTTTCCAGATCTTTCTCCTTCAGCTTGGTACCTTTAGCGAGCGGGGACGAGCGGCCATCATCTTCTCATATTCTCTAATGCAAACAGTAAATGGCAGCTTGTCAATAAACGACCATTTTATGTCATTTATTACCCCGCACTTCCTCATTGCACTGTACAGAACAATTTGGATGACAGTTATGGCATTGTTTCACTTTGCGTTAGCCTCGCGCTACAAATGGGATGCATGAAGGGGCAAGCGCTAAAATGATTGTACCGACTCTCTTTTGTTTTTTTTTTATTGTCTTTATTTTTTTCAGTTTTATTGTCGTTGCATATGTCTTAATCAGACTTAGAGTGCCCCCTTGAGTTAGCATGAAAACTGTAGAACCAAGATATTTAAGTACAAAATAATAATCATACTACAATGATCATAGTTTGAATGTTTTCACATTATGATAACATGATACAATGGTCTAGTAAATGAAGTAGGTCTAGTAAAAGAGGTTGCTGCTTGCGATCAGGGATTGTATAAGATATTTCTGTATATATTGAGTTGAAACTGCAGTAGTTAAGTTCTATAGCACCAGAACTGCTCATGTCTAAATATCAGTAAATACCAAAATAAATATATCCTTCCAACGGGATCCAATATGTAGCCTGATAATGATTCAGTATCACGGCAAATAATGTTCTGATGAGGTTATTTGCCATGCCAGAGCACACACACGCGCACACACTCAGACACACACACAGAGCTTGGTGAAGCCAAGCTTTAAAGGCAGTGTTCAACGGCTGTCCCTTCATATTTAGTATGCTCGACAGAATTCTTTACTTAACCCAAACACGATTTAGCGTTCTGAAAACATTGATCTGTGTTTGGGTTAAATGAAGGAAGGTGGATGGCATACTAACCAGCAGCTCACAAGCATACACTTCTGCGGCTGCGAGCCGCAACCGCAACAACTCAGAAAAATTCTTGCTCAGATGAACTATTTGCATTGTTTTTGTTTTCTGAAAGAAAAAAAAATTATTTTTGCTCAAAATGATATTTGAAAATTGCAGAATTGTTTGTCTGGATTATAACATCTGAAGAGCAGTGTGATGTCTGTAAAAAAAAAATACACTATCATTGTTTAATATGTATTTACAGTATGTTCAACAATTATATATATATATATATAACTTTTACAAACCTGTCAATAACAGAGTAATTTAATTATAATCTGTTATTATTATCAGTTCATAGTGTCTAATGTAGCTTGAAAAAAGAAAAAAGAAAACAGTCCTCTTAGTCAGAGTTTGGTGTGTGTGCGTGTGTGTGTGTGTGTGTGTACAGGGATAGCACTTAGCTGAGTGTATATATGCTGTGTTTGCAGGACTGCAGCCTTACACCAACTACAGCTTCGTGCTCATGGCCTGCACGGTGGCCGGCTGCGGAGCAAGTAAGCCATCTATGGGCCGCACGCTGCAAGATGCACCAGAAGGTTAGTGCACTTACACGCACACACACACCCACACATACACACCCACACACACACACAAACACACTTCTCTGTCCAGCATGAAAGATATCTTTTATTAACTACCACTGCATCTACTTTTTTGTATTTGCACTTTTCTATTTGATTTTAGTTCTAAGCAGACATTTTAATTTATTTCTCCATTTCATTTGAAAGAGCTAAAGTGTAAACAGTACTGCTTTTGTTTAACGCGTAGGCATCTGGGCCATACCAAGGCACGTCGTGGTGAACAGCACAGCTGTAGAACTCTACTGGAGTCAGCCGTCCCGACCCAATGGCCTTCTCACACACTACCGGCTTCTGCGCGATGGAGAGAGTGTGTACACCAGCGGCCCACACGAGAGCAAGCACACAGACACCGACCTGCAGCCTAACACCAGGTCCTGTCACAACCAACAACCGTCTTTAACACAATATTAGCAGCTGATTATCAGTGGCTCCTAATCCCCCGTTTTTAATCCTCTTTAAGAATCTCCTCCTCACAAAACGGAGAGCCACTCTAATACGAAATCGTTAAAAAGTTTTCAGAAAGCGATCAGGAAATGTACGCTAATAAACAGCTGTGTCTGCTTTGAAGGTCCAGTGCTGTATATTGTGAGCAAAGCTTTATTCCACAGTTACACAACTGAAATAGGATGACATAATAATGGGTTAAAATAAGAGATTTTAAGGATACCTTTTGTTACCATAATTAAAATTAATTAAATGTAATATTTTAAATTATTAATTAAAATGAATAATTTAAATAATTTTTTTTTACATTATTTATTTTTAATACATTTAATTCCATTTTATTTATATAACAATTAACATTGTCACAAAGCAGCTTTACAGTAATCCTGGCCACTTAAATTAAGTAATAAAGAAAGTTGAAATTGAACATGATGACTCGTATGATAATGACTTTTTCATATCATTTCTTTTCTAACGTATTATTTTTTCCTTAAAATTGGCCCGCTAGTGTTCTCGATATAGAGGATATAGTGTATTATGCATGTGCGTTTTTGTTTGTTTTTTTTTTTTTTTGTTGTTATTGTTATTTTTGCAGATAGGTCAAGACAAATGTTTTACTCGGAGTAAATTACGAACATGAGAAAAAAGTCCATGTTGAAAATCCACATTACTCAATTTTTTTTTTTACAATTATATTAGTTTATAATTAATATTAATAATTCACATTTAAATCTTCTCATCTGTGTGTTAGGAAAATTTGAATGTTCAAAGGCACAAAAATGTAGTCATTTTAGAATGTCTTGATTTTTCATCTGTGTAAAAACACATACACATACACACACACACACACACACTGGCTGTATGCATTAGGATTGTGTTGTTTATGCAATATAGTGAGTAAATATTTGAAAAGACGGGCTGTGTCCAATAAGCAGCTTAAGATACAATATAAATCTGTTTGTTTTCATTATGTTATCTATAGAGAGAGATGAGGTAATGCCCAAGTTGTCATTCAGAGCTTCACTGGTGTTTTCCTGATTTTTTTTTTTCTCCTTTTTTTTAATCCTGTCATTCCATGTTCACAGCACATATTTGACGTGTCAAAACCATCAGTGAGCTCTGATTGGATGGTTCGTATAGGTCACCATGTCAACCCCCCATCCTTTTCCGTCTTTGTTTATATGGTCGCTTCAAAGAGGGTCGCATTGAGGCATGACGTTTAATTTGCCGTAATTCCAGATGACCTGCCAAAAGGCATTCCCCTCTCCGCTCCTCGACCCTTTTCTTTTTCCTTTGTCCAATTTAGCTCAGTGAGCAACGGCACAATGGCGAGGGCTCGCTTCATTATCCGCCGAGGCTATAGGGAGACGCGGGAAGCAGCTAACCGGTGGGCCACGCTCATCGATTATTTATGACAGTGTTGATTAGCTGTCACATACCTCACCACAGTAGAAAGTCTGGCTGATGAGTGAAATATTAAGCTCCCCCCTGAAAGATCTGAGCAAACCTGATACGAACACGCCGCTTCCTTTGATGCAGCTCGGCGCATTTGCCAATTATATCTTACATCCATGCAAAGACCTGCGCACATATACTAGTGTCTTTTTATTCCTATCAGGGCCTGGATATAAAACATAGTGTGCCTGTGCCACTTAAATCGAATACACAGAAACCCCGTAGACATATTCTACATATTATTCCAAGAGATCTCATGCTTGCTGAGTGTGAATATGTGTGTACATCACAACATGTTTGTACCACTTAAGTCCTACTACACATTTACAGTCTCTAACAAGACATCTCCTGCTGGCTCAGCGTGAATGCATATAAAACGTGTTCAGTGGCAAATCTGCAGTGCTAATGCACTTTATTGGCAATGATGAGAGCAGTATATGATTTCTGATGGGCTTATTTTAAAGGGATAGTGCTGGAACAATAGTTAATGTGGAGGTATTAATGGCTGTGTATGGAGTTTATGGCAAATTAAAAGCCTCGAATGTTCAACATGACCCATGTCCATTGCCAGTGCAGACCTCTGCACTGACACGTCTCGCTGTTAAAAAGCTAAATCTATCTTGTGAAGTCATGTACGTGTTGAAAGAGCTTTCCTCTTAGCGTTTTATAACCTACGGCGGGCATTAACGCACACGCGCGCGCACGCCATTCATATGCATGTGTGTGGAGTATCTATCAGGCCTCTGAAAGATCACTGTGGAGGCACTGATCAGCATTGCATTAACACTGTCATCTGTTTAATGGCATCACCCTTTATCGATCCACTGGGGAGCTTTAAGCTCTGCTGGTAAAGGGGAATTAACAGCAAGCCTTCCATTAAAGTATCTGAAATATTTTGGGCATACTAATAAAAAAATGTACAAAAAAATATATATTCATGAATGACACCATTGTAAATAATTTTATACTTTATTTCACAGAGGAGGAGTGTTGTTCCTGTGCATGATTTAAAGAATTCACAGCCTCTTGCATTGTGTGTAAAGCACTGTTTTTGGATTTGATATCTTAATATATATAAATATAATGATATTCTATGAAAATAGGGCATTAATATTGAATTTAAAAAAAAATTTAAATAGGAATAAATAAATTGTTTTGCAGAGATGTGATTTTCTTGTTGAGAGTGATTACTGATCGTTTGGCTCCATGCAGGCTAGAGTGTGTGTGTGTGTGTGTGTGTGTGTGTGTGTGTGTGTGTGTGTGGTGAACTGGAGACTAAAGCACACCAGAAGGTTACCTGGCAGATACTACATTAGAAATACATGCACAGGTTTTTGGCATTAACTAGTTTTTTGCTGATGATTTTGCATTCACGCCATCCAACCAAAGCCATAGTTGACGTTTATGTTTCCTTCATGATTGTATTTCTGCAGATACGTTTATGAGTTGGAGGCCAGTACTGATGCTGGTAGCAGTGTGAGCAGCCAGTACATCATCCAGACCCCCGTGTCCTCCCCGGAGAAAATCCCTGCTCCATATAACGTCAGCGTCTTGGGCCCGCGCTCTGTCTTTGTCGCATGGTCACTCCCAGGTAATGTTTTCACCCTAATGCGCGATGCACCTTCTCTATTTAGCAGTCATTCAGCAGTGATTTATCCACGCTTCGGCCAGAGAGAGTGTCTGCGTGAGGAGAAGAAAATTTACGAGGAGCGTGGTGAGGATTGTTATGCGAGGCAGTCGTCGGCTGGACGTAGCAGAGAATCAATTAGCTCGACATTCAAACTCAAGTGGCGGATTTCCTAACATTAGCATGATTTACTGAGGGGCTGTTTAAAGTTCGTGCTGCAGTTTATGGCTAATGCCTTTAGCTTTACTTGGCTGATTTTTTTTTTTTTTTTTTAGTTTTTTAGTCATTCCGTTGTTCCGTTGATTCTACATAGGGTTCCTCAAGAGTTCTCTGAATGGCCTGGCATCCTATAGTGTGTATAAAACTGTGTATAAAAGAGCATTAAGACAGTTTTGGTTTCCCAAAATGGGTTGTACTTGAAATCTTTTCTAAAAAGGGTTCCACAGAGAAACAATTAGACATTTCCCAGAGACAACACAAAGACAACACAAAGAACCTTTCAGGATGCCAGATGGAGCTTTTTTTAAGAGTGTACATTTAAGGTTTTTATTGTCGGTTTGTTTGTTTTTCTCTCCCTGGGTTACAGCCCATTTCCCAGCTAGTCTTATTTCATCCAAGGTACACTTTATCCAAAAATGTTAACAGTACTACTGATAAATAAATGGTGTTAAGGGTCCAGACCCTGTCAATCAAAGCGACTGTGAGTTTATGTATGAGGAAGAGGGCAGATAGCACTTTCCTCTCAGTGTGTTAAACTGTGATGCAGCATGAGCAGCAGTTCGAATAGGTGATGTTGGCTGGCTGCACGTGTTTCAGAGGAAGCATGTGTTAGCCTTCACCCTCAATGGTTGGTATCTGTCGTATGATAGAGGGGAGCTGGCTAGTGGGTGGGAATTAGCAAAAAATGAAAAGACGTTGGATTGGTGCAAACCTAAACAAGACTGCCTAGCACCTAGCACAAGTTTAACTTGATTAATACCTTACTGTAAACTTGTGAAGTGTAATCACTTACAATATAATTAAGCAATATCAAAAGTTCTATAAACAGGAGGTTAATATCGAGTAAGTGACGTTTTGGACACAAAAGCAGAAATAGATCCCGAACAAGCCAACTTCACTTTGTACATTCCCCATTAAAAGGTGCTTCCAGTAAAATTGGCGTCCCTTCTTCCTTTTCATGTTTCTTATGAAAAGCTTTCATATTTTAAGTCAAAAGTTATATTGCTGAAAAGTATTATTTGCCATGTCCGCTGATGATGTCGCTAACATTACTGTAGTAACGGTTACGAACTAGGAAGTGGAATTTTACGTCGCGAACACATAGTGAAATGTCCCAGTGTGGTTATAAGTAATATAGGCACTCTTGGAATGCCATTCGACCAATCAAATTAGTGGACTGGAACTAACTGTTGTATAAGTATAAATATAAGTAGTAACAGCAGCAACACTCCCATTAATTAAACATCACAATGACTGTCTGTGGTAGATTTCTGAGATTTTACTTTGAACTAAATCTCTAATGTGAAATGTTCTGTCCTTGTGAGGGCCCTCAGTGATTCATCTAATCTTTGCAGTGGCAGTCTGCAACCCACTGGCCTCCGCTGATCAATCAGCGTGTGTTTGCATTCGCAGGCAACGGTGGGCTCATCTGTAGGGTCCCATTGAGCATTGTGGGGCTGCCAAGACTGAGCGTTCTCCCACCCAGAGAGCATGAACACAAACAAACAAGTGTGCGAACAAACAAACAACTGCCCCCCTTCTTCATGAGTTCTCTCTCGCTTCGTCCTCGGATTGTGCTTCAGCAGAGCCCAACACAATCTCATTCCCATTCAAACCCTGCACGCTCACACCTATTACACTGTCCACCTGCTGAGCGTGTGTGTGTGTGTGTGTCAGGAAGAGAAAGGGAGCGGGTATGTTTCTGGGAAGCTGTTCATGCATGCAAGTGTGTTTGTGTGTGAGTATATATATTCATGCATGCTACCTTCAAGAAGCCTTGATTGTCTGCCGCAGATGGTCCATCTTTTGTTATTATTGTCTCATTAGGCCTCTTTCGTATGAGAGGAACCTGTTCAGAAGCCTCAATTACACCTTAAAAGCCTTTAACTAGCCCCTGTGGCCACTGAAAACATTTACATAGCCTGGACCGTTTATCGACTTTACATTCTGAGAGGCAAAAAAAATCTATGGCTTTAAACTACAATCTCTCACGGTTGGTTAAGTCCAAATACCAAATCGGCTGTGGATTTGCAAGGCGCACCTGCATTTGACGTATCGGATCTGATAGCACATTCCTTTTCCTTTCCTTCGTGCCATTACTTCTTATTAGACTCTCATTCGTTTTGAAAGTGGGGGAAAACTCCAAAGTCCGTGATTAGTTGTAAATAATAGAACTTAAGGACCTGTGCGATTGAACTTCCCTGGCAGGGGAGCGCTGATCAAAGCACTGTCTAATTTGAGCGGGGTTTGTGTCTCGGGCAAAAGACTACATCTGCTAAGGGAGGTGGCAATGAAGGAAGTTGAATAATTTAACTTTTTCATTTGTAAAGATAATCAGGCCACTCGGAATACATTGCAGGCCTCATAAATGTTGAATAACCTATCAGCCTCTAGTTGCTGTAAATTATGAAAGGCACCAGTGATGGGAATATTAACAAAGCTCCAACACCAGGGCCCTGGATCTCTGTCTTCAAATGTGTCATGGCAGATTTTCAGAAGGTATGTGTGTGTGTGTGTGTGTGTGTGTGTGTGTGTGTGTGTGTGTGTGTGTGTGTGTGTGTGTGTGTGTGTGTGTGTGTGAAAGAGAGAAGGAAATTAGCCAGTTAGGAAAAATCAACTTTGCGCACAGAGATTTGCTGGTTTACAAGCAATACATTTACTTAGCAAAAATCTCTGTACTTGCAAGCTTCACTTTCCTCTCTCCAGGGAAGGCATTACCTAAGAAGTAGTATTTTAGCTTCCAATATTTATTTTTATATTCCAATAAAAACTAGGAATGCATTGAAATTTTGACCACTAAAAATTCTCTGTCGAATATGACACTTTTGGTTTTCAGTTCTTAAAAAAAAAAACACACACATTAATAAATAAAGTGAGTAGTCTTTTTGTTTAGGTTTAGAAACACCCTTCTAAATGAGATAAACCTCTGCATAGAGGTTTGTTGGGCCACAAAACTAGACTAGACTTGAATCTGGGCATTTTATTGCTTATAGAAACAATTTGAATTTGGGCTTCTGAGTGGCAGAACAGAAAAGTGTTCACTCTGTCATCTGGATCACAAGTTCAAATCCATGTCCATGGTTCACGGCCAGGAGTCAAAGAGAACACAATTGGGTGCTCTCTGGGTGGGAGGTGCTAGCTAGTGGGTGGGAAATGGAAAATGACCAGATTCTGAGAAAATAGGGTTTTTAAAAAAAAATTTAAACTCGTATGCAAATCCACCTATTACGTAACATACACCCAACAAACAAAGCACTTGATACCAAGAATTTGTCTGTTTTATGGTTACAAATAAGAAAGTGGTTTGCTTGCAGATGACTGGTCTTGCTTAACAATCCTTTTGCCTTGTGTCCTTAGGTGTGTATAACACTAGTCTCCCCCTGGACTACAGTGTCTTGCTGAATGCCGGTACAGAGCGACCCCTGTCCCGGTCAGCAGGTCCTCACCAGTTCCTGCTGCTTGATGGTCTGGACCCATACACCACCTACGATATTAGAGTTCAAGCCTGCCAAGCAGGTACTGTTCTGTTATTTATTCTTAATATAATTAATAACTGATCTATAGTATAATTAATAACTGATCTATAGAGTTATAGATCTATATAGAGCTATAGAGTTCAGGCTTTTGATTAAGACTTAATCAATGACTATGTCTGTGTTTAAACATTTAAACACTGAGTATCTCTTTTAACCCATGTGTTTGTATTTTTATTTGGGTTTTCTGGCTTTTGTTCATGAACATCATGGAATGTCTAGTGTCCACTTGTGATGGAAAAAAAATGTGCATGTACAACCATATTGTAGATGGTTGTGGTGTAGGGGAAGGCATCTCTGTGCAGACATCTGAAGCAGTACCTAAGGCTCTGGATCCCCCTGAGCTCATTGCAGCAGGAGCAGCAGTTATTGAACTACACTGGAGTCCTCCACGCAAGCCCAATGGTTTGATCACTGCATACTTCCTGTACAGGTACCAACACACACACACATACACACATACACACATGTCTTGACAGCCTGCTGTCAAACCTATTGCCAAAGCAGCAAGTCTATAAGCTTAGACCTGTACATAAGCTTATTTAATTTATACAAGAATAGAACACTCATTTAGCATTAAATATATATACATCCTGGTCTTGGCTGACGAGTGGAACTCAGTGTGGTCTTCTATTGTTGTAGCCCATCTGCCTCATGGTTCAGTGTGTTTTGTATTCTGAGATGCTTTTCTGCTCACCACGGTTGTAAAGAGTGGTTATGTGAGTTACTGTAGACTTCCTGTCAGCTCTAACCAGTCTAGCCATTCTCCTCTGAATCTCTCTCATCAAACAGAACTGCCACTTTCTGGAATTTTTTTGTACTTCTTGCCAACCCTTTGCCTTTTACAATTCCTTCCTATGTCTTTTGCATCCTCTGAGCAATTTTTTAAAAATCCCCTCAGCGGTAATATTCACCTCCGCATTAGTGACATCTTAAAATTTTGAACTGTTTGTCAGGTTGCAGGAAAAGCCCACATTTTTAACTTTTTGAAATTCTTTTTTTTTTTTTTTTTTTTACTGTCTAGCTAATTTGGAGAAAAAAAAAATTCCACCCTGAAATGATGGGGTATGTAAAACTTTAAGGTACTTTACTGTATATAACTGTATGGAGGTGTACATAGTGATTTTATTCAAATTATGATTCACTTGTTAACTATGGACATTTAGTTGCCTTTGCATAGATTGTTTGATTGACAGAAAAAAAAAATTGTCCAGGAATGCTTTACTTAAAAATAAGAAGTGAGCTCAGAAGGCTTAGGGCTGGGTTGAGGGTATAACAGTGTAGTGATGGAACATGATAAACAGTAATTATGTCATGACCTTGAGGTGAACAGGGCAAATCCACTTGGTCACACTTGTCAACATCTACTCCAGCTGAGTGTGGAAGAGAAAAGCACTATATGCAGAGCGCTTATATACGGATATCAAAGCTCCATCAGCGAAGCACAGTCAGAGAGAGTGCGATTGCTGCAGCATTTGTGATGGGCTGTAAATGGAAGTTGACACGGCCCCGTTGACTCTGATTATTCCAGCGGTGCTAGAAAGAGCGATATGAAACAGGATGCCGCAATGCTGTGCGAGGAAGGAAGCTTACACTGACATGGCACAATCACATCAGCCTCAGAGGCCACTTCTGACTCCTCTCTGTTCAGGGAGAACGGAGGACATGAGGGACCTGCTAACTCTGTAATTATGCTGTCTTCCTCTCTCTCTCTCTCTCTCTCTCTCTCTCTCTCTCTCTCTCTCTCTCTCTCTCTCTCTCTCTGACACACACATGTGCAAATACAGGGCTTGCTCATACTGTAAAAGCACAACCAAGCACACTTTAAATTCTTTCACTGACATTGTATAAGAGATAATAAGGAAAATTCTGTGTGTGCAGCACATCTCGGGAATATGTAAGAAATATAACTGTTATGCAAAAATAATTCATATGGCCTGACATGGTTACCTGAAATAGATTACCTTTTTATTACAGCACAAGCTGAAGTGCATCATTCTGCTATACCACAGCGATTTGTTAATGATTACAGTGTTTAATTCATTAATGAACGACATATTGCACTTTTTAACTGTTTATATTTACAACTAAAGTTATGGAAGTTAGTTCCTGTTCTCACTTACATTAGAAACAGTCGTTCCCTCACCAACTTCTCCTGCATCCTCTCTCTTAAAGTTAATGAGACAAAAAAAACACAGCTTATCATTTTTCCAAGAAACCGTAAAGCGTTAATATTCAATTCAATTCAATTCAGTTTATTTGTATAGCGCTTTTTACAATGTCATTGTCTCAAAGCCGCTTTACAC
>CM075012.1:22284257-22312384 GCA_037576675.1 Pangasius sanitwongsei
TGGAACACCGGCAGCTCAGGGGTGTAACTCGGAGAAAGAGAGGGAGAGCAGTTAGGAACGGTCACACACACAGTGTGTAATATCTCTCTCCAGAAGACTTTCCCGTGCTGGGAAAATTTACAAAGCACTATGACTATGCTCAGGACTCCTTCTATAATATTTACCTAAATGTCTCCTAACAAAAACTTCACCACATCAAATATTCATTTCCACCACTAGGTGGTGGAGGCATTATGTTTTCGGGTTTTTGGGTTGTCCATCTGTCCATTTGTGAGTCCATCTGTCCAAGATACTCGTTGGCGCAATATCCCAGGAATGAGTGGTTAAATGTGTATAGGATTCGTATGGAATTGTCATTGTAACCAGCAGATTAACCTATTTAGATTGTGGAACTGATCCAAACAAGGTCAAGGTCATAGCAAAGGCCAAATGTCTAAAACAATTTTTTTCTTTAATAGATTCCTTCTTGTTTGTCATACAGAGCTGTTTCATGTTCAGGAACTCAAATATGTTCACTGGCTATCTAAGATTTTTGCGATTGGTTCATTCGTGTGTCTGTCCCCTCATCCGTTCATTTGTGCGTCCATCCAAGATTCTCATTATCGGAATATCTCAAGAAAGAGTGTTTTTTAAAATATTGTAATGGTTTCGCTAATACAATAATTCAGCACTTGCACTCTAGCTATAGTTTCACATATGGCTGGCTGCTTTGAAAATCTCCATAAGCAAATATTGCGATGCTTAAAACCGTGAAAGTGGGTTGAAAAATTCACATGAATTTATATGGATTTCACTCGCAGTATTATACAACTGCACGTGGTTTTTACATACACATGAAAAAAACACCTTACATACTCCAACATCCCTAATAAAGACATCTCTTTACAAAGAAGAGCTGTCACTGAATTCAGACTTTCCCTTCTCATAGTTTGCAGGTCACTCTGAAACCTTTTCTCTATCCTCCTCTCCTCCCCTCTCCTCTCCTCTTCCCACGGGTGTACGCTATTGCAAGAGCTTTCGTCAAGGGCAGCATGGCATGTTGACCAATGTCATCCATACGCGAGGTCACACCAGCCTAAGCCAGCATAAGTCCTGAAGAAATATCATTAGCATACCCGCAGAGGTGCAAGCGCTTAGAACACATGAGGCCGGATTTGTTTTGAGCCGCGATTTGGGCTCGGATAAATGGGGAAGAATGCAATACACCCGCTTGCGGAGGAGCGGGAGAATCCACTGTTGGCTTAAAAAGACTTGCCATGTTGTGGTACCCGTTTAAGGTAATACCAGAGATCAACATTACATCAAATACGGATCTATTCTATTTATCCAGTGTTGACTTTGTCTTGTCCCTTATCAGTCTGATGTTTGCCCTTCGCACATGTGAGTTACAAATCAAGTGACAGTGGAGAGTTTTAGCAGGATAGTTATTTATTATCTTTGTGTGTGTGTGAGTGTGTGTGTATGTGTGCACATGTGTGCATGTGTGTGTCAGGCCTCTGTTCCCCTAGCATGCTGCAGTTTAGAGGCACAGTGTGTGGCTTTTCTGCCCCCTGCTCCTCACTGTTTTTCTTTATTTGAATGTGGTGGGTCGGATTAGGGAGCGGCGGGCCGAGTGGGGCCAGCAGGGGCCACATTAAAGGAGCCTGTATGTCATTTTCTACAGCAGCATGGAGGCATTGGCTTTAATGTAGCTGAATTAACGAGGTTTGCCCTGTGTGGAGCACAGCACCCTGCCTTTCTACTCCTTCATCTGCCTCTCTACCATTCGTATCCTCTCTGTGCCCTATTCTCATTTCCTCTCATTCTCTCTGTGAAGTGGCAGCTGCTTGAATTGGACATGAATTGCCATTTGAATTGATCTATTATTTTCTTATAGTAGTATATAGCAGAACATTTAAGAGCTTGTTTGTGAATTTGTAAAAGAATAAAAGTTTTTCTTGTTCAGATAATATGACATTTCAGCCTAGAGAGTGACTGAGGTGTGACTGAGGTATGACTGTGATTGTTATACTGTGATATTTTTAGTTTAAAAAAAAACGTGGATTTTTTTTTGTACCTTTATGCTGGTGATGCCTGATTTATGAGAAAAGAAGTAAAATACATTCTGCTATTTTATCTTTTAAGCCTCCACCTTCGGCCGTGTGACATAACTGCAAACTTCTGTATATCTCATGGTTTCTGGGTGAAACTAGGGACATGTACCTGTATTTCACAAGTTATCTAATTGATAAATTAGACAATAAACAACAAAAGAAAACAAAAAAAATGCAAATTCAGCAATAGCACTGCAAAAACTGATATTTTAAATAAAGGAAAGATTAATGTTTCTAATTAAGTGCATATACAAATGTAAGACCATTAAACATATTTCTAGACATGTACTAATTTCGAGCTTATATCTGTATTATTCTATTGGCAGAAATAGAATTTTCTAAAAATAGATTCTTGAAATAAGCAAAATTATCTGTCAATAAAACGAGACAATTTCAAGCATAAAATGAGTAAAAATATCTAGAACTAGGCTCCTTTCAGTCTTCAGATCTGAAGAAGATAAAAATTTACTTAAGCTCACATATGCCTTCCTGTGCATGGTTTGTAAATATGATTTCACCTTCCTTTATCCTGCAGACGACTGAGAGGAACCCTGGAGGAACTCCTGGTCTTTATCTGGTCCGAGGGTCCTCTGGAGTTTATTGATGCCTCAGACTTCCTCAAGCCATTCACTGAGTATGAGTACAGAGTCACTGCCCACAACTCTCAGGGCTCCGCCTCCAGCTCCTGGAGCTCCGTCCTTACTCTCGAGGCTGAGCCGGAGGATATGGATATGCCCACAGTATGGCCCACTGGTGCTTACTCCATCCTCCTGAACTGGACACAGCCCAGTAATCCTAATGGTCTCATCTCCAAGTACAAAGTGTTATACAAGCAACAGCCCAGAGATCCCACACTCAACTCCAGCAGCATTACAGCCCTCACAGTGCGGGTAGGTCCTCTTCCTCATCAGGGTATCTGTTAACTTAATGTTCTTCCATATCTCTTAAAGATTTGTCTGTTGAATATTATGGCTCAGGATACAAAAGCAACCCAGAACTCAAGAGAACAAAATAGAGATGAGCAAGGCATTATAGAATGTATGCCACTATTTCTGTACAAGACTATTTAAAATATAATCAGTATGAAATCATTTAAAATCTGATTTAAAGAATAGATGTACATTTCAGAATATTTACTTTTATTTACTATACACATCAGTAGCGATGTGGACTCACATTATTTGATTTTTTCTTTTTTTTATTTATCAAATTTAGTGATTTCAGGAACAAATTGGATTTAAATCTGGGCCTTGGTATTGCTGTTGGACATTAATACCAAAAATTTGGACGTAAACTTGACCTTTATGCCTCAGAAAGACTTGGGAGGGAGTGCAGGTTTTTAAATAAAGGTCTTTTATATTACATAAAAACATGTGTTATTATAGACTGCAGTGTCTTGCTACTTTTCTCCTCTTTGGATGATTCAGGATGAATTTTCTAAGAGTAATTTTTTATTCTGTTCAGTGGCATTTATTTCATATTTTGTTATACTTTTTGTGGAAAAGTTAAACAAGCATTCATTATTTATGTAGATTTAATATACTGCAATTAGTTTGCTACTGTTCATTTCTTGTATATTTTATTTCATAATGTTTATTAATCATTTAAAAATCATTGACTGGATCTCCATAACATTTCATCCTTTTATGCATTCGTCTAGTTCTTGGCGATTTTATTTTTGTATTTTTCTTTGCATGGCAGAGGTTGGATAGACTTTTAGTAATCTTTTATTAAATGCAATAAGGTTCATGGGGAGCAAAGTAAATTGAGCATTTTTAAGGTGGCCATAAACGCTGTCGCTGTTAAGCTGTGTAATTACTGTATGGCCGATGCTCATTTATAAAAGTAAATTTCATAATTAGTTTTTAACCATGCTGGAACTCGAACTCCACCTTTGTAGGTTTAATCACATCCTTACTAAGCCCTTGTAATGCATCTGGTTAGTGAACCCATAAACCGCTTTCTATGAGGGAAGAACTTCTCCGAAGTGGGAGTGACAAATTAAATATTTGTTTAAATGTTGCATATATGTTTTTGTAAGAGAAAAGAAGGAGATCGTATGCACTCTTTTGTATGCTCTCAGCACTGCAACGGGACTAGCTTTTACTGCTGACCTTTCTTTGTTGGTAATAAATTATATCAAATGTAAATGGTGCCATTTAAACTGATTCATTTGAATTAAACTTTGGTCACAATCATTTATCAGTGACTTTTCCCTCCCATCTCCAGGCAGCAAAGGCAACACATATTGGTTTATTTTGAGGAGATTATTCACTCTGTGTGCCACGTGCACATGTGTGCGATGAGTTCGTTCAAATCCAGCACGTTCTCACGTCTGCTTCGTCCGTGTCTTTATGTCTATGCCCCATTATCTCTTCTACCTCTCCGTTTAATAATCACCATCTTGTAGTATCTTATATGAAATAATCACTAAAATGAAAAACTTCTTTCATGAGATATTTGTCATTCTGTCAGATGGACAGACTGTGGGTTCTGCATGTTAAAGTCACGGCAACAAAAATCCTGTGAGTCCAAATCAAATAAAATATGATGCCATACATATGTCATTAACCTCTTGCATAGGTAGTCTTACTTAAACGTAATCTAATGATGGCTCACACCTATAAAGCTAGCCAAGGTAATCAATGACGCTTCATGACAATCCATCTGCTCCATCAC
Organism: Pangasius sanitwongsei; assembly: GCA_037576675.1. Lineage (NCBI taxonomy): Eukaryota > Metazoa > Chordata > Actinopteri > Siluriformes > Pangasiidae > Pangasius > Pangasius sanitwongsei. The sequence goes on from CM075012.1 coordinate 22,289,030, forward strand.
TACTGCACAGGCAGCGAGTCTCATTGGAGCGAATGAAGCTTTCTGTACAAACCAAGTTTGGCTTGAGACTCATAACAACGTAATGAGGGGAAAGAATCCACGTCCCACTGAGAATCTCCACTTCCCCCACCGGGCTTCAGAGAAATGCCTGCTCGATACAGAAATTAATTATTTGGGTAGCAATTAATGAACGTCATCTGAGCTAAGCCTTTTATCAGTGCCCCTCTCTCCTTCTATGGGAATAATTTACAGTTGCAGTTGCTATTCTCTTGGCAGCCCTTTCCAGTTCCTCTTGACCTCCAGAAGTCGGCATTCGTTTGAGTGGTGGGCAAATGTGTGACATCAGGTAGTTTGCTGTTAATCAGCTCATAATTAATTTTCTCCGCTGTCCTTAGCCCTCTTGAGTTATGACCCTGACCTGATAATGGGTGCTGCTGATTTATCATCTTGTGTTTTTTTGTAGTGTTTTTTTGTTCGCATTTTTTCAGGATAACTTGGAGCGAAAAGAAATGAGATCACATGGCACTGTTTTCTTAACATTTCCTTAAACTTTCGAATGAGCTGTCCTTGAATCAGACTCAGGCTTGTTTTTATTGTTTCAGTGTCTGCTGGATATGGAATTGAATATTCATAGTGTTCGTTTGTAATGGAAGATTAAAAGGTCAGGTTGCTGCTGTTTGCTTTCCATAACTTGCATTTGCACAGTTTTCATTACTTTTAGCGCTCCAAATTTGATGCCTATTTGATTTGCAAAATTATGTACATACTTAGCTCACTAAATATATCTTTTCAGTGCACATTCTAATGAAATGCATAGAGTAACAAATAGTCGCAATGTTAAGGTGTTAAGTTGAAAAGCATTCAGATGATTAAACATTAGTGATGGGAAAGACAGCAAAAAAGTTTACATTAACTAATCTTCAGCAAAAAAAAAAAAAAAACTTGTAGGAATAAACTTTGTTTTATGATAACTGCCACTACTAGATTTAATGCATTATTAGCAGTTTAAAATTTGTATTGCTGATGTATTTTTCAAGCATTAAATGTTTTCTGAGCTAACAGCTTTTCCATGCTTCTCTCTTGAAGCCGCCTCTTGCTCACGTGCCACCTGCCATACCGAGAAATTGGAGTGTGGTTATTAGCACAGTTTCTCAGGGCTACATTTATAATCCATTGATCCAGCTGGATCTTTTTTGGACACAAGCTTTGTGCTAGATCAGCTGTCCAGCCTGTTGTGTCAATACTTGGCCTGCAGAAGGGTGTCGTATTGATTTTTCTGTAACCAACTGTTGCATGGCTACAGGTTGATCCTCTCTCATGGAGTTAACATGAAGAGTTCTTTTTTCAACAATTGAGTGAAACAAGCATTCTGGGAGAAAACTGATGTGTTACTCAATCCTTCTTGCCCATTACTTGTGCAGTGATGGATTTGAAGCCTGAAAGGGCAAATCTAATCAGCTGTGCATCTTTGTTTATTTTATTTTACTTTGTATTTTATGGCTGTTTGAGAAGATTCTCCTCACACAGACACAGAATGGTCTAGAGCAGGCAGGGAGCAGAGCAGATGGTGTAATGTTCCATAATGCCTCTTCGTAATGTTCGGTGGCACCAGAGCATCAGGAGGAGACGCGTGGCATTCTCCAGTCTGCGCAGGCCTATCCAATACCTCACTCTCTGCTTTTGTGTGTGTGCGTGTTGAAGTTAGAGATGGGGTGGGGGGCTGCTATTGATCCCTGGCTGTGCTGTGTGCTGTAGCCAGTGCCAGAGAGGCTGATTAATGGGCACGTCACAGCGGCAGGACTGAATGAGGCTATGGAGCGCAGGCGGTCCTAGCCGCCAAAAACCTGCCTCCCTCGCCATGTGTGCAGACGCCCCTCATTACCAAACACTTATCAAAGCTACACAAGAGAGAAAGTGTGTGTGGCTTATCCAGTGTCAAAACTCCTCTTACGTATTTCTTGCCTTCTTATCCCTGACACACCCTCGTCGACGATCCCTTTCCCTCTCTTACGCTTCTCTCCATTTTCTGTAACTACTTTACTTTAATACTCCCCATTCTTATATGTATAGTTTTCTTCTTTTGCTCTGTTACTTTTTACCTGCCTCTTTACACTGTCTTCATTTTTCTCTGTACTCCCTCCTTCTCTCTCTCACTCCATCTTCCTCCTCTCACTCACTCTCACACCTCCCCTCCCTTATTCTATCCAGATGTTGCGCTGCAGCCCCACGAGGTTCCCAGCGATGGGAGATGTATTAATACATCCTATTGATTAGATCAGGACCCCTGACAGTCATTTGCCGCGATACCATCTGGCCGCTGTTCCAACGCCTTCACCCAAACAGGACGTGACACCTTATTAATCTCACCGGTGCACCGCAGACACTTTGCCTTTTTTGCGCACAGAAGCCCAACTCTGTCGGAGAGGCAGGAGGACCTGAAGGGTGCAAGAAATTAAGGTTATTACACAAATTGAGCCATATGGTCCAAATATTTCAGAGCTGAAATTTACTAGGCAATAAAAATTGCTCCTGCCTTCCTAATGGTGTAAATTGCAGTTTAACCATGGCTCTAATGATGTCCTTCTGCTGCCTGTAACCACTCTAACATGAAGGACATTGTTTAAAAAATGCACAGAAAAAAAAAGAAGGGGGGGGGATTTGTTGAAACGGCAACAGCATGTTTACAATCTGTTAGTGTATCATTAAGAAGAGAGCAAAGAGTGTATAGACAAGATGAGCAAGCGCTGGACCATGTCTTTTTTTTTTGTAGGCGGCGAGATGTGCACTTGGAGAGCAGGACGATCTGAGTGGAATTCTGAGCAGCTAGTTCGGGGCTACGCAAACATGGCTGCTCATTAACTAATAGGATGAATGCTGTAAAGGCCCCTGTTCAAAAACACTTTGTTTTATGGGTTGTAGTGAGACCCACTGCTTTATTAAACAAAGACAGCTGTTGTGGTACAATAGACGTTGACAACATACGTTTTCTTTATAGATGTGAATTTGTTTTATCTGGGGTTCATCTATGTTTTGTCTGAATAAGGTGAGAAGCGGTGTGGTTGTTGAAGCTAAATGCAAACAAACAGATCTATCTTTGAAGCAGTGCTTAGTGTTTAGTATTATACTTGACCACAGATACCACCTTTGTAGTCAAGTTTCTAAACACTGTTCTCAGACCTGCTTTTTTTTTTCCTGCATTTCAAGTTTTATGCATCATACATTCACAATGGTCTTCAATTGATAATGTGCACACATAGTGTAACTGTGTCTACACTTGAAAGCAGCCATGCCCTTCATCTGTGATGGCAGCCTTCATCAGACACTGGTTCAGACTGAAGAACTGCCCAGTGATTTGAGAGCTCTCAACCTGATTGGAGCTTTTTTTTTTTTTAACCAGGGTCTCCCATTCAAAACAGCAAATCACCAATCCAATACAAGGATCTCATACACTGAGACCCTTCTAGTAAAGTCTGCTGTTTCATTATTACCCCTGCACAAGAGGCCACACACTTTTCAATGACGAGCATGTCCGTGGATATCTGCACAGTTCTCTCTTTAATACTTGTGTTATGGCTGCACTCAGGATTAAGAGGCTTGAATGGCTGGACTGTGGTTAGAAGAGGAGGTTTGGTCAATCAGGGGAGCTTGAAAGTATCGTTGGGTCTTTTTGTAGTACTGATTTCTGTTCTCTTAGAGTGGTGTCTTATTAGAAGGAATGTGTGCAGAATATGATATGAGCAAAGAAAACCTCAGCACCTATTTTTGGTGATGTACAGGATGTTTTTCTTAACAACTTTACAACTTTAAATTATGGCTACTTTACAGATCATGGTAAGAAATCAGGTCATGATGAATAGTACATGTGAAATAAAATTGTGTAAACCTGTCTGTGAAATTGAATTATATTGGCAACTATAAAGGTGGCCGAACAATTATGTGCATTATTTCTTAATGTTATTTAATTACTGTTCAGCTTTTTGATATCAGTCAAAAAGTGCATTTTGCAACCTTCACGGTATTACCCCATACTATCTTTTATTGTCAAGTGTCCACTTGAATCATTTCGTCAGTTTTTCAATATATCAGTGTGCTAACATTCTAGTTTTAATATGAGCAAAACGAGTGACATTACATTAGCTTCATAGATGTTGATAGCAACAGGAATGTCTACTCATTGCTCAATGAACACTAAGTAAACATAGTGAAATGCAGGAAAAGCTATGTTTTTTAGATTTTAATAAATGTCATTGATGCTTTTTAAATTCGCTATGTCCTAATGAAAGCTAGTTCAGGCTGAAGTCAGCAGCAGCAGGAAGTTACAGGCTTGTCTTACTATATGCAGATGAGGCAGACCCACACCTTTGAAGGGTCAGGAATCTCTGCTTTTGGCTAATTAGCATAATTGTTGTGACAAATACACATGGTTATTCTTAATTAAAATCATCCCTGGGCCCAGGCGACCCCCAGCGCTGTCACAGGAAATAACTCGCATGCAGGCCGCAGATGAGACAAGAGAGACCTGTGTCGAGTTGAAAGGGAAAAAGGAGAAAAAATTTTGAAAAAGACTTTTTTCCTCTCTGTACAAATGACTGAAAGCCTGTACAGTGCCTAATTGCAGCTCTCTAATGTATAAAACAGGAAACTCTCTCTCGTTCTCTGACTCAATTACACTGATTTCCCTTTGAATCAGCTAAAGTGGGATTAGCGCTTTTGTCATGAAGAGATCTGAGGGAGTTTGCCTTTCAAGAACATGCCTTACAGGTTGCTGGGTACGCTATTCAAAACTCAACATCTTAACACAAGATTAAAGGACAAGAGTGTTATGTTTAACTTATGCAGCACCGGTAGCAACCTTTACAGAGCAGTGTATTTGGATCATCATTTTATTTAATGGCTATTTTGCATAGTATTAAAGGCATTCCAATTCTGTTAATCAAAACGTAAACACTTCCCATTTTAGGAATCTGTGCTGTTAACATTTATTTGAAAATCTATAACCAAAATCAATCGTCTTAGTCGCTTTTTAATGGCTGCCTTGAGTGTCTTGGTTCAGTGAGCGCATGTGCTCGTTAATATCTCAGCATCCATGTTTGGAAAAGTGTTTGATAGCATTGCCATCTAGGGGCCAGATATAAGTCTCAGTGCCGAAATAAAGTGGAATGAAGCAGCTGTTGCTATTGACAGTGTGCATATGTTTGCCGGGTTTATAGCCCAAACACGTTCCATATTTCATCACGTTAAAAAGGTACCTTTTAAATGGCCCACCGCCTCCTGGTGTCATGATAGGCGGGTGTAAAAGCTAGCAGGGGGCTGCTTGATTGTTGGCACCAGACCTTCTGCTGATGCCATGCAGACCAGCATTTTTCACAGTTTGTTATCTAAGAGCAGTCTCAGTTTAATGGGTATTTCTTTCAATTTTATTATTAGCTTAAATGAAAGTTGATGGGTAAGGCTTTTAGTTTTATTGCAAGTAGAATTACAAGTGATACTTTTGCATTTGCTATTTTGATTCATTTGAATTCTTTTCACTGAATGCAAAAATATTCATGTGTGTTTGTCCTGGTTCAGGGAGATGTGCACCAGGGCCATGTATTTGGCTTAGAACCATACACCACCTACATTGTATGTGTGGAGGCCGTGAACAGAGCAGGTAGTGTCTGCAGCCCTTGGGCTACAATTCAGACTCTACAAGCTTCTCCCAGTGGTCTGGCCAACTTCAGTGTGGAAAAGAGAGAGCATGGACGTGCACTGCTGCTGCATTGGCCTGATCCTGTCTCGCCTAATGGAGTCATCAAGGTATTCTTACTTTCAGCATGGCTTTGTAGTATAGTGTTCTTTACACATGAGAAATGTAGCAAGTGTTGTGTCTTCCCTCCAGACTTATAACGTCTACAATGATGATAACCTGGAGTTCAGTGGTCTTTCACGCCAGTTCCTGTTCCGCCGCTTGGAACCCTACACCACATACTCCTTGGTTCTGGAGGCTTGCACTGAAGCAGGCTGCACCAGGACTGTCCCACAGCCTATCACCACCGAGGAGGCCCCTCCCTCTTCCCAGCTGCCCCCTAGTGCCCACCACATTGGCACCAACAGTGTGGAGCTCCACTGGGTCCCACCTGGACAAGCCAATGGGAGAATCCTGCATTACCAAGTAGTGGCAGTCAAGAGTGATGAGGATGACACAGTGCAAGCCAAGGTTGTCTATACAGAAAGGGACGTCCAGGCTCATAGCTTCTCCTGCAGTGTCTCTGGCCTGAAGCCATGGAGCAGGTATAAATTCCAGGTGCGGGTTTCAAACACGGCAGGGTCAACTGATAGCCCTTGGTTGACTGTTCAAACAAAGCAAGCTCCTCCGAGTGGACTGGCTGCCCCAACTGTCAATCATCTAGAGGGGCGCCCTAATGAGCTTTTTGTAAATTGGACACCTCCATTCGAGTCAAATGGTGTCCTTATGAGTTACAGGATTCAGAGAGATGACACTGGCTTTCATTTCAGCTTCAACCCGTCCGTGTTAAACTACACCGATGAGGATTTGACTGCTTACACTAACTACAGCTATGCAGTTATCGCATGCACAGTAGCAGGCTGCGTTACCAGCCAGTCAACTACAGTTAGAACACTGGAGGCTGCCCCAGCAATAGTAGAGCCACCCATCGTGTCCAATGTTACATCCCACTCCCTGAATGCATCATGGACCGTACCATCCATCCAGAATGGGGAGATTGTGGAGTATATCCTCCAGATAAACAAGAAGGAGGTTTACCATGGGAAAAAGCTGAGCATCCAGGTGTCTAATTTGCAGCCACATACTCCATATTCCCTTATCCTAACAGCCTGCACTAATGGAGGCTGCACAGCCAGTCTGCCCACCTCTACTCGAACCAAAGAGGCCCCCCCTACTAGCATGCCAGCCCCAGATCTGAAGGTCACAGGCCCTGAGTCAGTGGAGGTGTCATGGAAAGAGCCCGATCACCCCAACGGGGTTATCACAGGTTACGAACTCCGGCGTGACGGTCACCTCATCTACACCGGCATGGATACACGCTATCATGACTTCATGTTGCTGCCCAGCATTGAGTACAGCTACACAGTCACGGCTAATAACAGCCAGGGCACAGCCACTAGCCTTGCAGCAGTGGCTCGCACACAGCCTTCAGTTCCATCAGGAGTCGCCCCTCCACAACTGCAGACCCTTGGGCCTCTAAGTGTGCTGGTGCAGTGGGACCCGCCGGTGCGAGCAAACGGGGTCATCATCAGCTACTCGCTTTACACACGTGACCCAACCGAGCCCAACGTGAAGAGGGTGATCTTTGCACCGCATCACAGCGCCTTTCAGAGCCACAGTTTTTCTCTCACTGCTCTGAAGCCCTACCACAGGTAGCAGTTAAAACAAACTTTCAGCCAAGAGTTAGATTTACTATAATGATGTACAACTTTTTTTTAATCTTAACCAACGTAAAGCCCAATGAAATGCACCTTTACATTATGTGCAGTCTGGAAATACATAAAACTTAAAGACACTCATAGACTCAAGACTCAAGACGTTTTAACATTCTAAAGCTGTTGCTTTAAACATCCTCATATTTTCTGCATGAACACAATGCCCCAAATTCATATAACATGTCTTCAGAAACAGTATTACAATTAATATTAATTAAGTATTTTGGTTTAAATTTAAATGTCACTGACTTGGTATTCGTGAATGACTTGATGCTAAGTAGTATATTTTTTGTTAAACAATTTACTTTGTATAAAATAACTATCATTCAGTACAAAGCAGATCTGATTGTTGTCAGGGATAATTGCAAAAAAAATGTAATTGTTACTTGTCATCTCATGTACTTATATTGCAAAGTATGCTTGCCTGATGATATTTTAGTCACTTTGGTTTTCTCATTCTACTGTAACACTGCTGTGTTGCTTTTCCAAACAGATCTACTGTGAGAGTCACAATAGGGACATATAGATACAACTAATTAACAGTGTCAGAGGAGAATAAAAGAGAGGAGTGAGATACTGAGAGAAAGATCTAAGACCAAAAGAGTAAATCTTGAGGCTTGTACTTATGTTCCCTTCACCCCGGCTTACACGAAGACAGTCGAAAGGCAGAGAAGCAGTCAAATGAAGGATGGTTGGGAAGCCATGTCTATCCACTCATGTTGAAGTGAAATACAGATAAGCTCAGAGGGGTAAAATAATAGCTCATCAGCATTATCATTTCACCATCGCCACCTCTGTCAGATGACCTTCCCTCTATTCTCCTTCTCTCATTTCCTCTTTTCTCCTTTCTCCTTGAATCCTGCTGCCACTGCTGTCTCTATTCCAAAACGATTCATTTACTAATAAAACATATCCTAGAGGTCTGGATCGATTTGATATTGCAGATAGTGTTTTCAAAACACAAATAAATGTAGTTGTCCTCACAGAGCCACAAATAAAATTAAAAAGATCATTTTAGAACAGTATCCGATCCCAAACAGCAAATATAAACCATATTTAAATCAAAGTCATCTCTGATGTTTATATATTATACTGCGACAGGAAAATGCTGAGCTCGTGCGTCTGTATGCGACTCTTACTCAGGTATGAAGTGCGAGTGGAGGCCTGCACTTTGCTCGGATGTGCTGCAAGCGACTGGTCCTCGATTCAGACTCAGGAGGTGCCCCCTGCTGGACAGAGTGCTCCCCTGCTGGAGCTGCAGACTGACTCGGAAGGCATGCAGAACATTTTCCTGCTCTCCTGGTCTCCCCCAACCCAGGCAAATGGCAAACTTCTGCACTATGAGCTCTATCGGAGGCTGGGTGAAGAAACAGGAAGCCGAGCTACACTTCTCTACCGCAACATCTCAACCTCCTTTCATGACCACAAGCTGCTGCCCTACACGGCCTATGAGTACCAGGTGACATTTATTTTTGTAGTGTCTCTTTTCTTTTTTTGTTTCACCAAACTCGATTCATTATAAAAGAAACATCCAAAGAAATCTTACTGTGCTAGCAAAATGAAATTAGTTATATTTTTGTGAATGGTGGATGACACACATGCTTTGTCTACTTATTGAGCAAACTTGCCTAAGTTATGGCACATCTGTCTTTCAAGCATTGTCTTAGTAACAGTGTAAAGAAACATTTTGTTCATGTGGTTCTACCCCATTTTTAATTTAGACTGTGTACAGATACATCACTTGTGGAAGTTAATGAGGTCTCTGGCCCATTTCAGCCGTACTATCTGCCTTTAGTTTAATGACAGGTATTTAATGTAGCACCAATATTCATAGCATTGCTCCCCCTTAAAAGATCTTTCTTAATTGACAGGCTAGCCTTTAGAGCAAAATAACATTAGCATTTGATTGTCAGGTGTGAGAGGCATGGGCTGGTCTTGGGCTAAATTGATAGACTCTGCCTGATTGTTCCATCTTATTTATGAGCGGTAATTTATGACAGGGGCCGAGCAACAACGGACAGGTGACAGGGCTATTAATCTCTGGCCTGGCATTGCGCTGCTGATTACAATCGAAGCCATCGAATTAGCCATCGTCGCCTCTTATAAGTACAAGCGTCGGAAAGACCTTTTAATACCAATTTGCTCTCCCTGGAGAGAATGCTATCTGTGCTGAGTGTGTGTGAAAGGAACCTCTCTGTGTTTTAACCTGTGCACTTTAACACCAGCCTGTTTGTAATTTCAGTGCATTATGAGGTTTCATGTCTTAGACTCATAAGTTCTCCCGTGATTGATGTCTTTATCGAAAATATCATAACACTCACACACACCTTGTTTCATTTTGCTGAGGTTTTGCTTCAGTTCAACTTTCTTAGCAGAACCAAACCTGTTCCATGAGCAGCAGCTACATATTTTATTGACACTTTTATGCCGAACCTTAATTAGCTCTTCTGTTGGAAGTGGTCGCTTTTTGGCCTGGTAAGTGATGAGTGGGGCGTGGTGGAGCTCTCTCAGAACCTGTCGCTGGGCAGACTCTCACCTCACTGCTTAAACCCAAATCCATTAGAGCTCACACATGACATATTTTTATTTTCTCCTAATTACTGTAATAACGGCTCAGTATGCAAGTGCTGGTGCTGCAATAAAAAGGTCTACTCCACATACAAGGACGTGAGGATGTCCTAGTCACACTGTGGAAGGCTACCTTTAAGCTCCAAATTTTTCCCCCATGCACTTTTTGACTGTTATTAATTTATATACTAATGTGTGATCTCTTTTGGTTAACTACAGACATATTATGTTTATGATGTCCAAAAAGACATCTATATGTCTAACTCTAGCTCGTGCCATGTTGACCTTTTCGTTCTTTAGGGTGACAGGATGGCCTTTCTGTGACCATGAGCACTACCGGCAGAGCACACTCCTATACCTCTCACACACGTTGACCCATGTCAGCATTACTCTCCAGACAAGAACGCAGTGCAGCATGCAGTCCCTACATATTGCCATTTAGATCTATCATTCTGATTGATCACAGTCTAATTGCCTATTATTGAGGCTAATTTAACCCTATCTGCCAGAACATCCATCTGTCGCCTCGATTCCAACTGACAATCTACAAATTACTTACTCATGCAAATGGAGACCCCGGCTGACCTTTCGCTGTTCCTCCTCTCTAATTACACCAAAGGCTCATCGCCAAAATAAGATTACGTTACCTATCCGTGTGTTCACGTGCCCCTTAATGAAGGTGAAATGCAATTTCCATGTAGATTTCTCAGAAAGAAGCTATGTAATGGATGCTGGCAGTTCTGGGACGTGAGGTTTAGACAAGAGAGCCGGAAGTTCCTGTGAGTAGCAGGTGGATGGCTCAGAGGGAGAGGAGAGAAATGTCATGCCTCTGTACTGTCTTACTGGACGAATGTCAGATTCAGGTTCACTGACCCTCTAGTACTGCCTTTTCAAACCCTCATGTCCCCTTCAACCTCTCTGTTTGATTTTTAAATTCAGCTTGAGTTGGAATTTTTTTTTACTTCTATGAAAACTAGTCTGTCAAACTCAACTAAAAAATATAGTACTTTTAGTTTAGAGTTTAAAGTAAACAGGTTTCCCATAGAGAAACTTCCAAATTAATTTCCATTGTAATTACACAAACATCACAGAAGTGGATTGGTTTCAATAATGCTGGGATATTCTTTATTGCAAAATAATGCTGCAGTAAAGATGAACACTATTCACTATTATTAACTTTACTTACTGAATTTAAATGAGAGTGAAATATTGTCTGTACAGACATAGTTGGATTTCTTGGGTACGGCATTCTTGAGAGCATCTTGTTAAAGGGTCACTGTTATTTCAGGTGTGGGCTGTGAACTCTGCAGGTCGGACAGGAAGCCCCTGGACTATGGGTCGGACTGGGCCAGCTCCTCCCGAGGGTGTGAGCCCTCCCACGTTTTTGCACATCCATGCCACCTCTGCTGTAGTTGATATCAGTCCTCCTGCCAAGCCCAACGGCATCGTCACCATTTACAGGGTGTTTGACCAGAAAAAGGACTCGCACCTGCTGGTACACTCTGCATTCATTACACAGCATCACAACCATTCTTGCAACATCTTCACTGTGTTATTCAAACTGTCATTCCAGTAATGCAGTGTGACACACAGTCATGGTTCTTTGCTAAGATACTTGCAACTGCTATGATATCTGAATGTGTGAAATGCTTCATTGTGAAAGCATCTGGATGTGGAAAATCTGGTCAATAAGTGTTGTTTATCCATCAATCCCTCCATCTATCCATCCTTCCAACCAACCCACCCACCAAGCAAAAATCCATCCAACCAAAGAAAGCACCAACCAGCCATCCTTTCACTTATCCATCCAACCAACCCACCAACCATCCATCTATCAGATCAACCAAGCAATCATCTATCCATTCCCCCATCCAACAAAACAACCACCTATCCATATAACCATCCATCCATCCGTTCACCTTCCATCCAACCACCCAACTAACCATCCAACCAAACCACTAACCATCCAATCCAACAGCCAACCATCCATCTATCTATCCATCCAAACAACCAAAGAGCCCAACAAACAAACCACCAACCATTCATCCAACCACTGATCTATCCACCTGTCCATCCAGCCAACCAACACACAAACTATTCATCCATCCAACCAACCATTCAACCAAACAAATCACCAACTATCCATCCTTTCACCCATCCATCAAACCAACAACCCTCCATCCATCCATGCATTCATCCATCCATCCATCCAACCAACCCACCCTCCATACAACCAACTATCCCTCCCTCCATTCATCCATCCATCCAGCCCTCAATTTATTCATTCATTCATTTTTTATTTATCCATCCATTCATCCCAACAGCCAACAAAACTCTTCTTTCTTTCTGTATAGTTGTCAGAGGGGACATCACGGCAGCAGACATTGCATGACCTATTGCCCTTCACCACCTACTCTGTCAGGGTGGAGGCTTGTACCTGCTTCTTGTGTTGTAGTCGTGGCCCTGTGAGTGAACTCCGTACTCAGGCCTCTGCCCCATCCCAGCAACCTCCACCTCAAATCATTACTCTCACCTCCCGATCGGCTCTGCTCGAGTGGGATGAACCCCTGCAGCCCAATGGCATCATCGAGAGGTGCTTTGAACGAATAAACTTTTGGTTACTATTACAAAACATTTACTAGATGCCTGTTTAGTAGATGTCCATGTACATTTGTTCATCATTCTGTTTTTTTTCCTCCTGGTGTAGCTGTGAGCTTCTAGTGCGGACAGCTTGTCCCCAACCGCTGCAACCAGTGCCAATGCCTTGTTCTGTAGGGCCAGTGGAGACCAGGTTCTTTGGGAAGGGGCTGAGTCTCAATGTCACTGCCCTCCTCCCCTACACCACCTACGAGGTCTGTGTGGTCTCTTATAACAACATGGGGAGCACAGCATCTGATTGGGTCTCCATCACTACACTAAAAGAAGGTATGCTCTTTCTCTCTGTCTCTCTCTCTCTCTCTCTCTCTGTTAGTCTCTCTCGTCCGTACTAATCTTGTCAGGACAATTTAGCCTAAAGTTATTTAGCCAGCTGACATTGTTGGTGCATGTTGTGTTGTAGCCCCACAGTATAAGGAGCCATTTGTAGTGCAGAGCAACCTGACCATGGTGTTTGTAGACTGGAGTGGGTCTTTCTCTCTGAATGGACCTCTGAGGGACTACGCCCTGACCGAAAGTAGCCTGCGCCTTTACAGTGGCTTCCACAGCTTCGTCTACATTCCTCGGACCTCAGATAAAAGTATTAATTAATTTCACTTGTGTCTAGATCTATGTCCCTAATGAGCAAGCCACTGGCAGCAGTGGCAAGGAATCTGCTCTGGTGTTATACTTTACTTTGACTATGTGTACACAAGATGGCAGCCCAGTGATCTTGCAGAAATCTTGCGGCTGTTCAGCATGTTAGTTGTGCACATCCTCAGAACTTAACACTATGTCTCTGAACGATGCAGTACTAACAAACAGTGGGGGCTGTATAGCATGATGTAACGTCAGTAATAGACTGAACAATTTATGATAGCAGCAATGATTTTGAGCAAAGGCTAACAAAGCATGGCTGTATTGTACTCCATGCGGCTCCGAAGAGATTCTACTTTTTCTTTAACATTTTCCAGAAGTTGGCAAGCCAACAATCAGGCAGATTACTGCCACCATTTGGGCTGGAGTGTGGGGCCAGGTTATATAAAGTCTATTCTAACAACCTAGCATTGTGCACAAAATTTGATTTGAAGAGAATCATAGCTTTATAATATTCTATTTGTTTATATCATAGCATAGCAGTTACAGTGTGTACACATGTGCATAGTTAAGTGTGGCACATAACATCACGCTCAGGGTTTAGCTGGTGAAAATGTGTACTTTAGATGTGAATTCACATGCTGGTGAGTTGCTGGTCTCTTCAGTAACATTACACTGAGATTTTATTTTACTCTCTCTCTCTCTCTAACCCCCACACCAACCTCTTTTTCTAGCATTTGCCTTTCAGGTAACTTGTACAACAGAAAGTGGCAGTGCCAGTTCCCCTGTAATCAAGTACAACACTGCTACTGGTGTAGGTAGGTTTATGCTGATCCTGTGTCCCCCTACTCTTTCTGTATCATGGGAATGGTAAACAATGCTCCATCTCCATTCTGTTAGCTACAAACCAATGGGTTTTCTGTAGAACTAAGATGGAAAATGAGGTTCACCACAAGACAACAGGCTAAACAATGGTTGAATCAAATAGTGCTGAATGTTACTGCATTTACAAATAATTTTGTTTAAATTCATGTAATAAATTGGTTTTAGTTTATTAGTTTTGCTCTCAATATAACTTGATTTTAAAAAATCACAAGTGGACCTGGCACACTTTAGACTTTAGACTGTATACCCCCTTTCCATCTTTTAAAAATGTTAAAAAATATTTATATTTGAATAATTGTATTTTAATTGAACATTTAATTTAATAAATGTTTAAAAATGTTCAGCATTGGGCCAGGATATTCCCATGTTAGCGCTGTCTGTGCAAGATGCACTATTAAGAATCTGTTACATTACATTTCCCACACTGAACATGTTTTGTACACTATGAATATGAATAAGTGTAATAGAGAAAATTACTCTATTTATTATTAAATTAAATTATTTTTAAAATGTATTTCTTACAATATGACTGCTAGCTGATGAGAATTGGGTCAGTGGTGGTTTTTATGTGGTGTGAAAGTGTGAGGCTGAGCCTGAATGCTACCTACAGTAGCTACGATGCAAATATCTGCAAGCTAGCTACTGCACGAATTGAAAGTTTCCCCAACTGATATCTTTACTTTTCTATAAACAGCAGTCCCTGTGATTAGCTACATTAAAATCTAATAATTTAATGTGGACCTGAGTGAAGACGGGTGGGTGTTTTTTTTTTTGTTTTTTTTTATGAAAGCAAATCTTAACCTGTTTATTTTGCCAATATTCAGTTCTTGCCATTCATTTAGACGCTAATGAATTAGAAACAAAAAATTCTAAACCAGTGTAAACCTTTAAGTCCACTTTTAGGTTTTACCTGAATAGTCACTTTTACTTATCCACTTTGATGCCCTTGCATATTGTGCCATTATAATTTTTCACTTCCTGATTTGAGAAAACATCCTGCTTACAATTTTATGTATTGTACAGTGTATTGTATTACAGTGTCAACTCAGAGGCTCTAAAATAAAATGTTTCCCCCCAAACAGATGCTACAGAGCCCACTTCAGGTGGCAAGACTGGCTTATATTCATCAGGATACAGGTTCTATACAGAGCTGTGGTTCATCATACTCATGGCCTTTGTGGGTTTGATGCTCGTGGCTGTGTTGTTGGGTCTGGTACTGCGCCGAGCCCTCAGAAAACCATCCTTCATCAGAGAGAGGGCCCCGCTTCAGCCTCTGCAGAGGAGAAGCTCCAAATACCCACCCAATGACTCATACCTGGTCAGAGGACACACATACCACTTAATCTGGGTTTAGTTGTTGCATTCAGTATTACATACTCTCTTAAATTCTTTATGCCAGTAAACAAATTTATATAAATGTCACTTCATTTTATAAGCTTTTATAAGCATACACTGTACAAAATTTACTGTAGATTTTACAGTAGTTTACTGGCAACCTAGGTTGCCAATAAAGTATTGTAAAATTTACAGTAAACAACTGTAAAACATATTTACAGTAAAACCAGACATAGTGTAATTATGACACACAGCCCAGTATGTTGACACAACTGAGGTGAAGGGTGTTGCTCAAGGATCCAATCAAGGCAGTTTGGTGGTGCTAGGATTTGAACACATGACCTTCTTATCTGTAACTCAAAGCCATAACCACTGAGCTACCACAGCTAGTGCAACTAGCTTGCAGTGATTCACTGCAGTCTTTTAGTGGTGGTAATTCAGTGCTAGAATCAATGCAAGTTAGTTGCAGCTGCGTTGTGGTGTAGTTGTGGTGGCTCAGTGGTTATGGCTTTGTGTTGTAGGTAAGCAGGTCATGTGTTCACAATCCTGGTACTACCAAACTGCCTTGATTGGATCCTTGAGCAAGACACTTCAGCTCAGCTGTATCCTGTGCCAACATACAGGGTTATTTTATATATGTTTTACAGTTGTTTACTGTAAATCTTACAATACTTTAAAGCTCAGAAGGTTGTTTTCAAATCCCAGTACTACCAAGCTGTCATGGTTGGGCAAGACCTGTAAACTTCAACTCAGTTGTATCCTGCATCAGCCAAAGGAGCAAGTGTGCTGGGTTATGTGTCATTTTATACAACATTAAGATATTACAGTACTGTACTGTAAATATATTTTACAGTTGTTTGCTGTAAATTTTACAGTACTTCACTGGCAAGCCAAATTGCCAGTAAATTACTGTAAAATTTACAGTCATTTATTACAGTGTACAGTTCCACAGTTCCACTGGCTCAGTCTAAGTTAAACTAATGTTTAGCTTAAATGTTCAATGCCCTAGCGTGCAGCGCAGGCTAGTGGCAATAGGCATGTAGACAACTTTCACCTATCTCACAGCGGTGCTGATCGTGTCGCTTTGCTGCTTATTTCACTTCATCTATCAGTGGGTATTAACATTGAAATTTGTGAAATATGTCTTATAAGACAGGAAAAATATGATGCATGCCTATTTTTAAAAGTAGAGTAGTAGTAGTAGTAGTAGTAGTAGTAGTAGATATACAGAATGTATGTACAGTGAAAGAGCCAAAAACTGCATCTGATGAGTATTACTCTAAGGAAATAAAAGCAAGGGAAAAACCCATTTAAATAGTTGCTCAGCAAAACCAGTCTAGCATCAGAGCAAAAATGTTATCAGAAATGGTCTTGTAGGCAGCTAAGAAACCATTGTGAAAATTGGGAACACTGGGAAATGTTTTTGTGAAAACATACTTAATGACGTGTATTATGTGGAGGCCACTCAAATCAGATGGATTACACAAATCAGATGTTAAACTGATATTAGAATAATAATTTGAATCCTGTACATGAATCCTGTACACTCACTGGCCACTTTAATAGGAACACCTGTACACCTGCTCATTTATGCAGTTATCCATTAAGCCAATCATGTGGCAGCAGCACAATGCATAAAATCATGCAAATACAGGTCAAGAGCTTCAGTTAATGTCCACATCAAACATCAGAATGGAGAACAATGTGATCTCAGTGACTTTGATTGTGGCATGGTTGTTGGTGCCAAATGGGCTGGTTTGAGAATTTCAGAAACTGCTGATCTCCTGTGACTTTCACACACAACAGTCTCTATAGATTACAAAGAATGGTGCAAAAAAACCAAAAACATCCAGTAAACAACAGCTGATGAGAGAGGTCAGAGGAGAATGGCTAGACTGGTTTAAACTGACAAGAAAGCTATGGTAACTCGAAAAATTCTTCTTTACAACCGTGTTAAACAGAAAAGCATCTCAGCATGCAAAAAACGTCAAACGTTGAGGTGGATGAGCTGTAACAGCCGAAGACCATATACTCCTGTCAGCCAAGAACAGGAATCTGAGACAGCAATGGACACAAGCTCACCTAAACAGGACATGTGAAAACTGGAAAAATGTTGCCTGGTCTTTTTCCAGTTTTCACTTTTGTGATGTTGCCACATCATTGGCTAAAGGGGTGATTTTTGAATGAGCTCAGGTAGGTTTTCCTTTTAATGTGGCTGATGATTGTGTATGCCAGCTGCTTTCCACTCTTTTCACTCTTTTTCTATGCACCAAATGTCCACAAGAGGGTAGTAGTCTGCAGTTATTTTCTCTTGCTAATGCTTGTGGATATGTGACCGAAAGTAATAAACAATACAAGATATTTGTTAAATTAACTGCTAGATCTTTTCCCCTTTCTGGAAACTTTAACACTCATTATCATCTCTGAATGCCTTTCTATTTTCCTCCTGCTGTTATGGGGTGCTCTTGGTGCTGCAGGGGCCCTGCTCTGAGCTCTGCTCTAACCATGCCTCTACTGCTCTCCTTCAGTCTGATGGAGGAATGGTAAGCACTTATTCTTCCCTCCCTCTCTCTCTCTCTCTCTCTGCTCACAGCTCACTCTCTCCTCACAGTTTGACAATGTGCCGGACTCATCCAGCAGTGTAACCTTAAAGGGCTTTACCATGCACACTGAGGTACAGCATATGGCTTGTGGAGCACGGAATGTGTGTCATTGTTTTGGCCATTTTTTTTTCCAGCCTGCATTTTAGTGTGGCTTTATTATGAAACAGCGTCTTTTTTTTTCTCCTTTCTATAAATTTCAGTTTCAATTTAATTGTTTTTTTTTTTCTTTTACCTTCTACCAGCTGAAATGCTTCTATGCAGTGCAGTTGAGGACGAAAGTTTGCATACCCGTACTTGGAAACAAGGACATTTAATGTTTCACAAGCTCAGCAATCATCTTTTTAACCAGCTCTGTTAGAGTTTTAAGTCTTGTGATGGTCATTTTTCTGATCCTATTGATTTCTGTCTACTCACAGAAACTGGTAAAGTCTTTTCTTTTCAAAACACTTGAAAAAGTTATGTTAAAGGTGCATGAATTTTCAAAAATAATCAAGAGTAGGTCTCTACCAGTCAAATAGGTGGAGTTGAATAAGATCTTAATGATTTTATTTACTCCATTATGCGCTGGGCGTTTGCCGACTTCAGACTGAGATTGCCAGGGGGTGGAAGGGCCTTTGGAGAGTGCGCCTTCCAAGAGGCACAAACACAAACAAGCATTCTGGACCATGAGATAGTTTTACAGATGGGCTTTCTCAGCCATGTAATACACATGGATTACACTATAATTTTCCAGATTATTTGTACTAGTAAGAACTAAATAACATCAGCTATTACACCTTAAACTGTAAAAGTCCACTAGAAATGTTAGTTTGGGACATTCAAATAAATTAACTAGAGGGTGCCAGTGAATTATGACAACTGCCAAAAACCAAGAGGGATGCAAACTTTGGCACTCAAACTGTCCTTTATGTCATGTGTGGTATCAGCTTGATTGAAGAACTGCCCTTGATTGCAAATTAAGCAGCACAGACGGTTTTGTAAACACAAAAATTACAATCAGAAGGCAGATTGCTGGCTGTTTATAGCACAATGGCTTGTTGACAGTTTAGACAAAAAGCAGCATCTTTTCCCACAGATGGACCAAAACCTTGTTGTGCTACTTCGATCTACAGTTAACACTACTATCTCATTTAATTCCTTGTCCCTGTAAGTTGCTGACTCTCTGTTCTAATCTGTTCACTTTTGCACGGTTGTAACGTGGTGAATTTGTTAGTTGTGCTGTGCGTCAGATAAGTTGGAAGAAATTTGTTCCACCAGTTTTTGTGTGTATTTTTCAGGGTATGAGTGATACAAAGCTCGGCATCAACAATCGTGGCTACCAGAGCACCATATCCATGCTGCGTGTTGCCAGTCAAAGCCAGCTTAGCCATGCCTACTCCCAGAATTCCCTGCACCGCAGCGTTAGTCAGCTGATTGACACACAGGATAAGAAATCTCTGGCAGGTCTGACGTGGGACACAGAGCTGCAGGGCACTGATAGTGGCATGGTGAGATGCATGTGTGTCTGCGTTGATGTGATGCACAGGTGTTATGACAGAGTGGACTGTTGGTCTTTAGTGTGTACTACGTTGTGGTCTCCATAATGTTGTGAAATGCTTGTCTTCTTTTTTGCAGTATGTTGGAGACGAGGACTTTGCAGACTCTCTTAAGGGCTTCAGCTCAGTGAAGAAAGAGCATGCAGTGTTTACAGACACACACCTGTAGAGCTTTCCTTCTCTCACCCCGTCATTCCTACACATACACACAACACACACGTGCACATATCCTCAAAGCCCAAATCCACTTTCAACTCTGAATGATCACAGTGGGCCATGACAGCATCTTAGTAGATTTAAACACAAAGCGACAGTGTGAGTTATAGATTTGACATTATTATCAGGAAAAAGGTGAATTCTTCTGCTGATGTTTGGCAGAACCTTTACCATGCTGAGCTTGGCCTCTACACACTATACACATAGCTTAACCATTAAAGTTTGTTGCAAGTTCATGGAACTTTCAATTTCATGCAAGTTCATTTGCAAGAAATTGGCAAGTTCATATTGCCCCTTTAAGAATTAGAGATGCATTAGAGAATACACCTTCAGTGTATATAGCAACTACCTCTGTAAGTACAAGTGTGCATCTTAAGATGTATTGCTTCCATTCTTGCTTCCTAATGAGGAAACATTACTTATTATTTTATTTTTATTTAAAAAATGATTATTTTTAAATGCTCTGTTTCCATTAGCGTAAGAGGCTAAACCTCAGTATGGCACAGAAACCGGTACATATAAAAGTAACATATCAACAAGTAACATATCATTCCTGTCTTTCCATCTTTCGTAGTTTTTATTAAATACAAAATGAAGTGACCTGATAAATCCAACAATAGGAGTCATACAATACAAACTTAACTCCTCCAACAGGGCCTTCCGTCTCACCTCAAAGTGTCTATACTTCATTTCATAATGGGAAGATTTTGGCTAATTTGTCATTAAGCCTGGAAGATGGCTTAAGAGAATGGGAAATTCAAGAGAATTCAAGAGAATGGGAAATAATAATTTCATTTTTATTGAATTACTTAATGTGATTAAATGATTCAATTGAATCTTATTAAATTATTCTAAAATTTCCACTCAAACAACTGGAGATAGTATTTTTAATAATTAATAGAATTTTCTCTTCAACATTCTCATAAACCTGCAAGAAATCAACTATTTAAGAAAATGTATGTGTGATTTTATATATATATATATATATATATATATATATATACACATGTCTATCTGTGTGTGTGTGTTAAAATAATGCTATTCCATATGTTTAAGTGCAACATATCACACATTGCTTTTTTCTTCTTATTTTTTTCTGAAGGCTGTAGTGCTTTCTGAACCCTGATTAATCGCAGAACTTTAGAGACAGATATATACATGCAGTCATTAATAAACTATTAGCTAGGCAGGATTATCACAATCCATCACGTCTTGTCTTCTTCCCCCACGTCCATTAATGCAGCAGAATGTCTGTATCACAGAAGTCATTTCTGATACTGTATATGTGTATTTATAGCATGTTAGTAATGGAACTATAGCTAGTGTGATGCTGTGCCTAATAGATAGAGCAATATAGCAGAAATAATTGTGACAATGCCAACCGAACAGTAAGTATTTTACTGTATGTTGAAGTCTGCTGTCTTTATAATATTCCATGTGGATTTTAGATGCGTGTGTTGTCATAGGGGTTGTTTTAAACCTATACATTATAGCAATATGGCGCTCCTCAGAGTAACATCCTGTTCAATGCTCCTGTAAAAGCAATTATTAAATACTTTTGTTTGCTCTTTTATGAGATTTGTAAAAAGAGATTATCAGTATTATTTATTGAGTAATTTATATATTTTTTGTACAAGTAAGAATTTACTTTAACATCCTTTCAGGTTCATTTATAAACTTTTTTTTTTTTTAATGCCAGGTAGTGAAGGAAGCATTTACCTGTAGCTGTGTTGGTAAACTTGCTGTATTAAAATCATGACTCTGAATGCATTCTTATATTGTTATTTCTTTATTATCAGTCAAAGTACAAAGATATGTACCCATTTCGTGTCGCTCTTGTACCTTAATTAGTATTACACTTTACTTGCTCCTGAACTCCTTCGACTAAAATATATTTCCCGTTTCACGCAGCCATTCCTCGCTCGCTGGCCTTGTTTTAATAATAGTTTAATTAACTAACTCAGCGTTCATTGAAGTGCAGAATGTAACTTGGATACACCAATAGCTTTGAACAGCCTTTGTTATAGCAACCGTAAGCTTTTATACTTTAATAGAATTAGTAAATTTAAACAGTGACAAAAGGATATATAATTTGTCAGTAAGTACAAGAGGTTAATAGATAGTCATAATGTATCTTTTCTAATCCCAGAAAAGTGTTGTTATACATAAAGAAGAAAACACTTCAATCAATTATTCTATTGCCATTCACTCTTTAGTAACTACGTCAAGCTTATGTCCACGTAAAGTATGTTACTGTGATCATTACATGAGAGCAGCAGCAACTGCGTGAAATCAAAGATTGAAAATGATGCTGTATTAATCTTGACAGTTTAAAGCTTAGCGTTTGGGCAATGCAGTACAAACAAATACGTTTGAATGTATGTTTTAAAAAAAAAGCTAACACCAAGAATCTGACAGAATCTGATTAATTCCATAATTCAAATGGCAATAAACACATTAACCATTATTGTGCTACCTGCCTGTAAATAACTACACAATTCATTTAAAACACAGATAGCCTAGCCTTAATGGATTGTTATGCATATACGCCAACATTACTTTCATAGGTCCAGTGGGCATTAAATATTTTTAATAAACCTTCTTTATATTTTAAATGCAAACATGTAAAATACCTTAATAATATGAACCTGTGCATAATGGCTTACGATTAAAAGTATTTTCATCATATGATACGTCAATAGCTATAGCCTGTACATTTCACTCGTAGAGTTAAAGCTGTAAACATAGCCGGGTAATGCCTAAGAAGAAAGTGACAGCGCTTTCTTTCAGTAAGTATAATTAGCTTAACAGTTGTTAATGAATAGCTATATACTGTGCGTGTGTGTGTGTGTATGTATGATATATTACACTATATGGCCAAAGGTTTGTGGACACCTGACCATCACAATCATATGTTGTTGAACAGCCCATTCCAGATTTAGTCCCCCTTTGCTTTTATAACATCATCCACTCTCACTCGAGAGTGAGGCTGTGGGGATTTGTGCTCATTCAGCCACAATCGCATTAGTGAGATCAGGCACTGATGTTGGCCGTGGAGGCTTGGGGCGCAGTCTGCATTCCAGTTCATCCCAAAGGTTTTCCTCGGGTGTTGAGGTCAGGGTTCTGTGCAGGAAACTCGAGTTCTTCCACTCCAACCCTGGCAAAGTATATGTTCATGGATCTCACTTTGTACACAGGGGCATTGTCGTGCTGGAGCATGGTTGGGTTAGGCTCCACAGTTCCAGTGAAGGGAAATCTTAATGCTACCTCATACAAAGACATTCTAGACTATTGTGTTTTTCCAACTTTGTGGCAACAGTTTGGGGATGTGATGGTCAAGTGTCCACAAACTTTTGGCCATGCATATAGTATGTGTGTGTATGTGTGTATATATTATATTATATTATATATATATATATATATATATATATATATATATATATATATATATAAAAAAAACACACACACACACACAAATATATATATTAGTGTGAGAGAGAGAGAGAGAGAGTGTGTTATATAATCACAGATATATATGAGTC
>CM075012.1:22312484-22328389 GCA_037576675.1 Pangasius sanitwongsei
GTAAACTTGTTCTTACATGATCACACTGTACACCCCTGTCTAACACACACACGCACACACACACACACACACACACATATATATTAATTAGTTGGAGAGAGAGAGAGAGAGAGAGAGTGTGTACTTTAATCACAGCTATATTACAGTAAGTGCAAATAGAAAAATTAGATTTATATATTGTAATATATATTCTTTTTCTTTATTAACAACATAGGCATATTATAGCCATATAATGTTAAAAAGTTACCTATTCATACGTATATACTTTAACAGATTCCGATTTAATGAGTACCAATTGCACAAAAGAGAGAAAGCATGTTTTTAGACCGTCTGTAAAACTGGCCGAGGAAATGTTTTTATCCACAGACCAGAGTAAAAAATAAACCTCATGAGTAAATATGTTGCAACAGAATTAATACTAAGCATATAATATTAAGCATATAATAATATACCCAACCGCTTAGAGCTCTGTATCCTTAACCTGGCAGCCTACCAGCAGTGCAAAATTAAACGTTATTGACCACTAAAATATTTCTGCACCAGCCTAGTTTTCTGACTTAAACTGTACTGATTTGCTTTATGCTTGCATGATCTAATAATGTGCCTACACGTCTACAAAAGTAAAACATTGTAAAACAGGGTTTGGTACTAAGTTAACCTGTTTCACTGAACATGATCCCTCTTTGTGAATTATCCACCCAAAAATGACCCAAAAGAAAAAAAAATAATAATAATAAGCTCACAATATAACATTTCAAATGAAAAAGGCATCTGCAAAAGTTTGAGATTATTCCCTTCTTGAAATGTGAAACGAGCAAAATAAAGTGCGACTGCTTTACAGAAAAGAAGTTAGTTCACTGTAGTGACACGTTACTTTTGCCTCCAGTCGTTTCTGTTCTGACCTGTAGCATTTAACCTTTACAGGGATTCGAATATTAACTGAAACTAAAGTGCTTCAGAATTGGTAAAGATGTTTGTAGTACATATTAAATATTCATTTAGTAACTTGCTGCTTTATACACCCCTAACTATATCTCTCACCAGAGACACTCCTTCAGGGATATGTTTATGCTTATGGATATGGTAATACTGCTTCAGTATGTATTTACTAGTACAAATACGCTGTTTTAGCGCTCAGAGCATCACTCACTCATGTCTAGTCCCCTGCGGTGCCGTGGGGAAGTGGACGCTTTAGTTGGAGAGGGCGAGGCTGTGCTGGATGAGTCACTGCCTCCTGCCTCACTCCCCACAGACACAGAGCTCAGCTGAGGGACTGGAGGTGCCTTCTTCCGGCCCAGGAAGTTCCCATCGAGCGCTCCTCTCCTCCTACCCTCCGTTCTGCACTCAGAGGTACCTTCATCAGAGGAGTGTGCCCTGCAGCGAGGCTCTCGGGGGCTGTCTGCAGTGCTCGCTGGACTCTCTGAGCTCCTCTTGTCTCCAGTGTCACCATTGCTGTCGTCGTCAGTGCCGCTGCAATGCCCACCGTGTTCCCTCAGGACTTTGGCCAGGTTGAGGGTGTGGAAGTCTGGATAGCTGCTGAAGCTCTCTGTGCGACGGGCACGTGCCAGCAGTGGGCTCTCTCGATATGGACGTACAGCGCCATAAGTGGCAGTCTCTGCCAAGAGTTCTTGGGCCTGCAGCTGGAGACTGAAGGAAAGAATGTTACCTTAGAGAAGAATCTCAGGGGACTTTAGCGGGTTCTTTATCTCCACAGATTTTTCTGCACGATTACTGACAATATATTTTCTAAATGATTGTTTCACCATTTTTATGTGTCAGGTCAGGTGTATTATGTCATTTTAATCTATTTTAATCTATTGTTAATCATTACTAGGGTTATTACTTTAGGGTTAAATCCATGTGGGTATTCAGACCTCATGCTCGTGCTCCTCAGGCAAGTGTACTCAAAGCTGTTTAAATGTTTAAACCTTTTCCTCAGGCAACATCAACTCTGGTGAAAAGCTGCATTCAATACAAGACTGCTTTTTCTCATTTGCATATTATTCTGCTTGTCTGTTAGAACCATTAGAACTATTATATAATAGTTTAAATTGCCTTCTGTACTCACACTATTGTATATACACTTGCAGGTGATTTCAACAGTCTCAATTGTCTGAAGAGTTTTAAAACAGGTCTCAATTAGTATTTCCCTGCTCTAAGACATCTGACTGAACTGTAGGGCTGGTTTACAGTGTGGCACTGATGCAGTGAGTCTGACCTGGAGCAGGACTCTCGGAGTCGGCTGTGGTGCAGTACTGAAGGGGCGGGACTAATGTTGGGTGTGGCACAGCGTGATGTACTCAGATCGCATTGATCAAGCAACTTTAGAAGCTCCTCCTCTGTGGGCCCCCCCACTTCTTGCCAAAAAAAAAAAAAAAAAAAAAAAAAAAAAACACAACATAGTAATTCAATTTGGTGTAAAGCGAACTAAGTACAGCAAATGAATTAATATTTTAATTGTGTCGCACCAGCATCACGTTTGCTTTTGCTATCGCTCTTGTTCGCTGTGTCCATGGCCGTGGTTAGATCCCACATCTGGATGCTGCCGTTCGCATGGCCAGTGAAGAGGTAACGACGTGGCCGGGAGCCCATACGACTGGAGCCCTCACACTCGCGCACTGTGAAACACGTGATGGTGGTGCCGTCCACTGCCTGCACCTCACAGATCCTTTGGTTGAATAAATGAAGTATTAGGAGACACAGTGAGCATGTAGTTACCTCAGCCCTCATTCATCAATGTCACTATATGCATCTGTAGGTTTTTGTCTGCACATACCTCTTTCCAGTGGAGGAGAGACGCACAAAGAGTTTGTTGGTTATAGGAATGACTTTCTGAATGAATACTTGTTGGTCATCTCTCTCTCCAAATGGACCTGTATGGAAATAATCAGTGAGTTCATCTGTGTACCATTTGCACAAACACACCAAGGCTACGTCTAGGTGTACGCTAGGTCTGCTCTGGTTTTCATGAAGACAAGGTCCTTTAAGGATGGTCATTTCCTCCTGCCACTCACCTATGTCATTGCCAGAGGAGTAGCTGCTGTGGCTCTCCGTCTCCTCCAGTGAGATGATCTTGAAGGAAGCCAGTGGCGTGGATCCAGGCTGAGTGGAGATCATGCCTCTAAAGCGGGTCACTGTCCACGTCCTTACGTGGTTATTGTCGGCACACACTGCAAACACAAAATCACAGAATCATTTCTTTTCCCATTCACAATCTTCTGCAACCCTTCAATCAGGAAATGGCCAAACTACTTTTTGTCAAAGCTGTTTCATTCACACATATCCACAGACACCCAAGTGTCCACAAGAGAAAGATAGTTTTCAGTAAAAAACAAATAAGTGCACCCTTAGGATCATTCACTTGTACGTAACTGCTCGGCAGAGAAATGTTACCTGACACAAGGTGTTTCTCAGACAGCATGATCTTAGTGACAGGGCTGCGGTGGACTGTGAACGTCTGAAACAGTTGAGGCCCGGATCCAACCGTCTCTGGATGCTGCACTATCACACGCACCGCACCTGAACTAGTGCCATACGCAATCTCGATCCAGTTTCCACTCACACCTACAAAAAGAAATTAACCCCATAACCCACCTTCAGTTGCTCTATCTCAATATTCAACATACAAATAAGATTTAACTGGTTATTTCAACTGTCTAGAAACAGTGAGAGTGTGTTGTAAAGAACAGTAGAAGAGCTGATGTGTTTATTCTCAGGTTAATGCAGGTCACCTACTGGTTTTGGGTGTTAAGTAGACACTGAGGGCTGTGATGGCATCATTTGAGGGGTCATGGTAGAGCTCAGTCACCAGGAGGTCATTGTCCTTCATTCTCAGTGGGAACTTCTGCATGTCTGAAAGATTTCCATGGAAAAAAAAAAAGAGAGAAAATTTCCCCTTTTATTCTTTTTAAATTACATAATATCTATTCTACAATTACTGTCTTTATAGTTGACATTTGAATTAGTTCCTCTTTTTTATATAAAGTGTGTTTTGTAATTAAACTGTATGGCCCATGGGAGTTGCTTCATGCTGATTCTGTTTTTATAGTATTATTCTTGCCTAGATACCCATACAAGCACACTCGTAAAGTAGACGGGGATTTATATCACTTTTCTTGCAGAATATTATTTATATGCCTTCAAGAGTGCTTGTTACAATAAACAGTATTAATCGCAGTGCTGTGCTGAGGGCGACAGTATCAGCTAACAGGTTCTTAACATGGAACAAAGCTCCAAAAACAGGAATTAATTTGCATATTCAGTAAGTAAATGATTCATCTCCACTGGAGACACTAGTCTTATGCTGCATCCCAATTCACCTACTTACACTATGCACTAAAAGTGATGAAAAAGTACATACTTTCGAGTGTGTAGCAAAAAAGAGTATGCAAGTACTGGAACACAGTAACACATCACGTAACAGAAGAGAACGCTGTTGCTCAGTCTCTTCATCTGACCCTACAAGATAAACATGGTACTCTTTTTTTTTTACACAACATCCAACCATTAATCTTACGTGACAATTAAAAAAAACAAA
Source organism: Pangasius sanitwongsei (assembly GCA_037576675.1). Taxonomy (NCBI): domain Eukaryota; kingdom Metazoa; phylum Chordata; class Actinopteri; order Siluriformes; family Pangasiidae; genus Pangasius; species Pangasius sanitwongsei. The sequence continues at coordinate 22,317,022 of CM075012.1, forward strand.
AAAAAACTTTGGTTAGTGCTTAACATTAAATTTTTTTACACTTAAATACTGAAGACGCATGACCGACATTACATTTGTCCGCCATATTTGCAGGTTGAATTTGCAAACCGTCACAAAACTCCTTCTCCCTCGTGCAAGGAGTTGTGGGCAACATTAGCTGAAAAAGTGTCCATGGATCCACACTTTCGAAAAGCTATCAGAAATAGTAGACTATCTGGGTACCTTTGGGATACCCATTTCAACATACTACAATTTGGGACACACTAATTCTAATCTCAGATAACTATTTAGGATGGAATTGTAGTAGGCTAATTAGGATGCAGCATTAGTTTCCACTTTTATATAGTTTAAAGCCCAAGACAAAGACTCTCGTTATAAGGTTTCATTCTCTAGTTTCCGTTGTAGGCTGATATTTTTAAATCAACATTATGTCACCAATATACAGTCTATGCATTTACAATGCAGCAATTACAATACAATATTGGGGAAAAAAAATATGTATACATTTCACATACACCATCACATCAGTGTAGCTGAGTGCAGTTGTTAACTCAGCTCATCTGTCAGTGGCTTACCAATGTAGTAAATGGAGCCATTATTGCATCCAAGAAGAAGAAAGGATCCGGCAGTGTCACAGCTGGTGATGGGCACAACATCCTGCACCTACACAACAAAGGCAGTGTGTTATCTCGTGCCAACAGCTTGACATGAGAACACATGAACGTTCGCAATAACATATAATAAGCTGTCATATGCTTCAGTAAACTGGACTGCAAAAGGCTCATTGTAATCAGGCTATTTGATCTGTTTTCAATTTAAATAGATCAAAAGTTAATAGATTGATAAATAAATTACATTGTTATGTCAAAGATTAATAGTTCTACCATTTAGTTTTTTTTATGATTAACAAATGTTTAACAAATGTTTTGCACACTTATGTGCACTTTTCTGGCCACAACCTTCAGGATCTAGAAGGCTCTAATCTGGTTCCAAGTGCACACACTTCTGTGCACTGGTTAGTTAGTGGTGAGTAAATGAGAGTCATACGTGTTTGTTGAGGAGCTGTGGAAAAAGGTGTGCTTGGTCATCTACCATGTCAACCAAATTGCCTCTTTCTGTCAAAGTACTCATTTCTTGACCATGTGCATTCATGAAACCTACCAGACTCTCTTCTGAAGCTAAATGTCTGGCTTGAGAGGGTAACTCTTAGGTGAAGTGTTATTACCTCAAACACTACCTTAAGCATTTGGTGCAAACTAAAGAACAAAGCTTTTTAAATTATGATCATATGCTAATTTTTAAATGAATGCTCTTACTTGCCAGTGCTGCGTCACTGCGTTCCACACACCGACCTTCCCAGTATGACTGGTGGCAACCAGCTGACTCCCAATGAAGAAAAGAGAATCAACAGGCACGCCAAGACTGAACACACCTTCAGAGTTACAGATAACACTTATCAGAAAAGCTGTATTGTTATTTGAATCATTTTTGAGGTAAAAACAAGTTTTTGCCATTCTTCCTTTTTTGTTTATACCCCCTTGCTCTCACCTATCTCATTGCCACTTCCCCCATCCTGGATACTCCACAAGATGATCCTGCTCTCCGATGACACCGCAACCATCTTGTCCTTGTCACCATGGGGACCACCTACTACTTTCGCATTTAGTGCGACACGCTCAATGGCCCAGTCTAGGTAAGGACTTGAGAACACCTGCTGCCATCCTGAGGATTCCTTTATCCTGTGCAACAGTCAGAAGGAATCGAGAAGGTAAGTCCACATGTTTTGTCTTTGAGTAAACTTTATAAGTTTGACAAGCTTTACCTGTAGCAAATGACGAAATGAGCATAGGCAGCTACTATCCAGTTATGATGACCAGCAACGATGAGCACCTTCCTGGGATCAACTGCCGATCCAGCTGAAATTTAGTTCAAAATTTTGTTTATAATTTAGTTCATAATGTTGTATTAATGCCTAACGGATAATGCCAAAAACCTATCCATTCACAAGTAAGACTGGAATCTTGACTTCTTTTAGTCATATTTTAATGTACTCTTCTGAATCAATAATAGCTCTGTCTCATTTCAGTTTTATTTAGAAAAGCAGAGGTGCGTTCTTGGCCAATAAGTGATCTCTTCTATTACGCTTTTCTCTCTTTCTGCTTAAGGCAGTAGATGAAGACATTAAACTCAGTTGGAGTGTGGTTCTCTCCACAGCACTAGACAGATGCTGTGAATATTATGGTTCTCTATATTTCAGGCTTAAATCAAAGGGCTTGTTTGCCTTGTTGATAACAGGAATGAATATTTAACTAAGATAAATTTTAGTTGATTTATGAAGATATGATTTATGAAGTTTAAATGTAAAATGTAATACCTGCAGGATTAAAAGCCGAGTTGTTTACACAGAGTGTACTCACAAAGTCTCGTGGCCCCCTCCATTCCGTTAGGCCCAGGCAAAGTGGTGTGTGAGCATGAGCGAGAGAAGCCCCCCTCTGCTCCACTGGGGCATGGGTACTCCTCCTGGACTCCAGCAATTGCACTCTGCCCACTGGCAGCTTTGCGTGCTGGGATAGCTGGAAGAAAACCAACGCAAGCAAAGGTCCATCAGTGTTGTCACTGACAAGAAAAACTTTTTGGCTTTACTGCATCCTTTCCTCTTTGAATCAGTTGTTTAAAAGGCAATTTCCAGCCTTACAAAATCAGCACCTGAATCAGTGTTGTTTTGACAAAATCCAATACGTAATCATTAATAACTTGTCTAAATAATTAAGAAACAGCTACCTGGTGGTGGGAGGTAGCCATGAAAAAGCACACTTCCGCATGATGATCTCTCTAGCTCCTCACACAGCAGCAAACGTCGAACTAACCACAACAGCAGGAAAATCAGCACAAAAGAGGGGGAAAAAAAAAACAGCAAACGTTATGCATCATCATAATGCAATTATATTCATAATAAATTAATTTGTATTTGTGTCATTTAAGAAATGTCTAAGTAAGTTATACCTAAAGGTGTAATCCCATAAAACTCAGCTTCATGGCGCAGAATGCTTATGCTGACCCCTCTAAAACAGTGATGTCAAAGTTAATGCGGAAAGAATAACATAACCAATACTTTCACCAATCTCCATTCGAATACCAAGCTAAAACTCAAGAGATCACAACTTACCTTAAGTCTAACTCTTTAGTACGAAGGAAGTTTAAAATGGGCACAAATGCGGTTGGGTCCCTGTCAATAAATATCTATAGTGCAAAAGATATATAAAAAGTTTGACTGCACAATCAAGCATCTTATCATGCATGCATACTGTAATCATGACAACTGTATTAGATTTTAGTAGTTTCAATTTTAGTACTTAACTTTATTAAAATTTAGCAAAAAAAAAAAAAAGTGCTGGTCGCACATAAATATGGAAGTTTCATCATCCACTGCTTTAAAGTGGTTCCACATGTGGGGTATGGAAACTTACATAACGTAGTGCTGGAAACTGTGATGTAGTGTACAGTTGCATGAAAAGCGCATGCATGGTACAAATTAGGAAGAAAATACAGACTGGGCAGCGACTTGCCTACAAGTTCGGGGTTGTCAGGTTGGCTCACCAAGAAGGTTCCAGGGAAAAGGCTCTGCTTTTCATTTTACACTCTTCATCGCTCTCACGTAGAGCATTTATTTATTTCATTCACTGGTTTCATAAGTATAACATGCAAAATATCATCTGTACTAATCCGATGAGAGTTTCACTTCGGTGCTCTGGGGCAGTTAGGAAGAACTTTCACAGAGTTTGAATTTTAACTGATCACAGAGTGTGCGCTGCTAGCTTAAGGCTACTGGCTGAGATATTGAGCTGGTATTCAGTAAAGTGTAGTTTCACATGTAACTGTGGTTCTATGAAGGGGTGGGGAGAATCACTTGAATGCTTTCTTTCTCCTTCTCTGAGACTTTGCAACAAAGACACAAAGTGACATAGTTTTGTAATAAATACCACTTTCATACAGCCATCGTTCCATGGAATCTTCTTGTCAAGTTCTTGTCGGGTCAGTGCTGGAACACTGGGCTGGGTATCCAACCATCATGATGACAACATCCACCAGCCAGTGGGCTAGCCTCCGTTTAGATTTGATCTGGATAAAGCAGTTACTGAAACTATGTCAGGGCAGGAGAATTGGATGGCCATCGTTCGGGCTAAATAGTACCACAGGGCACTTACAAGGCACAACAAGGAACATTGCACTCTCACTTACAAATACTGGAAGGTCAATCAACGGAGTAATAAATAGGGTGATACGACCTTGACCATGCCAGGGTCATCTCACCACAAAAGTATGCAAGGCAATGTTATCGCCACAGCATACAGCTCTCCATTTCAGTCTGGCATCTTACAAAGTGTCATAAGGAAGCAGCCTTAAGGGACTCCAGCACAAGTGTTCTCTTAAGCAGGGCTCTTAGATGATTGTGGGTGATGGAGGCACCTCAAGCCTTTCAGAAAGATTGCATGTCTATGAGCCTCCAGAGAGATGCCATCCACAGTGCTATGGTGTTTTCAAATGGCCACCACATGCATCTTTAGTGTAGATGGAGACTTGTTGCTATAGAGAAGTCCTTGAGGAAAAATTAGTAAGAAGAACTTGAAGGCCAGACAGACTGCCCTCAATTCTAGCTGGCTGATGTATTCTGATCTTACACCGTTGAGCTACATGCCCCCTGTGCCCCTGTGCCCCTGTGGCCCAGCCAGTTCCATGTGACAGTAATGTCCATGGTGACTCGCTTCTTTCTTGCTGAGACAAAGACAGGTGTTGGTTTGTGAATGGTTCATAGTTGGTTCAAAATGGTTCATACTCCTGAATGGTTAATAGTTTCAGCAATGCCTAGGGGGGAGTACTGCTGCAGCTGCCATCAACAATCCTAGCATCCTAAACAGAAGCCAGTACCACACTTAGTGACCTGACTGAATCTGACTGACAAGTATAAAAATGTCTGCCACACACTAGGATCACAAGGTGGCTAGTATTCTCAGTAAATCTAGCTTCACAGCTTCGCTGTTAACTCTTCTGAGAGTTCACCATGAGCCCAAACACCACAATGTGTGTGTGGTGGTTGAACATGTCCCAAAATTATCAGCAGCATAATAAGCAATGTCTCTAAGGGCATTATACACTGCGTGCACAATTATTAGTCAAAAGCCAAATCCCATGAGAATTTGACCCCTCTGGTAGATTGAGGGGTGAATGGACTCCCACCCCAGTGCTGCGAGTTCGCAAAGTCCAGCAAAGTCCAGTGAACAGCACATGGTTCAGAATATAGCCACAGAATAAAGGCGCAAGATGGCTGTGTGACTGTGGTATTTATTGCACATACATTTGTTGGAAGGTGTCAGCAGTTTGTTCGTGACAAACACAAGACACATACCTAATTCTTTCTCACAATAAAAAAAACTATATACTTACAGCTCCAGTTTCATCCCTTAGTGTTGATATTCTCCCACTGAGTAAACTGAAACAGACACATAAGGTTTGATCAAGACCATACCACCACAATCATGTTCTAGTTACTGTGTTAATTTCTTTCTTCTAAAAATGTGGTAAATTCGCTTTCAGTTACCAAAAATTATCCTTCTAGAAACAAAAGAAGTTATCAGATCTAAGCAAAATTATTTATTTGGCAACAGATATTGTTTCAGTCTTACCTTGAGAAGAAAGAGTCTGGAATCCACATAAGAGTCTGTCTTGAGGTGCTAAATCTGAGGGGGAAAAAACAGAAATGATTTATCATCTTTTCATGCAGTGTCAGGAGAGTGATTGGAAACACTTTTTGTACAATCTCCAAATGAAAAAAAAATACTTTTAGCCAAGTTCTGAGTGTCAATTATCCCTGTTTCACTAAAACCTGATGCATGCAATATTACTACATCCAACCTTGCCTCTAGTCACATGCTCTTCTAGCCAAGTAATAATTTCGACAACTAACATTAAGTCACCATCGTTGGACAATAAAACACGGACCAAAATATGCATACATGTTTTTCTATCACTGCAATGTTCTGATCTGATCACAATGTCATGAGTACACAAGCTAGTAATAACTTCATATATAACAGACATCAGAAGTAAATTCATTATCACATGCAGTGTTTGCATTATTTGCTCCTTCTATCTCTACGTTCAGCTTCAGTGTGAAAATACAGCAATGTTGGGTTCAATTCATGTATCTCCCTGATATAATTAAGGTCCGAGAATTATAAGGGCCTTCCATAGTTGAATCAGGTATGTAGGAGCGGGTAGACATGAAGCGGTACAGTTCCATACATACAGTTTATCTGAAACACTACACATCTCCATCTGCCACCTTGTTGAAGACAAAAAGGAAAAGTATTTGTTTTCTGAAACTCTAGGTCAGCATTAAACAGTCCTTCAAGAGACAAGGGCAGAGCATCTAATGTCGTTTGTACACTTAGCTGGCCACAAGCTTCAGAACCTTAGAAGCTGTAATCTGATTGGCTATTTACACATCGGTACATAAGGAATTCTGTATGTTGGTTTTCAATGCAAAAACAAGCATTTTTTAACGCCACGACAATGATTTTAACGTGTGGTATTGACCAGAAAACTGCGAGTTCAAATCCCAGGACCTATAGCTTGCCTTGAATTGAAGTACGCAACAGATTAATACATTTACATGACTACACTAAATAAAATCTAACTGCAAGTGGCAATCATATATAGATCTTTGCTGTATTCCTAAGTACCTTTAGTCAGTTATAGTAGCAACATTAAAATCAACAAATAACAATAACATTAATAATAACTCTCCTCATTATTACTGTTGTAATTATTATTATTATTATTATTATTATTATTATTATTATTATTATCATTACTACTACTACTACTACTACAGCATCATGTAATGTATTATTAATACATACAGTTGGGGTCAAAAGTTTACAAATGCCTTGCAGAATCGGCAAAATTTTAATAATTTTAAAAATATAAGAGAAGTCATAAAATTGCATTATGTTTTTTATTAGTACTGCCCTGAATAAGCTATTTCACATAGCAGATGTTTACATATAGTCCACAAGACACAATAACAACTGAGTTTACACAAATTAACCAGTTCAAAAGTTTACATACGCTTGATTCTCAATACTGTGTGTTGTTTTCTAGATGATCAATGACTGTTTTTATGTTTTGTGATAGTTGTTCATGAGTCCCTTGTTCATCCTGAGCAGTAAAACTGCCCACTGTTCTTCAGAAAAATCCTCCAGGTCCTGCACATGCTTTGCTTTTCCAGCATCTTCTGCATATTTGACCCCTTTCCAACAGCAGCTATATGACCAAATGATGACACTTAGGACAACTGAGGGAATCAAACAACTATTACAAAAGGTGCAAACATTCACTGATGCTCAGGAAGGCAACATGATACATTAACAGCTGGGGGGTGTAAACTTTTGAACAGAATGGTGTAAATTGTCATTATTTTGTCGTCTGGGAAACATGTAAATATCTTATGGAGCTTCTGAAGGGCAGTACTAAATGAAAATAATACGATATTTAAACAAAATTACAATTTACCCTGATCATCCTGCTCAAAAGTTTACACCCCCAGCTCTTAATGTAGTGCCAGTACTTCAACTCCAGCGTTACTCAACAAGTAAACAATCGAGAACAGTCACCAATTAAATGCATTATTAGAAAGCCTAGATATAGTGTGCATAGTGATGAGAATGGTGTATTTTGTCCATATCAACCACCTCTGCTAAAAACTGTACACAAGTCCACGCTCCATAAAGCTGAGGAAGGGAACATGTGATCTGAAATGTTAATTGGGTTTCATGTAGAAGTTCTGTAAGTGGATTCAGGCCTGCAGAAACGTTACAAACTTGCAACCAATGCATAGTTTTCGTTTAAAACGTTTACAGAACATGCGACTGTTGTTTTTAGGACAACTGAGGGACTCATACACAGCTATTACAAAAGGTGCAAACATTCACTGATGCTCAAGAAGGCAACATAATACATTAAGAGCTGGGGGGTGTAAACTTTTTACACCATTCTGTTCAATTGTTATTATTTTGTCTTCTGGGAAACATGTACATATTTTATGTAGCTTTGGAAGGGCAGTACTAAATGAAAAAAATAAGATCTTTAAACAAAATAATAACAATTTACCCTGATCACCCTGCTCAAAAGTTTACACCCCCCTGGCTCTTAATGTAGTGCCAGTACTTATAGTGTGCATAGTGATGAGTATGGTGTATTTTGTCCATATCAACCACCTCTGCTAAAAACTGTACACAAGTCCACGCTCCATAAAGCTGAGGAAGGGAACATGTGATCTGAAGTGTTACTTGGGTTTCATGCAGAAGTTCTGTAAGTGGATTCAGGCCTGCAGAAACGTTACAAACTTGTAACCAATGCATAGTTTCCGTTTAAGACGTTTACATAATATGCGATTTGTTGAAGCCTTTTGGTTTAGGCTTTACCGTGTTCCGCCGACGTTCAGCTGGATGATGTCACCCGGTCCAGATGTGGCGCCGTTACACATTCCAGCCATTGTGCCACCGAGCAGCGTTCAGCAGCAGCTGCAGCAGCTCGCGCTCTTGATCCCGTTCCACTCCTGCTGCGCGTGCTCTTCCCAGCAACTCTCTGAAAACATCACGCCTCAGCCCAGGGCCGTGTGTGGAGTCTTAACACACCGTGTCCGCCATGTTCCTCAAGAATATCACAGCCGTATCGATATAACAGGGGGAAAAAATGAAGAAAGAAAAAAAAAAACCACACCAAACACAGAAAAGTCGCGCTTTCTTTTTTTTCGCGTTTGTTTTATGTTCGCCGCAAACAGAGCGCTAGAACAAGCCAAAGCCAAAGTCGACGTCGAGCAGAACAGCCAATCACAGAGTCCAGCGTCAGGGCTTTCCAAGGACACAAGCCCCGCCCCTAACACTCCTATTGGCTGCCGCAGAGCTGTTCGCGCTGTCTGTCGCTTTTATGGAAGGTTATGGAAGAGTGGTTCATCCTCGTGACGTCACTGAACTGAATTCCTCATTGTTCACCCAAACACAAGAAGATTTCCTGCAGCAAGCTTTTTTTTTTTTGGTCTTCTTTATTTGGTAACATATACTGGGCAAAAGTGTGGAAAATACAAAATAAATTTTGTATCAGTAACAAACGTCTAAAGACTTACCTCTTCATTAAGTACTTAAGTTAGCACTTGCACGCACACACACACACACAAAAAAAAAAAAAAAAAACCCAACAGAGTTTTGGACTGATGGTATTCCTAGTCTGTGACCTAGTGAGCCAATATCAGAATGTATTTTTGATAGACTTCAAAGCACTATTGTAAGTCGCTCTGGATAAGGGCGTCTGCCAAATGCCGTAAATGTAAATGTAAATGTAACAAAATTAAAGAAAGATCTTACAAAATAGTGCATAGGATTTATCCAGCAAAACATGTTTTGGAAATATTTAAGCTGAACATTTCATATATCGGTGAATTTTCTTGAAGAGAAAAAATTATTATGCATTTGCTTTATCACTGTATTTACTCAAGATTATTTTGGAAGGATTTAGAAGTTTATATTAACAGAAAACTGGGATGTGTGATAGAAATTTGTGTATTTGACATGCTTTTTTTTTCAAAATGACATTTTGTAACATAATACATTGTGCAGTTATTCATTTTATTACACAAGAAGAAATTGGATCTTTGTAAAGCAAATGTTCTACATTTTATAAATGATTTTGAATTATATATACATCTTCTGGAACAAACAAAAAAACACTGAAAACAACTGAATTTTGTGTAAAAAGATTTTGTCTGGCAGCATTAATGTTGTAAATAATGTGACTATGTTCATTACCTCTTGTTCTTGTGGCATTGAATTAAAACACACACGAGAAACACAATGCAGTAGGAAAAAAATTGTTATGATCTCATACTTAAATTCATCTATTTACTACAGTAAACAATAATAACTAGATTATAATAAATTACATTCTATTAGAGTCAGATACATAATTATTGGCACCCTTGTGAAGAGGGTGAAGATGTGAAAAACAAGGTTGGGGAGAAATGACTTTATGGTTAATTAGCTTAGATGAGAGAAATCTAATTTTTTAATTGAAACAAATTTATTCTAAGAAAATAAAACCCTTCTCAAAACTATATAAATCATATTGTCCCAGTTATCGTGGCTTAGTGGTTAGCCCTGTTGCCCCGCACCTCTGGGGTTGGGGGTTTGAATCCTGTCTCTGCCCTGTGTACTTGGACTTCGCATGTTCTCCCAGTGCTATGGGGATGTACTCTGGTTTCCTCCCCCAGTCCAAAGACATGCACTGTAGGCTGATTGGCATTTCCAAATTGTCCATTAGGTGTGTGATTGTGCCCTGTGATGGGTTTCCACACCACACAGGGTGCCCTGAGTCAACTGGGATAAGCTCTAGGCTCCCCATGACCCTGTGGTACAGAAAATGGATGGATGTCCCAATAATAGGCATCCATAGAAATTCTTATGAACAAAATGTACCCAAAGCATGTTCCCATTTATATTTTATTAATTTAGCTTCACCTGAGGCTTTAGGAACTTTTAAGCTGCCATGCATGACTTCCTGTTTCACTGGGGTATACATACATATGAGGCGACTCAGAAGCCAAATTTCCTTAGTCATCCTTCAGCATGGGGGGGATTCAAGAATATACAAGTGAAATGACACAGAAGTGTGTTAAGTTTGTAAATCAGGCAATTGTTATAAAATAGCCTGATAGTTTGTACAGTTGCTTTTGCCTCAGTAATTTTATAAAATCAGACTGAACATTAATCCATTCATTCATTCATTCATTCATTCATGCACTCACAATTTAACACTGAATCTGTTTAAACATAATCTGTTTAATTAAAACAGCCTATTCTGTGGCTAATAACATTTTGGAATTATGTTTTCAACTGGTTTTCATGTGTTCATCTTGTAACAAGCTAAATCATCAGTAAATTATCCATAAACCATCAAAATAATTATGAAAAATAATTATGTATTTTAATAATATGTATAGACCTGTAACAGCACTTCTTTGTTTCAGTTTTGCTGCAATAAGTTATCATGGTCTGTGGGGATGTTGTTTTGTATTAACTGTACTGAAGTTGGGAAAACAGTAAAATATGCACGATGGGGAACTCCAGAGCCAGGGCTGGGAACCTGTGGCCTACGCTCTGCTACACTGTATGGCCAAAAGGTCGTGGGCACCGACTCTCTAACCACGACTGGCCTAATGGTTAGAGAGTCGGACTTGCAACCCGAAGGTGAACCTGAAGGTGGTGGGTTCGAGTCTCAGGTCCAGCAGGGATTGTAGGTGGGGGGAGTGAATGAC
>CM075012.1:22328489-22354763 GCA_037576675.1 Pangasius sanitwongsei
TGTGCACTTGGATGGGTTAAATGCAGAGCACAAATTCTGAGTATGGGTCACCATACTTGGCCACACTTCACTTCACTCCACTCTTCTGGGAAGGCTCTCCACTAGATTATGGGCGTGGCTGTGGGGGTTTGCCCATTCAGCATTAGTGATGTAAGACGAGGAGGTCTGGAGTGTATTCAGCATTCCAGTTTATCCAAAAGGTGTTCAGTGGGGATGAGGTCAGGGCTCTGTGCAGGACACTCGAGTTCTTCCATTCCATTTTTGGGCCTCTTAGTTCCAATGAAGGGAAATTGTAATGTTATAGTATACAAAAATTGTGTTTTTTTACAAAAATTAGTTCCAATGAAGGGAAATTGTAATGTTATAGTATACAAAAATTGTGTTTTTTTTACAAAAATTCTATACAATTGTGTGCTTCAAACTTTGTGGTTACAGTTTGGGGAAGACTCACATATGGGTGTGATGGTCAGGTGTCCACAAACTATTGACCATATAGTGTAAATTCTGTCAGCAACTTTTTCTCTGTCATACTGTATATGCTCTAAAAAGCTGACAAAAAAGACGAATCGTGATATTGTTGGGAAAATAAATTCTGCCAAGAAAGCTGCCAAACATGTCGTTATATTAATCACTTAATGAATTCACTTCGTGAATCCTCCTTTTCCTTCGCTTTGTTTCCTTTCTTTTTTTTGATGATTATAGCCAGTTTCAGTTTGATAGTACCATACCTGCATTCATTTCATCACTCACTGGCATTCTGCTGAATTGGTGCTGACCATTTAGTGGGATTTCCTGAAGTGATGCTGTTCAGGTTTTAGAGTGTGTCCCACCTTATGACATTTGACATCGATTTCCACAGATTGAAGTGATATTGGAGCTCAATTCCTGAGGCCCTCCATCCTGGCCTGGCCTGTAGATACACCCCTATTCTGTGTAATGTTTGTAACACTTTGTAAACTGTGTAATCTGGGCAAATTGATTAGCTGACACGTAATGCTAAGGATGGGTTTGTATATTACAGTGCAGTCCAAAATCTGAGTAAATAAGACCAGGGCAACAGTCGATGCTTAAGTAGTATGTGGGAGAAACAATCACTCAGATCATAAAAAGGACATGCATCCTTGGAAAAAGACAATTCATTATTATTAACCACCCTTTTCTAAAAGTAAAGCCTTCTACTGTAAAGTTCTACATAAAGATTTTAAGGCAACTGAAGAACTCAGTTGTAAACAGGTGTAAACAGAATGATGATTCAAGAATGTAAGGCAGCAACCAGTATTATAATCTCAGCTGGACCACTGATTGTGTTTGATTTAATCACTGCTTGTGTTAATCTTTGTCATAACGCTGATCATTTCACTTGATCATTGATTCATTTGTGGTGAGTTTCTGTCCTTTTGGTAATGAACCACTATTTTTCTTTTACTGCCTAAATAGCTTGCTGTCTTTTCATAGACAATCATGTACTCTATCTTATTTTAGGACTATAGACTGCAAAAGGTAGACACCAAAATGAAGACTGAAGCTAAATTCAGTCCTGTGTAAAGCTCTGTTAGACAGACACATTCCAACAGTACACATCTGACCAATAACCACAAAGAAATAAAAGATGACATGCTTTACTTTTGCTTCATACTTGATTTACTATTGTTGCAGTTCCAAGCTGCTTGATTAAACAACAGAAAAGCAATTTTGAATTTGAGAGCTCAAATACCTTTAGATGATATTATAATATATACGGCTGCTGCTCACCTCTTCTGCCATTTGCCAAGTCCATGCCAATTTCTTGTGACCTTTCTTCTCCATTCTCTCACATGCTAAGGCAATTAGATAATTAGCTATGTATAAATGTAGTTAATATTCTCCAGGCAGCCTACCATTCAATTACTGCTCATTCAAATTAAAACAGAATATGGAGTGGGTGGAATAATCAACCCATTTGCCCAGACTTTAAATCTGCAATCACCACCATCACCATGACATGACCAATAATTTCCATCTAAAACTCTCTTCAGGATTTAACATCTATCTCTATAAGCAAGTAGCCATCTGATTCTTTAAAATTCGCTTCAGGCATCTAAAAGCAAAGTAAATCCAAAATGAACTGTGTATCTACGAAGAGTGTTGTAAGACGTCCCTTTCCCTTTCTGTTCCTATACTTCTCAAAATATGTGAAAGGCTCAGAGCTTAACACTGTCAGATAAATTTACATTACAGCAGATCTGCAACACCGTGGTCCTGAGGAACCATCCCACCCTCGAGTACCGCCGTTTTGCTGTAATTATAAAAAGTCTAATAACGTTTTCTATTATAATGTCTACACTTTATCACAGTCAACTGCCTTTTGAAAGGACATCTGGTCACAGTAAATGTACCCCCAAATCAAATATAAATAGAGTGGGGTCTGCTTGGTTGCAATGGCTCCCCTTTTGGCAGCAGAAAGTCCAGCATAATGTCGATGGCCATTTAACAAGCATTCCTGAATTCAACTTGTCTTCTAGGCTTGCCACTGAAACTGCATTGTGAATAATGGAACGTGCGTTTTATATCTTTTTTATATATATAATGACAAGAATATATGGCTGGAATTAATTCCAAATCAGAATTTCACCAAAATTAATTTTCAAATGCCCCTTTTTTGGCAAATAACTTAATATTTTTAACTGCAAGTGAATACTTGTTAAATGGACGTATCTTACAGAATAGCATTTTAAAACAGATTTTACAAAATAAGACAATATATTCTTAACACCCACTCCCTTTTAAATAATAATAATAATTACAATAACAATAATAATAATAATAATAATAGTAGTAGTAATAATAACATAAAAGCAGTAGCGTGCAATGTACAAACAAAAATATATCGTGATTATCTAAAAATGTTCTCATTCAGCCCTGTACCCAAAATATATAAATAAAACAATTTCAGTATTTAACAAAGTACAAAGATACAACAATCAGTCTAAATGCAAATGCTTTGTATCGTCTTCATGTGGCTGCACAAGTGAGGACTTGCTTATGTACAAAAAAAAAAAAAAACATTTAGTTCCAACTGTAATTATTTCAATACTTAACAAGAGAAAGATCAAGTGCATAGAGTATTATGAACCCATAGCAAGAGTTTCTTCGAACTGAACGCAGAACAAACTTGAATGTTTTATCTGAAGTGCTGAAAGGAAAATTCATTATTTGAAATTAGCATAGTCTGAGAAGATATCTACAAAATCCTGTACCACTCTGTAGCAGAAGTCATACTGTTCCTGAAAGAAAAAAAATACAATTGTTTACATATTAGTATATCATCACCTGAAATATTAAGTAAATATTAATCTAACGTAGTTAAGGCTACAACATTTAAGACTTTTCTTAATCCTTGGACATGAGTGACGAGCCAGTATGGTGTTTATTTTTCCACAAATCTTCCACAAGTACTTGCGCGTAAGAGATTCTTACCACAGTTTGGACCATGTGTGGTCTCTGGGTGCGTAAACTCTTCACAGTCTGGAACACGTCCAGTAAGCCCTCAGCTTTAACCCGCTCCAGAATGTTACTGAGGGCAATGAACGTTCCAGTCCGGCCTGCACCAGCACTGGTTAAACCAAGACACACGTGGTAACTATTGTGATGTGCGCTCTGAGCTGTGTGTGTACTATAGAGCAATGTAGAAGATTACAAGGTGAAAGTCTGTGTGTTTGATGTGATCGTGTGGAAAAGATTTAAAAGTGTATGTTTCTAGAAAGCCAGCATTAAATATTCTGTGATAACATGACAGAAAAGAGTTAAAATAATGGTAATATTTCTCCAAGCAGTCATATGCCAAGCCAGCAAGGATACTCGTTCACTTTTGTTCTGACCTTTTATCCCTCGTATCAGTTTGCAGCTTGAGTGTGTGAGTGGACGTGCATGTGTACCTGCAGTGCACCACTATGGGGTGGTTGCCAGATTGCTGTTGTTGTTTCTGCACTGCAGCAATCAGATCAATCATTCCTTTTCCATCTGATGGGATTCCAATCTCTGGCCAGCCATGGAAGTGAAAATGTCTGACCAGACGAGACTGCTTCTCCTAACAACACATATTATATTTACTATATGTAATGTGTATATAGAAGGATACATACACACAGATGACACAGTGAATGAAAAATCAGTGACTCTGTTATGCTGGGGAAAATATTTGCTGGTATGGTCTGGGTTCACTTATCCATTAGAGGGTAGAGTCACTGCAAATCAATACAAAGTTCTTCTGAATGATCACGTTTATCCTATAATGAAACATTTTATTCTAATGGGAGTGGTCTCTTCCAGCATGACAATGTCCCCATCCACAGGGCATGAGGGATCACTGAGTGGTTTAATGAGTATAAAAGTTATGTTCTATAGGCTTTTGGTGGTCCAGCACCTTATTAAGACACTTAATTCTTCCTTTAATTTGTCACCCATAAGTGACATTGTAATGCAGTCATAATATATACTATAGCTTAGAATAATATAGATATAAATTGATTCTATAGAAAATTACCCCCCACTACTGCAATTTATTTACTGTCTCTTGGATTGAAAGTAGGGAGCATAATTTGGGACTAGTATTAGTTTCTTTAAAGCCTTTCACAGCCACTTGATGATGTACATGCAGCATTCCTGCTGCTCCCATCATTTCAGAATGACCCATAATCCATGGCAGGGTGCAAGTGTAAGGAAAAACTAGCAGGTAAGTATAACTCGCCGGTGTGTACGTCAGCAGCAAATCTCGGAGGCTAAACGTCTCGTAAAGTGTGTCTCTTTTCAACTCCACGTTGTATTCTCCGAACGTAATGCTGCCCTCCGCAGGCCAGTAGCGCACACATTTCTCCTGCAATCAGAAAGAGATAGGTCCAAATATCTCAGTCTGTTGGTATAAGTCTG
Organism: Pangasius sanitwongsei; assembly: GCA_037576675.1. Classification (NCBI taxonomy): domain Eukaryota; kingdom Metazoa; phylum Chordata; class Actinopteri; order Siluriformes; family Pangasiidae; genus Pangasius; species Pangasius sanitwongsei. Next base: position 22,333,395 of record CM075012.1, read on the forward strand.
TTTCATTGGTTATAAAAAAGGAATGCAATTTTGTTACATGAATGAGAAAGAAAGCATGCAGTCTGCGATGCCAGTGCAATGCAGCGGTGCTACTGTAATAGCGTAATGCTGGGTACCTGTTCTCTCTCCTTTAGCTCAGTTAGCATTACGATAGAGTGACACTTCCATTCCCACACCATGCGCCAGAAGTCCTGCACGGTGTGTGCTAATGGGCCCTGGGTAGCTATGAAGTAATCCTTTTGCCTGTAACCCTACACACAGTACACAAATCTACAGTAAATGCAGTTTTTTTGTGGTTTATTATGAAATAATATGCATCAGTATGTAAATGACACCATGCCAGCCCACCAAGAAAAGTAGAAAGAAAAGGAATGAAAGAAAGAATGTATGTTAACTGTAACTGACAAAAATATAACTATATTCTCATACAGATGTCAGCATTATACTGTGTTATATTTGGTAAAGTCATGTAAATGCTGCGTTCACTACAAACACTCTAAGGTGACAGTTTAACGAGTCTACTGTGTTAAATATAACCAGTTCGCTTGCTTGTCCATGATACTGCGTTCATAATATACCCAACACTACATGATCTAAAAGATACTTACGTCTATAAAAGATGCATTTATGTAATCTGTGAATTCTTGACCTCTTTTCACAGATAATATTACCCTGTTGAAATCATCTGGAAAATAGATGTCAAATCAGATCAAATAATGCAATATTAACTACATAATGTTTAAGGGCTCGATAATTAAAAGATGATATTCAAGTTTAACAGCCTTAAAAAGGAGGCAAAGTAATGTGATAGCAGGAAACAACATGCCAAAGTCATACAGAGGCGTAAAACAAGGTATAAGACATTAATACAACCATCACTGCATTTCTCCTCCTCGTCTGTGTACACATTGGACTACATGAATACAGTACGGAAATATTCGCTTAGCAGCTTGGGACTATTGTCAGAGTGTAAAATAACAGTAGTGTAAAACAATTTCCTTACACGGAATAATCTGCAGTACTCGGTTCTTCCTCATGTTAGCCGAGAGATTCCCGGTTCTCATGTTTTCCTTCATAATTCGAACATTAGTCAGTTTCTGCAAAAAAAAAAAAATTATAATTATTATAATAATAATAATAATAATAATAATAATAAGGCAACATAAGGTCTAGAGAACATGCTGTGCCTTCAATCAGAAACCAATGAGTGTACCTTTAAGATAAAATCAAATTCACAACAGCCTAAAAAAAAACATTTTTTTGATACAAGTCTTATTACTCTGAACTCCTCTTCGAGCCCCACTCGGTCCATGTGTATGTGAGTACTGTGGAGTCTGTGCAGGTGGCCCTCCAGTGAGGAAACGTCCAACTCCGTGTCACCATACAGGTAATGCTCCAGCAAAGCTTGATAAATAAACGAGTACTGCATCTGCAGGAGTACGAGCATGAGAGGAGGGGTTCTCAGAGATAAAGCACGATGGTGAAAAAGATTTGAAACCTTTAGACAGAACGAAGTCTTACGTCTGTCTGGACAAGCTGGCAGCGCTGATTTCGTATTCGGGACACAAAGTTGAAGACGTCCACTCTGCCCTCGGCATGCATCATATTCATCATGGCATCGATCACAATGAATGTCCCGGTCCTTCCAACTCCAGCACTAGAGATTAAGGAAAGAATTAAAGAAATAATTGAGCTTATGACATCCTTAGAACAGATCACTTCAGAACTGGATTCTCTTCTTGAACTGGATTTGTCTGTATTGTGAAATGTGAACTGAAAACAGAAATCTCTCAGACATTACTTATAAAGAATAATTTGCTTTATGATAAATAACAGAACAGTAAGATGGGACTAGTGAGGATTTAAGTGTTTTAAATGCGGTCAGAATCTCTTCACAGAGCTTTAACTTTGAGGTATTTCAAGTAGATCTTTACTGTCATCACGGTACACATTGAGACGACATAACATTTCTCCTGGACCCAAGGTGCAAGGTACATGACTGACATACACAGTGCTGACAGGACAGGACAGTGCAGTAGGAATGAAAAGCATGAAACGGGTATGGGAAACAGCGGGGGTGAGCACACAGATGGGCGCTAGAGCATAAATACTAAAACATAAAACATTTAACACGACAATGATACATTACAGGGTCACACACACAGGGTCCAAGGCTGCAACTAGAATGAATTTAGTAAAAAAAAAAAAAAAAAAAGTCAGTTCAGTAATGCTTGTAAAAGAAACCTGAGATGAATGACATTTAAAGTGACAGTGCAGGACTGTGATGAGTCAGTATTCTGGGTTATTCCTGCTGCCAAGTGTTAACACCTCTTTAAACAGCTCAGCAAACTGGCAGTCACACAAAATTTGCCAATTCTGTCCAAAGCAGTCAAACTCTTCAACGTTCATCCTGAGGGCAGATCGAGGGTTTAAGGTGCAATTTGTAATTCTGAGCCGTCTACCACATGTGAAGCAAACTGCAATTGAAATGACAGGTCTTGTTTTCTTTCCCATAACCACCAGCTGAAATTATTAAATCATGAGGCCTAACTTATACATAATGACTCAAAGTGATTTTTTAAAAAAGAAATATGCTATTTACAATATCAAGTAGGACAAGTATAAAACCAGATTTAATTCATGTTATTTGTGGGGTTTTTTAAAATTTCATTTAGATAAATATGTAATGTTACACTATACGGTCAAAGGTTTGTGGACACCTGACCATCATACCCATATGTGTTCCTTCTGTTGCTACAAAGTTGTAAACACACAATTGTCTAGAATGTCTTTGTACGCTGTAGCATTAAGATTTACCTTCACTGGAACTAGAGGGCCCAAACTTGTTCCAGGATGACAATGCTCCTGTGCACAAAGCGAGCACCATAGCGACATGGTTTGCCAAGGCTGGTATGGAAGACCTCGAGTGGCCTGCACAGAACCCTGACCTCAACCACACCAAACACTTTTGGGGTGAACTGGAACGCCGACTGCACTCCAGGCCTCCTCGCCCAACATCAGTGCCTGACGTCACTATGATCTTGTGGCTGAATGAGCAAATCCCCACAGCCACGCTCCAACATCTAATGGAAAGCCTTCCCAGAGGAGTGGAAGTTATTGTAAAAGTAAAAGGGGGACCAACTTCGTGCTAATGCCCATGGTTTTTGGAATGGGCACATATGGGTATGATGGTCGGGTGTCCACATACTTTTGGCCATATAGTGTACGCTAGATAAGAGCTAACAAAAGACAAAGCTAGAACAAGCTGTTACAGGCTGGTCTTCTTATGACAAAGTCTTAAGTAAAAATAATTAATGCTTTACTTCTATACACTGTGGTACCTGGTATTAATTCCAAATGTCTGTGAGGAGATAACTGAGCTGCTTTGCTTTTATAAAACCTGTGCAAGGTCAATTCTCTCTCTCTCCACAGGATGGCAGTATTATGTAAAGCTTAAGAATATAAAACCAGAAGCCCAGCACCACCTGACAGTCACTGGATTAAATTACCACTGGATGTTAAAGTCCATCCACTTGCTCCAGCCAGGGTGTTAAATGTAGGGTGTGTTTCTCTTTATGAGTGAAGGATTAAATTAAATAGATTTCATCAGATTTCAAATGTTGTCTCTGTATTTTTATACTACGGTCCATGGCAAAGTGAATGTTAAACGCCTAAAGGGCAAGGCCGGATTTTTGGTGCAGTTAGGCCATATTCTGGCCAAAAACATTGTGCATTATGAACAAAACTGCTATATGAGCCTAAACATGCCGTCTATGTGCCACTCACATACTCACTCACTTTTTTGGGTAAAACTAGTCTACAGTTGAACTACCAGTGCAGATTTTTCTTGTCCACAGATTCGGGGTTGTTTTGTATTCATAATGCTTGGGCTACTGTTGGGTCAGAGATATCTGGCAACCCTGGTCATAGTCCCTTAAGTATTATTTTCTGGTGTTATACCTGAGTGTTATTGAAACTGAATATTAGCACTTTTAAATAAATTCTTTTCATCACACCTTATGTTTTTATAAGGTGTAATTTTGCCCTATTCTTAACATAGAAAACAAATTCGTGTCATCATCACAGTTCCTGCTGCTGTCTGACACCCACCTGAAATGCACGAGCGTGTCACACTTAACAATTTTAATTGGACAGATGAGACAAAAAAACAATCAGGATTTTATTTTGCATATTTCCTCATCTCACCAAAATTGATTTCTGGTTATTGCCACTGCCAGTACAACACACAACGTGCTTCTGAATCATTTTTAGACACTAGTGTGACTTACATCAAGTGTTACACAGGTGTTGATTTTAACCCCCAGCTGAGACAGCGGTCAAGCCAGCATCAGTAGAAACTAGAGTGCATGTATATACAGGGTTTACTAGGGTCACTACCTTCAGATACATGTGACACATGTGCCATACTGCTTCCTTCTGATTAGCTTAACTTAGCATGCCTTGAGGTTCCAACTCGCAAACTTCATGCTCCGTGTGCTACTACTTCTGGTGCAAGGAAATATCACGATACAGCTCAAAGGAGCTAAATTCGTCTCGCCAGTTTTTTGTATTGCGATATTCCAGACAGCAAAAGTCTATATCATTCCTAGGAAATACCATAAATGTAACACCCGAGTACATTTAAAAGTAAACCTTTTTTTTTTTTACTTTCAGTTGAGTACATTTTTGGCTGGATACTTCCACTTTTAATCATATAAAATTTTTACACATTATCTATACCTTATCTATATGATTTTTATTTGTTTTCACTTCTGAAAAATCTATACTTTCAATTTCTCAGTACATTTTTCACCCCTGATAATTTCCCCGATTTCCCAGTGGCTTTTAGACTGCAATATTCTGCCCAAGCAGAGGGCATTTAGTCTCATTTTGTATGATGAGCTACAGCCGTAGGAATACAAGCGTATATTGAGTCTGCATCAAATCATGTTTTTGTGCTGCAGCATTACATCTGGTCCACAGTGTCAGTGTGAAATGCCACAGAAATGCCATTATTAGCTTCTGTAAATGCAAATTTATGTTTACATTCAGATGAAGTATGTTCAGATTGGTGGTCACCGTTACCTGCAGTGAACTATTATGGGTCCGGCGTGCGCTGGATTGACACTCCTGACTTTCTTAAGAAACTTGAGCATGCCAATAGGGGAGAGTGGCACACCAAAATCAGGCCAGCTGGTGAAGTGGAGCTGGGTGACCAACCTCGGGGATCTGCAGCCTTCTGGAGCTTGCTAAAATGTTCACACGGAACATCGGCAACTGCTTTAACATGTGCATATCAGTTATTTGTAAAAAAAACTACATTTATATACATATAGATGCAACATACATATACAAATTACTCTATTTAAAAGCCTAAAAGCCATGTATTGAATACAATGCAATTCTATATTCTTTATTTGTTCATTTGTTTATCTGAGACTTACATATTGCACACAGAACTTTCTGATAGTGTAGTCCACCAGCACTGTTACATCCTCCACAGACACCCTCACACATCCGTACAGCCAGCAGCCCTGCTCTGGCCAGTACTGACAGCATTTTTCCTACAAACAAATGCAGATGCACTTAACCATTTACACCTCACAAGCATTCCTACATTCCCACAGCAAACTCATGCTCAAAAAGGACACTGTATGCTATATTTATGGGTTTTACCTCTTTTCTCTCCCGTAGGTTAGTCAACATGACTATGGTGGCAGATTTGTGCTCCCAGACCATTCTCCAGAAATCAGCCACTGTCTCTGGTTTCGGACCTGCACACACACAGGGAAAACGTAAACTTTTGTAAAGATTTCCAGCAGAAAGCTCTTACATAAATGATGCTTCTGAGAGTAAACATTGCTGGGAATGATGGTGCATGCATGTACCTCTTCTGATCTACATGTGGTGTAAGTGTGTGTGTCTGTTCTTGTGTTATAATCTTGATAACTGATGAAACCCTCAAAGAAAGGTCACTTACACTCACTAGTAGCTGTAGTTATTCACTAGAACTGCATGTTCGACTCAAGCTAGACGATTTGCATTTAAAAGGCCACAGCACTACCTTGTGGTTTCAAAACACTCTAAAAATACTTTCTAGACTTTAAAGTTTAAGCAGGTGTATTTTTTTGTTCTAGGTTGAGCTGGGTGAGTTGAGTCATGCATGCGTAGTGAGGAGTCAGATGGAACGATTTACCGGTTTTATATCGAAATTGCGATTTGAAAGAGTAATTATCCAACAGCCTTCTTATTATTGAGTGTCCTCTTAAGTTTTACAAGGGAAAATTATACCCAGTACAACAAGCTCCTTTTAGATGATCAGTCAGAAGCTGGCAATAAGCACGTGTGCTGTGCATGACAACAAAGCAGAGCTATTCAGTGAACAAGCGTTGAACATTAGCAAAAAGACGAGCACTTTATCTGAGCAAGTGAGTGAGAGCCAAGGTCAAGCGGACATGGTGGTACTCAAAAGAAACAGCACTTTTATTATATACCCGTTTTTCAGAGATAATAAATACATTCTTCAAAAACAGGTACTCTGCAAACATGTTGAGCATTCGTGCTAGCTTAGCAACGCAACATAACATTACAAACCAAAATCAGCATTAAAACATCATATGACAGAGGCTCTGTGAGAAGTATTCTCCAGAATACTCAGCTAAAGACATGGTACTGATTTACACAATGTTGAACAAACGTTTCCTTTAATACTAAATGCAAGTTCACATCACATCCTTATACATCGCATAAAGACCTCCAATTTATTTAAATTTAATATTTTCATTCACGCTACTGAGCTGCATAGAAAGCCACTGAGTACACGTTATATTTTTATATGCTGTGCACTTTATTTATTCATTAAGAAACTTTTCTTCTTTTGGCTGCTTTACATCCAGTCTGTTGTGTTAGTTTCCTCTTCATGACAATTTGGCAAAACAGTAATTCAGCAATTCAGTAATTAGTAAAGGGGAGAGTTTTAGGCTTTGCTGTGGGGGGGGCGTGGCTAAGAGGAGGGTGTGGTTCTCAGCAGGGGATTCTGGTAGCTCTCAAACTAGGCTTATTCAAATAACTGTTTTTAAAAAACATTAAAAAGTTAATAGCTCTCAAAACAAACCCAAAAAAAATCAGCAGGAACATTGATAAATAAATGCTGCAGTTGTTGTTGTTGCTCTCTGCATGTCATCTGAGGACCCCAAGGATCTTTTGATGAAGAACGAGATTGTAATTATGTCTTCTAGATATGTAAACCACTAATACAGGCCTGGAACTGGATTTATTAGAAAATAATTGCAATTCGAATCACAATATTGATTAGAAAAATCGCAGTTAGATATTTTATCCACATACCAAAATTCTGCACACTGGTATTCAGACCTCAGACCTAACAACAGACTTAAGCACTATTCAGAGACTTGTGTGAGATCTGTGTGTGCAGGGTGGAGTTTTGGTTTTGTTTTTTTGGAGGGAAGACCCACTCATTTAATATGCTCATGCCCTGTAGAGTGCAAACAGTCCGTTTTCAACACCTTATGGAAAATCTTTAGCCTGATAAATGTGAGTGAGTATGTGAGTGAGTTACAAGCCAGGTTCCTGAGGTGCTAAAAATATCATGTTCACCTGCTTCTTATGACCTGGGGTTAAGTTGCTGTAACGTTCACCTGCTTCTTACGACTGGGGGGTTGAGTCGGTGGGGAGTGCGGGGGCACAGAGCTCTCCTACTTTTGGGTCATATGAACAGAAAATGAGCTCCAGTACTAAAATTTGACAGAATTTTGTCTATATGATGCCAAAACTGACAAAGACAACATATGAACAAAACTATTTCCAACACTGAAAAAACAACCGCAGTTCCAAGCTTACCTTGAGTGGCAATGAATTTGTTCTTTTCTTTGTAACCCTAAACAAAAATATGTGCATATATTAGTCGGTCTATCCAACTACTTAAAGCAATCAATTGTAGTACAGGGCAGGAAGAAATTACTCACATCTATGTACGAGGCATTAATGTAGTCTGAGCACATACGGGTGTCTATATGTGAAAGCAACACTCTGGAGTGATCATCTGTTCAGGAGAACACACAGATTTCTCTCTCTGTTTTTATACAGAATCCAATACTGTTGCGTGCTTCCATTCATTAGTGTGTGGTTATTACTTACAGGGCAGGATGTTTGGATATCTGTTCTTTTCTCTGTTCTCTTCTCTGCTAGCTTCCTCAAACGTGCCACGGCCAAACCCGCACGGCAAAGACTGTGAATAAAAAAGGTGACTAATGGGAGTTAATGAAAGTACTGCGGAGATGAAAGGGAGTTGCAGATAGAGGAAGGAGAGAAAAAACAAGAGAGAGAGCTGGAGAGTGTGTTCATACATTAAATTCCTCTCTGAACAGCTTGCCATCGTCTGCCATGCGCAGGCGGTACTCCTCCTCCAGAGAGTCCAGTGGGATAGGGAAGTAATGCTTTGATGGAGAGGGAGATCTGGGCAGGAGCACCACTGTTTGTTCTGAGAGAGACAGAGATAGAGAAAATACATAATCCATTTCTATTATCCACTTATCTCTTCCTTACTGAACTTGCATTTCCTTTTAGGTCCTGAACTTTTTGATGGCTCTTTTTGACCAATTTCATTTTCAAGGGCTTTAAACCACAGTTTGTGCCTCACACACATTGCATTTACTGAGCGCTTCCTAGCACAATTTTTTTTTCTGATGATTTCTCAGACATACTACAAATATTACATATACATACACTACTATACATATTACAGTGCTGTGTCTGCATCAAGTCATGTTTTGCACTACGCCTCCTCATGTACACACATCTTGCCTCTATGCAGAACACTGCTGTTATCATCAGCAAGTAAAAAAATAACTGAGATTTTGTTTTACCTTGGTCCTCCAGGAAGCCATTGGGTAGCTTTTTGTCAACCGAAGTGACAAGATCCTTCCTTTGGTGTCTGAACCTTATAAGCCAGTAAAAGTAAAAAATGAACAATCAAACGATAGACACAGATCATATTAACAATAATTTAGTAATTGAGAACAATGGTTAAAAGACCACACCATTTAAAGCTGTTCTTTCTCATGGGAGACAGAGTTCTGCTTCAACACAGCAGCTGAGAGCTAAAGACTCTATGACCAGCTAGAACAACTGCTTTTACATTGATTTCAAAGACAGCTGTTAGACTTGCTTGGGAAAGGCCACACACACACACACACACACACACAAATACACAATATATATATATACACAACAGAGGTGACTGCTTTTTAGAGTGCCAGGTAAAGTAGCACATATTGAAATATAAAGAACATAAGTTGGGGTTTGGGATTTCAGTTCATCATCTGTGTTAACTGAACCAAAATGAAATCCCAAATTTGGATGTACAATCAGCAAGATATTTCATTTGTAAGTGACATAAATTTTATCATCATAATTTATGTTAATGTTGTGCTCTCAGAATGCATATTTGTATATAAAACAATCATTTCACATGGTTTTGGTTTTAAACTGATAAACATTTATTTTTACATCATCAGTAATAAACCAGGCAAGATGTGTGCGTGTGCCTTACCTGAGCAGGTAGACTGTGAGGAGGATGAAGATGATGAGAAGGAGAGAAATGACGAGAGCAGCGGGTAGGATGTGAGAACCCTGAGGAGCAGGAGGCTCTGATGAGAAGAACAAAAAAAAAAAAAAGAAAAACAACCCACAAGCATGTTTAACACAACTTGACCAAGTGGGGCTTCAGCAAAACTAAAGAACTCGCACTGAACCAACCTGCAGTCCAGTTCGCATGTGAGGAACTGTTTGATATAAGATGTGTTGCCACCAGAAACAGGACCATCATGACTGGAAGAAGAGAAAAGCAGACACTGTACAGAAACTGAGTAATAGCACAATTCGTAAGACAAGGTAGTAACAACTAATAAACTCTTTTTTTTATGCAAAGAGGTTACATTAATTCAATTTCTCTAAAATTATCCCTTAATTTGATTGAGCTATTCCTAGCCTGTCTCCTGAGACATATCACATATTCCTGTGTTATAAGTAGTAGCTATGATATTATGTGCTAAACTCGAGCCAGGAAAACTAGGTCAGAACCTACCACTTTGTAAAATTAAGGAATGTATAAAAGCAGGCGCATAGATGAAATGCATTTGTTCACTTATTGTTAGTACTGGCATGCTTGGGTCTGTGCAAGAGCTAAATTATCCCTGTTATTCCAGGCTGATCGTGCCATGCGGGCCAAACATGTGCAGCTGTGTTGAAGCTGGTTAAAGCCAGCAGTTGAACCTGAAAGGAATTTAATAGTTATGTATTATTTAAGCAGAAATAAATGTGCTTTAGATCATTTTGCATATGTAATCAATCTCTCACTAATCTTTTTTCTTTTTCTCTTTTTTTCCCCTAAAACATGCCTATTTGTTTTCCACTTTCTGTACTTTCTGTCCATTTTCTGTCCTGCTTATCCTATACAGGGTCTTGGGGGAGCCTGGAGCCTATCCCAGAGTACTCGGAGCGCCAAACCATGGCAGGGCACAATCACACACACACTAACAAAGATCGGAAAAAAATCGGACGTGATTAATCATAGTTTAATTTTTTACATCACGAAAACCTGCAATTTTAACAGGGGTGTGTAGACTTTTTACATCCTCTGTATATAGAGACCAATTTTATCATATTATTAGAATTCTTTACCCCAATTCAGCAGCCTGAGTTAATGTCACTAGGACTAGTGTACTAGATCCGATACCTACTATTACCTACTATTACTACCAGTAGCAACAAAATCTCTGTTAAAAATAATAAACTCCCCCCTTAGTGTTGGCTCTGTATCTAAATCTTTTAAACTTTCAAAGTTATTAAACCACTGATTAGGGAACCTGACTTAACCCATGCACAATTTCAAACTATAGGCCAAAATTGGACCTCTTCTTCATCGACACGATCCTAGCAGTTCATCAGCTGAGCTCACTCCTGCATAGGAATCGTATACATAAAGTGTTTCAGTCAGGGTTTAGGCCTCATCACTGACAGAGAGCTGATAAGCCGTTGCTTAATTAGAATTTTGGGAACAAGTGCTATTCAGTCATTGCACACTTTTAAACAATTATAAGATTCCTGGTAACTTATTCATGAATGAGTCTGATTTTCATTTTCAATATCCATCCAGAGAAGGAAACGGCTCGAGCTGAGAGGAATTGGGATGTGATGCTGTCTCCTCTGTAAACATGACAATTAAATCTCTTCTAAATGAATCCATATTTAAGATTTATACACCCCCTCAAACTGAAGCCAAATCTAAACTAAACAATATACAGCACAAGAACAATGCCATTTGTATTTAGATCAGCTGTGAGACATGATCTGGCAACCCTGATAGAAACATATACTTTTCATTGCTAACGCTGAGTGTTAACAGTAGCTACAGCACATGCGGTATATGGAGGTATCGTAACCAGAACTATGCAGTGAAAGACATCTGAAGTAAACCTGAATATTTACGTTAGCTACTGTATTAGCTAGCTGGCCCATATGGGTTCATATTGTCCTGTATTTTATACCATTTTTGCATTTTATTCACTTCATTATCCAAATCAACAGTTTCTCTAATAAGATCAAGAAAAAAAATACCAAATCAGAAGCAAGCTCTGCCATAAGCCACTCTCATCACATGTTTTTGTTAAGCTGATTATTGTAGCCTGTAGCCTGATTAGGCATAATATGAATGTATCCTACTCTGTTTACCAAGTTCCAGATTTTTTCAGATTACATAATCCAGCCAACGTGTAGTTTGTTGCTATCCAACTCCACCAACATGTACACATTTCCTCTAATACACACACATGCGCTCAAAAACATTCTCGAACACCAAGTATACTCACAGATGTAGTCCAAGCCAGCTGCTCACTTTGCTTCTTTATGGACACTAGTCCAAAATGTCTTCTAGCTTCATAGCTTTTCAATCACTTTTCTTCTTTCTTGTTTACTTCAGGATAATATAAGACATCATCCTGGCCACAACAGATACGATAGCCATAGGTGGTGACCTCTCTGAGAGAAAGGAGATAGAGAGAGAAGACAGGATCACTGCTTTTATCACGGCTTGGCAACATCTACAAGATGACATGGAGGTTAAGTGCTCTCATCAAGCGTTTATTGGAGAAACAGGCCAAATCTGAGCCACATACACTCAATATTATTGACCAAATACAGCGTAATGTATTTAAGATATGCTTCTAATTGTTTGGAAAATGTTTACGTGACGATATACATACTGAATGCCTAGATTTTCAGCATATACCGGTTAAAATCTTTTACACTATGATTATTATAGCCATTGGTAAAATATGATTAAACTCAATTGAACTCCTCGACCTCAACGTGTGTGTTTGTTGTCTGTTAGTTCAAGTTATTTTAAGTTCCTGACCTGGTCGAACAGATTCTACTTCACATACAAAAAAAACACTAATTGTATTAATTCCTTGTGTTTGTGCTATTACTGCTATTAGATAGTATCCTGGGATAACCGGCCTGAGACAATAATACATCACAGAGCAGCATGGCAACACATTCACACACAGCCAGTCTTAGAAAATCCATCTACTGCCATGTTTTGGGAGGTTTGAAGGAAACAGGGAGAACATGCACAGAAGCTCCACAGCTTAGGAACTGGTCCAGAACAGTGCAAGCATCTTTAGACAAACTCTAACCTGGTCTTCCTGTTTTTGAGTCTTCCCAATGGCTTACATCTTGTAATAAACTGTCTGTATTGGTGACATCTTCTCTTGATTGTTGACTCTGACACAGATACCCTTTCCTCCTGGAGGTGTTTTTTTTTTAGTTATGAGCTCACATGGTTTCACATGATTCACTGTGATTTATAGGGAAAAGAGTGCACCGTGCCTCCCACTCTAAGAGCTTGGGCAACTCTGCCCCCTCTTTTGGACTCCTGGCCACGAACGGCCATGGCATCATCAGGATTCGAACTTGCAGTTCATCTCTGGACAACAGGGCGAACAATAGGTTGCACCACTCGGGAGCCACGGAGGGTGTTCTTGATCTGGCCAACTGTTGTGAAGGGGTTTTTCTTCACCAGGGAAAAGAATTCTTCTGTCATCTACCACAGTTGTTTTCCATGGTCGTCCAGGCCTTTTGGTGTTCCTGAGCTCACCAGCACATTCTTTCTTTTTAAGAATGTACCAAATACAGTAGTTGATGTTTTTGCTATGAGTTAACAGCAACAGATTCCAAACGCAAAAGCCACACTTGAAATCAACTCTAGGCCTTTTATCTGATTACTTATAAGTGAAATAATGAGGGAATAACACACACCTGGCCATGAAACTACTGAGCATTTTGCAATTATTTTTGGTCTATTAAAAAAGGAGGACCACATATAAAAGTACACTTCCTACACTATTCAACCAATCTGGATGATATGTGCCCTCAAATTAAAGCTGCACTTGGAGCTCATATTCAGTATTTAATTTCCACTCCAATATACTGTGTTAGACAGCTAAAACAGCAAAAGCTTTGTCAATGTCCAAAGTTTGATACTAACTGAAGGTGAAGGTGAAGTGACGTGTAGCCAAGTATGGTGACCCATTTTCGAAATTTGTGCTCTGCATTTAACCCATCCAAGTGCACACACAGTAGTGAACACACACCCGGAGGAGTGTGCAGCTGTGGTGCCCGGGGAGCAGTTGGGGGTTCGGTGCCTTGCTCAAGGTCTCAGCTCAGTCGTGGTATTGAGGGTGGAAGAGAGCGCTGGTCATTCACTCCCCCCACCTACAATCCCTGCTGGACCTGAGACCCAAACCCACCACCTTCAGGTTCACCTTCAGGTTACAAGTCCAACTCTCTAACCATTATTCCACAACTTGCAAAACTGCAAAACTGCAAAGACACAGCAATAATATGATGACTACGCACCCATGACACACTGAGAATTTTATAAAGCACTGAGCTGTATCTATTGCATATCTCAGCTAAGAGGAATGAACTCACTCAGTATAACCATACTGCACTTCAGATTGCCATTGAATAAATACTTATTGGATAATTATGTGAATATGAAACTATGTGTGAAGTTTTATTTATTTTAAAACTTCCCTTCCTTCCAACACATTAAATATGAAGTAACATCAGCCTCGGATGTTCAGATCGGTGCCTCGACAGTCTGGGCTGTTTGATGGCATGTCTAGTAAAGAGTTTGTCTATTGATTTTGGCCCTATGGATCAAGGCAATCAGGATAAACAGGCAATGGATCCTCCTGATAATTTATAGATGTTGTATTTGCAATATAGATATGCATTTGCAAATCTCGCATTCACCCCGAGCAGGATTTGATGAAAAAGTTGCATGATTAATCTCCTGTCCTTTTACTTACAAGGCTGAAGACATCAGCTTCCACAGCCCACGCTAGGGGAAAAAGATCAGAGCCAACCTGATCATTTTAGAAACAATTACAGCTGCAGGACTGCCTACGGTATATTTAACTTAATTTTTTTTACTATTGCTCTAACATCTCTTGGCTTTAAATATTTAAATATTTAGAAATTCTCATTTTTAAAGGTGCATTAGGTAAGATTTGTGTGTGTGTGTGGGGGGGATGTCTCTAATGTGTCTCTAATGTGTCTCTAATGGATAAACGGGCAGAGATGAACACGATTTGAATGATTCTTTTTACTCTTTTTGAGCCCGCCCCCATTTCCACTCATGTACACAAAGCTCCACCCCCAAAACTTACAGTGATTCAATTAGATTTAGCTAGAAGACTGACAAGAGGCCAAACAAAATATAAACAAACATTCCGGACCGGAAGTTTCTAAACTGTGGGGTTTTTTTTTTTCCAGCTATGTAATACACTTGTTCTGAGACAATGGCTTTTTTTTTTTTTTTTTTTTTTTTAAATCATTTCTACATAATTTTCCACATTACTTGTACTAGGAAGAAATGATCAATATTGACTATTGTAGTGGCTAGCAAAAGCATTTTTTATTCATTTAAGTACATGAGGCTACTGTACTGTGTTACTGATTATTAAAGTCAAAGCCGCACTCTGATGTGTCCTTGTCAACATCAGTAGCTATACAAACACATCACTGTCATTATCTTACTGCAGTGCACACTGTTGACCCACTGACGACACAAAGCTGAGGACAAATGACGAACATGTGCTTTATATCCATGCCAAAAAAAAAAAAAGGTCTCCTTTCTGTTTTCACACCTGGCATATTTGGTTGTAAGATGTGAAACTGTAAAGGTATAATCATTTTGCTCATTTTTACTAATCTCCAAAAGTGACACATTTTTTAAACAAAATGTAATGTTTTGAGTTAATGCAAAAATCCACTAAAAATTAAATAGATGGTCATTCTGCACTTAATGGATTGTATAGACTGTTTAAATTGTTTTTCATGGCTGTGAATAATCATAGCATCTAACATCCATAGCATTATGTCTAGCTGTATGGGTTTTTTTAATGATTAACTGGTTTTATGAGAGCAGTTTTTATACTGTCACAATCCTATCATTGAAATTTGCACAGATTTCAAATGCTCCTTCACACTAAACCCATAACTCTCTCACACACACAAAGTATGTTAATGTCTGGATATAGAAAGTCTACACACCCCTGTTACACCTTTAATGTGATATAGCAACCAGGAAGAAAAATTTCACCTTCTAACACGACAACGACCCAAAGCACAAATCCAAGTCAACAAAGGAATGGCTTCAGAAGAAGAAGATCAACGTTTTCGAATGGCCGAGTCACAGCCCAGATCTAAATCCTATCAAAAACATGTGGAATGATTTGAAGAGGGCTGTGCACAAGAGATCCCCTTCTGCAATTTGATAGAGCTGGAGCATTTTTTGATAGACTCTTACCAAAAAAAGACAGAGAGCTGGATTACAAGCAAAAGGTGGTTTAATAAAGTATTATTTAAGGGGTGCACACACTTATGCAACCAGGTTATTGTAGGTTTTTCACTTTTTCCCCCCCCATAAAACATTTCGATTTGTTTTTCACTTGAAATTTGTTGGCTGCTGTAGCACATTAAAGGTGGGAAAAGATCTGACATGATTTATCTCTGTTTCATTTGTTTACATGACAAAAACCTGCCACTTTAACAGGGGTGTGTAGACTTTTCATATCCACTGTATCTATTTATTTATCTCAATTTTGTTGAGCCATAATCTCAGTGATGATATGGACAAAAACTTACAGTTGGGCCACCTTCAGTGCAAAAGTGTGTAGAAATGATGCACATGATTGGCATTTGGGATTTTTTGGCTCGGATCCTGAACAGCTTTAAAACCTACATACAGTTGGCTGCCACTGCCATAACCGATGCTTACGTGCCTAAACACAAGCATATGACCTGGAATGATATGATACCATGAGTAGAATATTTAAAAATACAATACTAAATACATTTTTAGCTTTGTCGGACATTTCCATTTACGTTTGTATTCATTTAGGTAGACAATGCTACAGTCATACCAAACCCTAACCTTAACCTCAGTAACCAAAAGGAAATCTTTTCTTTCTTCTTTTTGGCCCCATAAAGCAATAAATCCATGCTCTCTCTCTCTCTCTCTCTCACACACACACCAAAAATATGCATCATGTGTAAAAAGAGTAAAAGATGACTACAGTTTTGACATATTATTTGACAAATTTGACACTGTAGGGACATTTGGCTAGTTCACTTGAGGAAAACTGCAGCTTTTTTTTTTTTATACCTCTTTTTTTTTTTTAACAAAACTGCATTTTTTTATTTTTTTTTTTACAAAAACTGCAGCTATTTTTTTTTTAATCTAAAAGCTAAAAATGTTTCATTTTGGTTTCTGAGGTTAAGATTTGAGAGAGAGTTAGCATAGCATTAGGCCTAATTAGCTGCAATACTATTTATGCTAATGGTCCTCAAAAGGATAGTAAGACAGATATATATGTGTGTGTGTGTGTGTGTGTGTTTATATCTTAGTGAGAGCTAAATACCCCAACAAGGATAGTAAAATTTGACAGATTTGACACTGTAGGGACATTTGGCTAGTCCCCTTGAGGAAAACTGCAGCTTTTTTTTTTTTTAACATGAACTGCAGTTTTTATTTAAAAAACAATAATTAAATAAAAAACAAACTCTAAAAGCTAAAAATGTTTCCTTTTGGTTTCTGAGGTTAAGATTTGAGTGAGAGTTAGCGTACCATTAGGCCTAATTAGCTGCATTCCTGTTTATGCTAATGGTCCTCACAAGGATAGTAAGACAGGTTTGTGTGTGTGTGTGTGTGTGTTCGCGGTTACTAACGCCCAACCTAAAGCACATTACAGTAATTTGAGCGCAGCTTGTTTTTAAAGGTGTGTGAAGAAAACCGTGATGGAAGATGAGTGAAAAGAGAAATGAACTTGTGCTGTACTGACACACAGACCTGCAGGCTGGTGTGAGGAGCACAGCTTGTGTCTGAGAGAAAGAGAAAACAGCGTTACATGCTAACCGATTTTAATCACGTATCCCTCACGTGCGCGTGTTTCACAGCAAAAACGTCGCGAGGCCTGTTCTGAATGAAGTGATGAGCATCTTACTGTCTCCGCGCGCAGCCACAGTGAGACAGGCAACAACAATAATAATAATAATAATAATAATAATAATATCTCATAATATCTCACAGTTAAACATGATAAAGAAGCATTTCCTGCCATCTTACCCTTACGGCTTTACCCACCAACGGAAGTCCTCGGTGTAATTGAAAAATCCAGCGCTCTGTATCGATGATAATTTTTTTTTTTTTCTTCCTTTGCGCCTGTTATGGTCCGCTGCACGCGCCGGTGCTTCCGCTGCGTCACTCTGTAACGTAGAGCGCGCGCACCAGCATCTACCTGAACGTCTGCTCATTCAAACAAACCTCGCGCGAGCACAATAAATTCTATCCTGGAAATTACATCTATAGCAAAATAAATAAATAAATAAATACCCTTGTACACAAACGTCCCTGGCTCTAAACAGCAAATTAGCCAAGTTTATACATTAGAAATCAGGTTGTTGTTTTTTTTTTAATGCATTGTATTTTTTTTATATATTTAACTTTATTCTGGTTAGAGCTGCAGTGGATGTCACTGGGTGAAAGGATGGGACACTAGTCCCATCACAGGGCACCATGCACACACAAATGCACACACATTCACACACTCGTTTACACCTAGGAGCAAACTAGTGTAGCCAGCATGTTTTTGGACAGTGGGAGGAAACCAGAGAACTCAGAGGAAACCCATGTGAAGAAAGTCAAAAACTCCATGCAGACAGTATAACCAGAGCTCAGGTTCAAACCCAGGATTGTGGAGATGTGAGGCGGCAATGCTACCCCCTGCATCACTGTGCAGGCAAAAAAAAAACAAAAAATAAAAATAAATTACAAAATATGTACAGTATCCATCCTTTCTCTTTACTGCTTATCCTACACACGGTCTCAAGGGAACCCGGAGCCTATCCCAGGGGACTTGGGGCACAAGACAGGGGGATACCCTGGATGGGGTGCCAATCCATCACAGGGCACAATCACACAAACACACACTATGGACAATATAGAAATGCCAATCATCAGTCTACAACGCATGTCTTTAGACTGGGGGAGGAAACCGGAGTACAAGGAGGAAACACCCGAAGCACGGGGAGAACATGCAAGCTCCACACACAGAGTGAAGGTGAGATTCAACAGAGCTAACCAGTAAACCACCGTGCCCCCCTATATACAGTATATAATATGCTTTAAAAAAAAGAATCAAGCATCAAATTAAGGTTTAACGTGGTGTTTCTGAGACAGGTCCGATGTACCATGATATTTATTTATCTAACATGAGCATTTATCTCACTTGCTTTTAATCTTTTAACCATAACATCATTTAATCATAATCATTGTGTCCAAGTCTCATCCTTATGTAAGCCTAAGACCCTGGTAGACTTGTGCCTAAGAACTGCTGATGTAATCATAAAGACTATGATGCTCATACTGAACATTTTTTAACACACTTACTGCTGTTTGACTTTATAGTACACACTTATACAGTATAAGAGTAATGATTTACAATCCCACTATCTGATGTCACCCAGAAGAGGATGGTTCGAGTCAAGGTTTCTTCCTCATGTCATCTCAGGGACTTTTTCATTGCCACTCTAGCCTCTGGACCTTTCATTATATATTGTATCCTGATATAAATCCACATCAGGATTTCTGCAAAGCTGCTTTGTGTTAATTTGTGTTAATGTCTATTCATTGAATATGATTAATAGTGTATGACCACTCAGTGTAGCTTATGACTGCCATGCAACCACACTGATAAAATAAAAGCAAAAACAGTTGGCAAGAAAATATACTAGGAAAAAAATTGAACTTGGCTTTGGTCTGAGGCCCCATAACCAGACACTCTCCAAGGTTCTGAAGCGAGGTTATTCGTTGAGCTGGCAGCTTTGACATTACAGCACAGCTCCCTGGTTGGCTCACTGGTGGTTATTAGTTATTATTGAAAGGGTAAGATGAGTCAGCTTTCCCAAGCTTCTGTCACATGCAGCACAGTAACTGTAATTAAACAAATCTTACCTCAAAATGATACATAACTGCAGTTGTTTTCTGATTCTAGGTAGAGAAAGAAAAAGTAAAAAATAAAATAAAATAACAATAATAATAATAATAATAATAATAATAATAATAATAATAATAATTTAGATATATAAATAATGGTACAATAGTGCATGGAATAAAACAGTCATTTGTCTTCATTAAGAAAGTCCCAAAGAGAAGATCAAGTGCACCAGAACATCTTATCTTATCTTATCTTATCTTATCTTATCTTCATTAAGAAAGTAACAAAGAGAAGAGCAAGTGTACCAGAAAATGTCAGATCTGTGCTGAAGATAGGTAGGTAGGTATGTAGGTAGGTAGGTAAGGTTTTCTAATGGCAAAAGAGTAGCAGTCTTACTCATCCCCAGCCTGACAGATGGTACCTGTAAAGTGGACTACAACAACAGTATATGTTTTTGAGCCAGAAAAGTACAAAAGTTCACTACATGCTCATCATCAACTTTAAGATTTACAACAATAGTTCAATTCAAGAGATATACAATCGGAGACATGGTAAAAATCTTTCCAATAATCTTTTGTGTAATTTTGTGAATCTCTTTCCAGTAGGTCTTAATCTTTTCACAATCCCAAAATGTATGCATCACAGTACCAGTGGCTGCTTTACACTTCAAACATAATTCAGAGGTGTTGGGGAAAATTTTGTGGAGGCGAACTGGTGTTAAATAAGTCCTATGGATAAATTTAAAGCTTTGTTCATGAGCCGAAACCGAAGCACCCTTGGGAAAAAGGTTTGAAAAAGAAAAAAAAAAAAACAGGAGCACTCCTCCTCACTAAAAGGAGATCCAATGTCCTTTTCCCATATCACCCTTAGAGAGTGGTATCATGCTATAATCATGTGTATTATCATGTGTATCATGTTTAATATCTTCATTTTCAACACATCTGAACAGCACCGTGCATCCTTTTTGAGCATGGAGAACATCAACTACATCACCCACAGTCTGTTTTGGAGTTAAGCTATTTTAGTCACCAGTTTAAAAGAACATTTTCCAATGCTATGGGCAGAAATCAGGCTGTATATATATATAGAGTTATCTGCAGATGAGAATCATTCAAGTGCTGATAATTATCTAATTATCTTAGAGTCCTATTATTGTACTCTACTGAGCATAAGAATCATTCAAATTACTGATGCTATTTTCTAAAGAGGATAAGAATCACTCAGGGTCAGATAATGTCCCCGATGGAAGACGAGAGTCACTCAGACTCACCACAGAGCACATGGGGTGTAATGACACAACATTTAGTCTGTAGACTCAGGTGAATATGAATGGTGACCTCCATGTCACCACTTCACAAATGACACCCTTCGTAGTTCTGCCCAGGAGGTGCCCGTAGAGCATGTTGAATGGCATTTAATGGAAGATGGTGCCTCTTGGCCTGTTCATGCCTGTTCAGTCACATCCTTTTCCCATGTGAACACAAACAATAGGCCACATGTCTGCTCTTTTAGTCAGTGGCGAATACAGATAAATCAATACAAAAGTTACCATCAAGCAGGGTGCATGCCATTGGATTTTTAAGTGCTTCTTTTCATCTTCAATCCATTTCTTCCACTTCTTGGCAAGACGACAATGGGAAAGATGATAAGCATGAAGTAGTGATGGCTTTTTATTGGCTTCACACATGAGCTCACAAGATGTTGTAGTGTTGTAGTCATTGTACTGTCTTGTTCTGTCCTGTGCTGTCTGCACATGTTTGCACTTGTGCACTTTATGTAAAAA
>CM075012.1:22354863-22371580 GCA_037576675.1 Pangasius sanitwongsei
TTGTTTCGTTTCACTATGTACTTGTATATGGCTGAAATGACAATAAACTCCACTTTGACTTTGACTTTGACTTTGACAACTTTACTGTTAGTACTCGGCTATTAAATGGGAAAACACCAATATCCCTAAGGAAACCATCCTGGTAGGCTTGTATGTATGAAAGTAGAACTACAGTTTGTAGGATTTTTTGGTAAAGAAAAACCCTAACACCTTCAGTTAAGCCTTGTTTTGAGCTAACTAGATCACTACCATCAGCTCTAAAGACACATACAGACCCATGGAGAACTCAATCTCACAATGTAGGCATAGCATAGAAGACATAGAAATTGCTTCTTATTTGACAAATTCTCCTCAAATATAACAAAAAAAAAACTTTATACCTGGCAATTAGAACTAGTATGTGCAAGTGTTTTAAAGAGTTGAAAATACAGAAACAGAGATGTTACAGAAATGTTTAAATATTAAACCCAATATGACTTTCAGAGTACCTGACATTTTGCCATTTCAAAGAGGACAACATTTGATACCATACAACAAGGGAGCAGCAGTGCAAGGCTTCAGTTATTAGGAAAACTGCTGAAACTTTTTTTTTTATTTCCTTGTATTAGCACAGTGATACTGCATTAATGTACACACTGAAGCTCAGCAGCTAAGCAGTTGTAATTATGTATTATACAGCAAACTGACATACATTTTTATCATTACAATAAAGGATGTGTTTGCCCAATTCTGTCCAAACTTTGGCTTTTCCAAGGCGTTTTAAAAACTGCACTGAAAAAAATATTGGAGTATAATTTACTCAAGAAAAGTGTGGTAACAATTTTCACACAAAAAAAAATCTTAGTAAATTTAACTAAGCAGATTTTAAGTAATGTTTACATAGCACCAAGGATTATTCTCATAGAAAACCTAAGTAAATTTCACTAGTAGCTTTCTTTTTTTTCAGAGCAATTTGCTCTGAAAGTTGAGTTAAAATAAATTACATAAACCTCGACAATGCAGAAAGTACAAATCATTACTGCTTAATGGTTCCCACGAAAGTTACCACTAAAATGCACTTACATTTAGTATTCTTTAAGGCTAAATTGGTAGATCACCACATGACTATTTAACAAACTGCACTGCACACACATACACACCATACACCTGACTGAGAAACACAAAGAGGGTGAACCAAGAACGCTTCCAAAACACTTGACCTTTCAAAATATTTCATAATACACTAGCCTTGGGCCTTAAAGCCAACACAAAAGAAGAAATATTGGAAACAACCCATTCCCAATGTTCAAAATTCAATAAGTTTAATGTTCTGTGAACACATATGAGCTCAGAAACCACACCCCCCCTTTAGTATGCAATCAGTTCAAGTAAACATAATTTTTTTTTTTTTAGTTTTGTGAACACTTGCCAAATAATATTGAATTTAACACAGTAAAGTAAGTGAAATATACACTTTGGGTTTTAGCCACATATTTACATGAATTAATTTAGTACAGAACTTAAAGCATTTAAGTAATTCTACTAATTTGTTGTTTTTTGTAAAAATCACAGATTTGTTTTGTCATATTTCCTGAACCACTGAACCTTTTTTTAACCAATTTTACAATTACAAATACACCATTTTAATTTTATGATTAAAAATATTTTCACACTATCAACTTTTTAGGACTGAAATGATCTTAAAACATTAAATAATCTTTGTGATAATAGAATTGTGCTAATTCCTTGATTGCGATTTGAAAGCTTTTTCAGGAATCATGATTTGGATTTAAACCCTTTCCAGAACTGCAGCAACAGAGGTAAAAGGAATCTGTTACAGGAAGCAGACTGGCACTAAAGCAAATGTCTTTCTGATCTGAATATTTCATTGTGCTGGTGTCCATGAAATATTCATATCATACCACGTTTGAGATTCCACCTAGTCATTTCATGCTTCTTGCATCTGAATCGTATCCTGATAAGGATTTACACTTGTAGTCAAATTAGACATTGAAATCCGATTGCCGTCTCATTATTAATATGCAAATCATAACACTATGAACACTAACTTCCTGTGTTTTACCTCCAGTTGTTACAGACAAAAGGTTTTATCCACATCCTAAAAAATGAAAAGAAATACACATACTATATACAAATATACAAAGGTTTAACTCGCAGTTTAACAACTGCCTCCTTAAATATAGAGAATTAAGTCTAGTTATCTGTGTTACTGGGCAGGTTAAGTTAGTAGAATAAGGAAGTAGAATAAGGAGAATGCAAAATACACAAAGAAGATCATCTTCTTGTCTTTACCCCTCAGTGACAGTTTCTCAATTATATTTGGTAGATTGATGAGTTTCTCTCTAAAATAATGAGAATAGATTATATATGTAAGTGCTAATATTTTGTGAGATTCATGAAATGCAGAAGTGATGGAGGTACAATAAAGAAATAAAGTGTTGCCATGATTTTTTTTATTTTTAATCTTGTCCTGAATGACGCCTGGGGGTTTCTGCATGCTGGTTTCTTGATTGCTCACACACTGTTTATCTCCTCCGGATTAATGGGCTCCCCATGCTCTGGAATAGAAAAAAATCACAAACACATTTACAACATGCTGAGAGTATGCCAAAAATGTCCTACTTTTATTTACTTTTATTCATTTTTTCATGATGCAAAAGAAAAGATGAAAAGGAAAACAAGTGTCTGGGAAACTTTGCAGATCTCTGGCACCTTCATCTTCTCTCAGAAATGAGTGTGATGGCTTGAAAGGATTCCGCATTAACCTCCTCAGCCAGCTTCACCCTTCAGTTACACGAAATCACTACAAAACATTGTTTTTTGCTCCTTTTTCAACACTGTATTACTGACTGTGAATGGATGATCTTTATTGTTTTGGAACACATTTTATGGACTGTGAGAAAAAAAGACTGGTTTGAAATGTCACTTTGTAAAATCAGGACAAATTTAATGAGAAATATTAAAATAGAATATCATTAATAATTTGGAGCAACATGCACATGCAGCATTTACAGTTCAAATTGCCGTACATCTGAAACAGCTTCCATTTGTGCCCGAGAGAGGGCGATAAAACCTTAGTCATGACTGAACATCCATCTATCCATTCTCTATACCGCTTTTCCTACACAGGTTCGCAGGGAGCCTGGAGCCTATTCCAGGGGGCTCAGTGAACAAGGCAGGGGACACCCTGGACAGGGTACCAACCCATCACAGGGCACAATCGCACACACACCCAATCACACACTATGACAATTTGGAAATGCCAATCAGCCTATAACACATGTCGTTTGACTGGGGGAGGAAGCCAGAGTACCAGGAGGAAACTCCAGAAGCACGCAGAGAATATGCAAACTCCACACACACACACAGGGCGGAGGCAGGATTCGAACCCCCAGCCCTGGAGGTGTGAGGCAACAGTGCAAACCACTAAGCCACTATACCCCCCACAACCGAACATTAATTGGGATTACATGACATGAATGTACACAAATAGCCCGTAACTACCACTGGGTCAATCCATGTGAGCTCACCAGAGGCCTCCTGACTGACCATCTCAGATTTGCTCCATACTTTCTGAAAATAATGTCACAGTTCCCGATAAACAGTGTGCAAAATTTCAAGCTTGTATCTGCATTAGTTTGTGAGATATGCTACAGAAAAAGTTACAAAGTTCCATAAGTCATTACTCTTGAACTGTTCATGCTAGATGCATGAAATGTTCAGGGATTGCTGTCTAGTATAAGATGTCTTTAACTTCTAAAATAAAAAGTCTACAGTTGCAGATTTGCCAGTTCATGCTGAAATTTGCAAATAATAATAATAATAATAATAGTAATAATAATAATAATGAACAAACAAATAAATAAATAAATGTTCTTTGGAGCAAATTTGGCCCTCTATATCTCCACACTAGAGTACATCTGAAAGAACTCAAACTTCCTGATCTACGAGGTGTTAAAAATGGGGGAAAAAATAATTTTGTGCCCATGTATGACAAGGTCTACCATAAAAAGAATTTTCGACTTTAATTTCCCAAATTTTATTTATTAAGGTCTCGTTACTACATACTACAAATGGAAATGCAAAATATTGCAATGTCCTGGTCAGTGGACCCTGAATGATAACCCAATCCATTGCAGGGCACTATGCATGCACACACACACACATGCACACCCTGGGGACAATTTAGACTAAACCCTAACCCTAACCCTAACTCAACTCACCTACCAGCATGTTTGTGGGTGTGGTAGGAAACCCACGGGGCCACGCCCACAATGCATTATAATCATTACAGCAGATTAAAAGCAAGGAATTAAAAATGAAAAAGAAAACATGTGGAACATCACTGCAATTCCTTAATCACACCTGAAATTGAATGACTTTTTTAATAATGAAAATGGTTAAACAACTCCTTTAAAAAATATATATTTTAGATCATTTCTTGAAGCAATTTCAGTCATGGGTAAAGAAGAGTAATCACAGGTCAAAACATCGAACTTTGACCGGTTTAGAGAAAAAAAATAGCAGTGAGTCGTTTAGGAGCCGGAAGAGTCGACTCTGAGCCAAATGATCTCAAATGACTCACTGAAAAGAGCCGAAATTCCCCTCACTAGAACGGCACACACATTTTCACTTCAGTTTTTGCTTTTCTATACCTCCTGATGTGTGCATGGAAAAACACACACACACACACACACATTGTCCTTACACCTGTGTTTACACACTGTAAAATGAATTTCGAGATTCGAGCAACTTCCTGTTCTTTCGAGTAAAACAGCCTGCACTAAACCACGCCCACTCGGTGAGTCACTGGCCTGGTGGGCGTGTCCACTCGACACTTCACAGGATGTTGTGAAAACACAGATGCCATGTTTTGTGCTCAGTTGGGGTAAAGACTACGCTGGGGGCATTTGGTCATTTTAAGACATGAAAACCAGAGAACTATGGAGAGGGATGTGTGCTGTTTAAAAGACATAGAGGACGTGACGTCAGAGTCTGGTCGCAGTGTGCAGATTGAGAGGTAAAAGCACAAACTTAGTGACATTTCAGACGTGAAACTCTAGCTAGGTGGCTATGCTAAGCTGGAGCAGATCTCCATTATTTACATTTTATACCTGCTGTCTAATGCTCGATTATATTGCATTATTGGTGGGAAGAAAGATTGCATTAGCCCTCACATTTAGCTACTCATGTGTCACAAATCTCTTAAACTGATTAGTGCAGCCTGCCTGTTTGTTTTCCTTCACTAATGTGAAGCTTCCCATGCTTAAAGGTGCAGTAGTCAATATTTTTCATTTCTTACTAGTACTAATAATGTGGAAAATTATGTAGAAATGATTAAAAATAATAATTTAATCCGTTGTTTCAGAACAAGTGTATTACGTAGCTGAAAAAAAAGCAGGTTGGAAACCTGCCTTCCGGTCCGGAATGTTTGTTTATCTTTTGTTTGTTTATCTTTTGTTTGTTAGGCTTCTATCTTACAGTTGGAAGTTTTGCTGTAAGTTTTGTGGGCGGAGCTTTGTGTACATGAGTGGAAATGGGGGTGGGCTTAATGAGTAAAACAATCATTCAAATCTTATTCAACTCCACCTGTGTAACCTTTAAATATTACCTAATGCACCTCTTAAAAATGTTGATGGGGAAGTATGTATACTGCACTTGCAAGCTATATTTTAATTGGAAAAATCCCTCGGAGTGTGATTTCTGGTTGTACTCAATTAAATAATCAGAGAGAAGAAAGATTATTATATCAGAATATTTAACTTTTGATTTTATTTTGATTCGTGATTCATCTGATAAGTCACTTAAGTCAGAACTGTCAGTGATAACGGTAATAAAAATGTCCTGTTATTTTGCCCTGCTCTTTACAGAATAGTGCACTTGTTCACCAACAGGGCAGAGGTCATATCTGATGCAGGGGAAAGTATACAACTGTTATCGATTTGCCTAAGCATGTTTGAACACACTCTGTAGTGATATTGTGCTCTTAATAATCTTTATGAGCTTTAACTCTAATCACTATAACCTCTCGTATTTACTCTCAGCATGACTTAAATTTGGTGTTAGCACTAGAGATTGCTCACTACTATGGTGTAAATCTGCTAATTCATATGAACATTTTTTACAGGACCAAAACCTTGATCGAAGAGATCCGTGCTTTGATCAAGAACAATGAGGCGGAGTATTGCTCTTTCTGGAGGCCTGTGCTCCCCTGGGGTGGCGTGTACACGATACGGGCTGGTCAGAAGGCCATCTCTTGCATACCCCTGTATGTTAAAATCAACCTGAAAAACACCTGCACCATCGATGGCTTCCTCATGCTTTTGTACGTCATCCTACGGGATAATCAGACCTTCCGCCGGGAAGTGAGTTTGTTTTTGGGGAAGCGCTTTGTGGAGCACTTTCTCTATCTGATGGACTCCTACGATTACACCACAGTCAAGATTTTGTGGATCTGGGACAGGATGTCTAAGCGTCAGTACCGCTCCGAGATCCATCAAGCCGCTCTAGAGATCGACCTTTTCGGCAACGAGCACGAGAACTTTACCAAGAATCTGGAGAACCTGATGTCTACCATTCAGGAGAGCTATTGCACCAACTGGTGCTGCCCGTCTCGTATCCAGGAGCTCCTTCAGAACACCATAAATATCAAGTGAGTGTGGCATTGTAAACCCTGATGAATGTATGAGTAAACGGATATGATTTTTATATAGTTCAGGCTCAGAAACAGTAAACTAACGCTCATAATACTTCATACTTCATACATCACTTGATCTTTGTGCTGGAGTGTTTAGAGACGATACAGAAGATTTAATCCAAAGGGAATTATTAGTGAGACAGAATGCAATCCAGTGCAATCCATTTAGTAGTTTGAGCAGCTGATGGCAAAACAAGTACCACAAGGCTTAGTTTCCCCAGCTGACCATTAAGAAGTACAAGATAGTTGTAAGAAGAACAACTAAACAAGCACATTCAAATTAGAGCTGTTAGCTGTGTTGTTGTTTTTTTTTTTAAATATATAATTCTATTTTCCAACCCTCTCGACCAAAAAAACGCAGCAAATTACATTAAAGTATTGAATATAGCCACAGATTTCATTCATGATTTTTAAAAAAAATTCTATAATCATTCAAATGGGATTTTTAAACATAAGTAGTTAAATTTTGGTCTTAATTTTGAAAGCTGCTGATAAATCCATAGTAGGTTAAACAATAAATGATATATACACAGGTTACATAGTTTAAAAAAGAAGTTCAAACTGTTTTCTTCGCCACTAGCAGAATTTTATTGAACTTGAGCTCTAACGTTCTCTATAATTCATTGTTTTCATTAAGCTTTATTAAGCATACAGTGGAAAATACTTGACTGTAAACTATCATGGCTTCTTTCCAAAAACGAGATCCCTACCAATAACGCTGCTTTAGTTCTCTGATGGTCTGTACTTCAGTTTTGCTGTGGTTTTCACTGCTCCCCTTGATACCCTGTCTGATGAAAATAAGGCTCAGCTGTCTAGTGCTGATACAAAAAGACCTTAAGGTGACCTTCTAATGGTCTGTTTTGGCTTCTCATCATACACTCAGTCATAATGTTGCTCTGCCCTGCTTTCACTTACACAGTTAGGGTCATAAGTTTACATATGTTTACATATAATACATGAATACATACATAATTAATAATTTAAAAAAATTAAGAGTGTTCATAAAAATTACATTTTGTTTTTTATTTAGTATTGCCCTGAATAAACTATTTCACATAACAGTGAAATAGTCCACAATAGTCCACAGGACACAATAATAACTGAATTTACACAAATTTACACAACATGATACATTGAGAGCCAGGGGGTGTAAGTTTTTGAGCAGGATGATCAGTGTAAATTATTATTTTGTTTAAAGATCTTTTTTTTTTTTCATTTAGTACTACCCTTCAGAAGCTACATAAGATATTTACATGTTTCCCAGAAAGCAAAATATTAACAATTTACACCAATCATCCTGATCAAAAGTTTACACCCCCCTGGCTTTTAATGTATCGTGTTGCCTTCCTGAGCATCAGTGAATGTTTGCACCTTTTGTAATAGTTGTGTTTGATTCCCTCAGTTGTCCTAAGTGTCATCATTTGGTCATATAGCTGCTGTTGGAAAGGGGTCAAATATGCAGAAGATGCTGGAAAAGCAAAGCATGTGCAGGACCTGGAGGATTTTTCTGAAGAACAGTGGGCAGTTTAACTGCTCAGGACAAACAAGGGACTCATGAACAACTATCACAAAACATAAAAACAGTCTTTGATGATCCAGGTAACAACACAGTATTAAGAATCAAGCATATGTAACCTTTTGAACTGGTTCATTTGTGTAAATTCAGTTATTATTGTGTCTTGTGGACTATATGTAAACATCTGCAGGGCAGTACTAATAAAAACCAAAATGCAAGTTTTATGATCCTTTTTTTTTTTTTAATTATTAACATTTTGCAGATTCTGCAAGGCGTATGTAAACTTATGACCCCAACTGTAGATCACTTGTAGTCCTTGTGTAAATGTCAGCACTTTTGGGTATTACAGGAATAAATGTCTATACTTTAGTGGTTATTGTTGTCCAGCTGCTAGCCTAGATGTCATGGAGGTGCATTAGCATGGGAGATTTGATAAGATTTCCAGTGCCACAGTGATTTTCTATGCAACTTTCTCTCTCCACAGCCCTCCACATGAGCTTCCTGATAGAGATCCTATTCAGTCTGCAGTGGATGAGTTCTTCTGTCCAAAGATAGTCCTCTGCCAAGAATATGGGTGAAGTATTATTATTGGTCCGAGATACACTCTTAGGAAAAAAAAAAAACTAGAACCTTTGTGAAGAATCCTTGTCTATCCAAAGAAGAACTCTTTTTTTGTACTTAATTTGTTCATTTCCTGCTGATACATCATCTGCATTATACATTATATAGTGATTTCTATTTTGCCGTTGCCTTTGCAGGTGTAAAGGGCTAAGAGAGTTCTCCCAGAGAGAGTTCTGCCACGGTGCTCCTCCCTTCATCATCCTTAACATGCAGATGTGGAAATCAGAGGACCTTTCCTACGTTCCATACCATTTGGCTTTGTCCGATCACAGGTGCTTGTCCTGATTTTCTCCACATCTCATTTCCGCCATATGAGAAGTACAGTAAAGTATAATATTTATCATTAGTCACAAAACGGGTTTTAGAATTTAATCTGATGATAGCCGCTTTTCAGGTATGCGACATCACATCGCACTGATCCAGAATACTTTGGAGGCATGACCACTGCTAGGTAATCTACTAACAGTCTAGATACAGGTTTTAAATTTGGTCTTGGTGTTTGAATACAAACACATGCTTCCTCCAAGAATGCTACGTAACAGAGCAGCATAAAATACTCAGAGGAAAGTGCTATCTACCCTCTTCCACATACCCAAGCTCACGATTGGCTAGTGTCGCTGTGATTGACAGGGGAGAGAGAGTCTTCCGTCCCTCCTACTCAGAAAGCCCCGCCAGTTTAGCCCTCTTGGTCTCCTGGCCGTGAATGGCTGTGGTATCAAGATTCGAACTCGTAATTTCTGGCCAAATTCAAGCCATTTCTTTCGTTTAATGATTTTGAGACGGTGATGTACGCATTTGTATCTTCACACTTGATTATTATAAATCTCTTTATATAGGAGTTAGTCAGTCGTCTTTGCTACGATTGCAAATGGTTTAGAATGCTGGAATAGTCTACCCCTGCATAATAGAACAGCTCCGAATCTGGGATCTTTTATCTCAATTAAAAACTTATCTTTTCACCAAGGCTTTTAATTAACCATGTTTGTTCTCGTTGTATTTTATTTTGTTTAGTCTGTTTTATTAATTTTTTTGTACAGCACACTGGCTGACAGTTTACTGTTTTTAATTGTGCTTTATAAATAAATTGCCATTGTCCTAATCTCTGGACAGTTGGGCGATTTCTTTTGTATTGCCCTATTTTGTGAGACCATCATGATAATCATATTAAAAATTTGTGCAGTTTCTGAAAAATATCAGAGTAGCTCCTGGTAATTTGCTTCCTATGAATTGGAAGGTGTTTGTTGAATACGATTACAGTTATTTATATAGTTAGTTATTTAGTTATTTATATTTCCATAGTCCAAAACGAATGTGACGAAAGCTTTAACAGATAAGCTAAACTGTGTTCATCTAATTGCGTCTGAATGAGAACATTATCAGCTTCAAAGGTTCATTACTTTTGTTTCCTAAGTTTATTATATATTCTCTAGGTAGTTTCCTGACTATGGATTGACTAATTACATTTTTAAAAATGTTGCGCTCCCTAATGTTGCCTCCTTAAAAGGTTTATTAGTATAATGTTCTGTATGTGTGAAGCTCTCCCACAGCATGTTAAATAAAATACACTGTTTATGTGCAGTTAAGTGGAGCAGATAATGTGAAGGAGAAGGCTGCCCAGACAATATGGCAGATTAATCCCACAATGCATCACAACATGATGTTGATTCCCAAGCCCTAGTGTCTGGAACTATGGTTTTGGGTCATGATATATGGGTCAGGATCCACTCCTGTCAGCCAAGAACAGGACTCTGAGGCTATCATGGGCACAGACTCACCCAAACTGGACTGGTCAAGACTGAAAAAGAACAGGTGATTTTTTTTTTCTCGTCTTCAACTGTCCAGTTTTGAAGAGCCTGTGCCCATGATAGCCTCAGATTCCTGTTCTTGGCTGACAGGAGTGGATCTTGATGTGGTCTTCTGCTGTAGTAGTTCATCCACCTCAAGGTTTGATGTAGTGTGCATGCTGAGATGCTTTTCTGCTCACCACTGTTGTAAAGAGTGATAATATGAGTTAATATATCCTTCTTGGCAGCTCCAACCAATCTGGCCATTCTTCTCTGACCTCTATTATCATAAAGCCGTTTCCATCCACAGAACTGTTGCTCACGCAATGTTTTTTTTCTTTCTTCGCACCATTGTGTGTGATCTCTAGAGATTGTTGTGTGTGAAGATCCCAGGAGATCAGCAGTTTCTGAAATACTCAATCCAGCCCATCTGGCACCAACAACAATGTCACGGTTAAAGTCACATGATATTTATTGTGAACATTAACTGAAGCTCTTGACCTGTGTCTGCATGATTCTATGCATTGCATTGCTGCTGATTAGATAACTGGTGTACACATGTTCCTATATATATTGTGACGCTGTTTTAATACTAAAATGATATGATTAGTTTTTCATTTGAGGGGCGTGGTTAGATGTGTGGCACAGGGTGGCAGATGGCACACTTGAAATAAGCTTTGGCACTCCTAATCTGATCTCAGATCACTTGTCTGAGAGGTTTATTATGCCTAATCAGTTCATGCAGACATTTCAATGATATTATCTGAGATATACTGTATTTTTATTCATCATTGTAGTAACAATGAAGCCAACATTGTAATGTCGATATGCTTTTTTCACCTCCCCCCCACAGGTACTCTCTAGAAGGTGCCACTCTCTTCAACAGGGAGGAACATCACTACTCTGCAGCGTTCCAAATCGACGGGTACTGGATGCACTACGACGGGCTTCGGAGTGACAACTTGATCTTATTGAACAAACCACCGGAGCTGCTGCTTCTGTCCTCCCTGGTGTACGTCCGATCTCATGAAAAGTGACACGCGCATCCTTCAGAGCGGACGTGTCCAGTCTTTTCTGCAGCAGTTTCATTCCAACCAAGATGGAAGCCACACCTGATGCCACTTGTTTATTCAATTTGTCTCAGCCTTCAAATGAGTTATATCAGGTATGAGTGTTGTTTGGCTGGAATGGAAACTTCCAGCTACACACTGCAGATACAACTCTGCTTCAGAATAAGACAGAAGACTGGAAAGGGTTAACGGATCATCACAAAGTCTTTGGATTCTCCTCCTTTCCCCCTTTTCTGCGTCCTTGCATTGTTAATGCAGTCGCAGTGATCCTTGTTGTATATTTAGTCAGTCAGTTAACTCGCCTCACTTTTATTACGAACATTCTCTATTAAAAACTGCAAATATTTTGTTAGTATTCTGGCTTTTCTGTAATTCTAGGGATGAATTGTAGCTCTTTTTTCTTTTTTTACTCTAAAAAATAATGCTTTATACTTTTGTAATAAATGCCACAATTCGGCAAAGCCGAGTTAAACAGCTTTACTTTTTACGTTGTGCTTGGAATCCAAGAATTTGTAAATGGACTGTAATAGTTCTGGGCTGGTATGGGAAACTGTAAGAACTTAACTGTGTGTTCTGCTAAAACATTTAAAAAACAAAAAACAAAAAAAAAAACAACCAATCATGCACAAATGACCGTTTCCTAAAGGCATGGTTAAAAAAAAAAAAAAATCACAGTGAACACAAAGATCCAGTAAATCAGAAGACATTCTGCAATCCAGCGATGATTTCAAAGCTTCACAGATTCCAGCTATCTTGCTGATGCGTGCACACGGCAGCAATGTTTTTAAGCGCGTTACTCAGAAACAGCCAGAAGTGTGACCGACTAGAGCAAGTGACTAATCAACACCAGAAAAAGCTGTTAGTTTGCAGTGTTATATAATTGGTGTCGCAGAAAGTGCCAAATCAACTTCTCAGGAAGCAAGATGAATATTTGTCCTCATTGTGAAATAACAGTTCTGTGCTGATGTATGTTGTAATATATACTTTAGTTACGTTTGCTCAGTTTGTGTACGAATTTCACAGACGTTCCGCTTTCCTACAAAATGTCATCACATACTAGCCCTGAATTTGGATGTAACTGGTTTTTTTTTTGTTTGTTTGTTTGTTGACAGTAAGGCCTGTGTTTAAATTTTACACTTTTCTTATCATTCTTTCTCATATATCCCTCAAAGCTTATTAAATACATGTGTGTGTGACCGGTATAGTGATACAATCCGATTAAGTGACATTTTAAAAACTAATCCTGGCCTGTGTGAGTAATTGTTTGTCAGTTTTTAATTGTTTCTTCTCTAAATTTCAGTACACGATTTGGTTTACACAAAGATGACTATATTTATAATTATTACCTAAATAATTTTGCACTTACTTTTAATAAAAAAAGAAAAGAAAATTCCTCACTTATTTTGGCTGTATTGTTTTGTTTTGAGAAAAAAAAAAAAAAAACCCAATGAATGGTGAGTAATCAAACAAGAAGGTAACTTCGTAAAGATGCGATGTATTCTGGACTAGCGTTGCAGCTAGCATTAGCACGGTCGCCGTTACTTGCCCGTGTCGGATTTCTCAGTATGACGTTGAACGTCGCTGGGAAACAGTGAGCGAGAAAACCTTGTCTTTTGTCTTTAAGGAGTTAACACCAAACCCTGATGGTTAAGTTTGAGATTGTTGAAATTAAACTAGATTGCATTGCATAACTGTGCTAGCAGTGTCCTCACGTGGTGTCAGAAATATTTCACTATAAACAATATATGTTTAATGAGGGTGGGGTTTCCTTTAAAATCAAAATATCGCTCATAATTCTGGATTTGATGGTAGATGCTTTGTGGAGCTTTTTTCAGTGATGTGTTACTAAAAAAACAAAAAACAAAAAAAAAAAAACAATGCACACAGCAGATTGCCTTTCGAAGCAGGCGTTTATTTTTCGACTGGGTACAACTGCACCACACAGCTAAATAAACTGGCAGAAATGTGTGCTCTCGCTCTCTCTAGCTCTCTCTCTCTCAATGCTTGCTAAACTGAAAAATAAATACTGCATCTATTGATTAAGGTTTATCTTTTTACTTCCAGTAACAATCCACAGGTACATTTAAAAAAAAAAAAAAAAAAAAAAAAAAAAATCAAGATATTCACCCCACTTCAGACAATAGCCAAACACCCATGGGGAAAGAAAAAAAAAAAAAAAAGGTTTTAAAAATTTTAAAAAAAGAAAGAAACCAGGTGGTTGACATTGACATCAGTTTCACACAACGCTCTTTAGACATTGGGATCAACTCCAAAACACACACACACACCTTTGATTTCGTCCAGCTATCCCTCATAAAACAAGCACTTTGGTGAGAGTGGTGACAAGACAGGAGTTAAGAACAAGAACGACAAAACGTCACAAATGTCCCTTCATTTTGCAGTTTCACGTGTTCAGATTACATGAGATGCATATATGGCCGTTGGTGTTCCTTCGTCCAAGCTGTAATAAATCGGACAAACCGTCGTAAAGAAAGAAGCATCGGTAGAAAGTTTCAAGGAGTCATTACTGCATGCAACAAACAAGACGAGACATTTCATAAACGCATGGCAAATGCAAGATCACGCCAGCGTGATTTTTTTTTTGTGTGTTTTTTTTTTTTTTTCCCTTTGCACAAACAACGATGATGAGATGACATTATTATGACATCAAGAGTACATTTATTATTAGCAAATAGTACGTGGTTAAGTTCATGTCCTTAAATAGTAACCGGGTTTCTCTTTAACTCTCTCAACTGCCTTTTATGATTCGATCAGCTAATTGTGTAAAACCGCCCTGAATATTTTCCTTAAAATTGTACATACAAGAACGCAGGATTTTTTTCAGGGAACCAAAGTCAGTATTACTCATGAATGATTAATAGAATTATTGCTGATGTAAGACCGTGCTGATCTTTGATGCTTTTCTTATGACTTCCTCATAAAAATAAAAAAAAATCAGTTGATGTTTATTCTGTTAACTGATCAGGCAGCACTTGTTGCAGGGGGGGGAAAAAAAAAATGAACCACTTATAAATTAATTTCACGCCTCTTAGCTTTGGTAATCCAAAACCCAATGTTGTGTTCATAATTACAGTTTAGGGAAAAAAAGTGGATATTTGAGTGCTTTATGAAAAAAAATATGTTTAAGCGCTCTATATGTCAGTACCGAACGGGAATAAAGGCAAAATCTGATTCTCAGTATGGAACAAATCCAGCAAAAAAAAAAAGAAAGAAAGGAAAAGCCACATATTTCAGTCACAGCATTTTGTTTTCGACAAAAAAAAAATAAAATAAAATGGTCTTATTGCATCATTTAAATGCCTTCAACTTAAAAGTATCATATACATATCACACAAAGTATTAAAGTGTTTAATAAGTGCAATGCAGAGCTCCATTTGTAACTACACCCATGTGCAAAAACCACTCGGGGAAATATGTTCTTCTCTCGTCCGATTATAGGTTTATATAGTGGACCGTAAGAGCGTTGAATACGTAAGCCCTTCCTCCCACTGACGTTTGCATTTCTACACACGTACGTAATCTGAATTTTGGAGAATGGCTTCCAAATGATTTGCAGCACAATAACCGTTACAGGACTACGCAAGTGTCTCTATTACATTTAGTCTTGAAGGCGCATTAGGTAAGACTTGTGAAAAACAACTTTCTCTAATGGTTAAATGAGTGAATAACAACTTTTTTTTTTTTTTTTTTTTACTCATTGAGCCCGCCTCTAGTTCAATCCATTTACATACACGAAGCTCCGCCCCTACAATTTAGTGGTTCGACTAGAGTTACCATTAGCACGGACTGTCATGACATCACTTTCAAGCGCAATCAGACATTCAAAGCCATGTTACAACTCGATAAACATGCAACTTCTCCTCATAATGATTTGAGGATGTGAAGGGTGTTGGAGGCGTGGCCATAGAATGACTGACACGTGGCCAATACAGATACAAATACAAATTTCCCGGCCTGGAAAGCGGGTTTCCAAACTTTTTTTTTTTTTTTTTTTTAAAGCTGTGTTATATTCATTGTGATAATGGCTTGAACTATTACTATATACTATACTATACTATATAAACTGTTATATGAAAAATATTGACTATTCCACCTTTAAATTATGTTTTTAAAAAAAGGTCATTTTATTGAAGAGTTTTCCAAGAGTTCCCTGGTCTCAAAGAGTGCTCCGTGATTTATTTCGGATCATAGTGAAGTCCATGTGGCTGTGGGAAATTGGCCTTCAGTCACATCAAATAAACACCTTTTAATCGCGTCACATGAAGTTACGGCTGTGGGATATGTGAGACAGTATTTCTAAGTGTTGACGGCGTTATAGTTTATTTGATAAAGGCTCTGTTTAAGTGAACAGGTGCTGAATTGTAAAGGACGACATGCATTATGATTAATAACAGGACTGCTTGAATCTAACGTACGCTATTATTCTTTTACATGAACGTGTCAGCCTCACAGAACTTGATATTTGGTCATAGTTACAGCTGTTGTATTTAACTGAATTCTATTGAACTTCCTCATATAGAAAAACTACATGTATAAGAAAAACTCAGTCAGGATTTGGATTCGAAAGGCTAACTAGTTTCAGTCTGCGTGGTCGCGGTGTGAAATTGTATTGAAGAGGTCATTGTAGAAACCCCTGCATACTCCTGTGGAAAAACTGAATACGTTACACACTATAGTTCCGGGTGCTGAGCTGGGCATAATTCATTAGAGTGATGTTATTGCACAGGGCTTGATGGAGCATCTTTTTTTTTTTTTTTTTTTTTTTTTTTCTAAATCAACGTAACAATAACACAAGAACACGACAAACATGCAAATAAAAAAATATCATCAAATACGCTTTTGTGAAATGACTGACAAAAGAAATGAATCCTGAATTATTAACTAGCACCAGTAGATTTTTACTTTTAACTCCCACACCTCTGCAATGGTTTAAAAAAAAAAAAAAAAAAAAAAAAAAAAAAAAAAAAAAAAAAAAAAAAAAAAAAAAAAAAAAAAAAAGAAAAAAAAA
>CM075012.1:22371680-22398771 GCA_037576675.1 Pangasius sanitwongsei
AAAAAAATAAAATAAATATTTATTTATAAAAACCACAATTATATTATTAATTATAACCCCCAACACCACCCAATTTTTAAAAAAAAAAAAAAAAAAAAAAAAAAAAAAAAAAAAAAAAACACACAACAACAACAACAAAAAAGACGGTCACATTCAACGCTTGAAAGAGAAAAGGTGTGGAATAAAGACATGGCATGGCAAAATAAGTACATTTATGACAAAACCAAAAACAAATGTTCTACAGCTACCAAGGAAGAGATGTGTAGAACTTGGAAGAATTCTTAAGAGACTGCAGTGAAACATGAATATATTCAGTCCACATACGCACATACACGCGCACACACGCGCACACACGCGCGCACACGCACGCACGCACACGCACGCACACGCACGCACACGCACGCACACGCACCAGTGCAGATAACATTTACAGGCAATGCACTGGAGGATATACTCTATATTCTTTAGTCAAAGTATATACACGTTGAAAGAAAGGCAGCCCTTTTTAAGTGTGAATAAAGTTTTTTCCACTTTTTTGTGAAGCACTACTTTAAATGCAGACATTTCAAACTCAGCCGGTGATTTCAACCCCGAGCCCGAGTGCTTGTCCTGCGCGCACACACACACACACACACACACACACACATACCCCCAACACACACACACACACACACAAATATTTCCTCCCTTCCATGACATGCATACACATCATCTACAGGCATAGACCTGGAGACAAACAAAAATTAAAGGTGCTAGCTGCACCTGTAGCTAGGTTAAAAAGAGTGCTCAGAGAATAAATGGCATTACCACAGACAAATGCCACAGTGCCACCCAAGAAAACCCCAAAGTGACTGACGTCTCCTGCCGTTCAGCACCTTCTAGTCCTTTGCAGAGCCCACGCAGCTTTGGAGAAGTCTCTTTGCTCACATTATGGAAAACGTCTTCCAGATCCTTTGCCTCTACTTCTTTAAAACCCGAAATCCAGAAAAGAAAAGTGCTCTCTTTTTCCTGGACCAGCTTCCACACAGCTGCAGCAACCTTCTGAGGAACGCAGTTCCAAAGATGAAACGGGAGTAGATAAAAGAAATGCAAACAACAATAAGTACCCTACGACTGCCCCAGGGGTCAAAGGGCAGTAAGGCCAAAGTTACAGCGGCAGTACATCATGCCACTGGAGTCCAGCCAGCTGTCCGAGATGGGGTCATAGCGCTGCACTGTGTTCAGGTACGATGACCCTGAATGACCCCCCACCACATAGAGGCAGTTGTCCACGATGGCTGAGCCGACCCCTGTGTTAAGAGATGCACGGCATAATCAAAGAGCTGCTCCGTGAACATGCTGCTAACGCTGCAATCCACTGTACTTGGAACTCGGAAAAGTGCACAGGAAATTTCATTCAACTTGGAATTCCAACATCTACTTTACTGTTGTGTAAAGGTGTTTTAACAGCTTTGTAAACTTAGATTTGTAACGTAATTCCGTGATTTCAGCCCAATTTTACTCACGTGATAGGACCACTGTAACAGATCATTTTTATGAGAAAGCAGAAAAGCCAGCTGAGCTGCTTTTCACAAACAAGCAGCTACTGATGGCAGCTGTAGTAAAAGGTCCAAGTATTAAAAATGGTCCTAATATTTATGATTGTTAGTTTGTCCAATTACTTTTGAGCCTGTGAAAATGGAGGGACTATGAAAAAACATGGGTTAATGCAATATTTTTGTTAAACCCCTTGAATGAAAGCTGAGAGCCTACCCTTCAATCACATCTTGATTGCTTCATTTCAGATCCATTGAGGTGGTGTACAGGGGCAAAATTACCAAAATTGCGTTATTGTCCAAATACTTATGGACCTGACTGTATATACACTTGCACTGGGCATCAGTGTACTGGAGCGCTTTTCGATCGGAACTCAGGAAAATCGACTTGGAACTTTCCGACTTACGAGTACAATGGATTACAGCACTATTTTTTCAAATATATATATATTATATTCTCAAAATTGAGATGTGCATCAAATATGTACCACAAACAGCTTAAATGTGTTGTTTCAAATGGTATACTATACACTATACATCAGCCTTCATTCAATCTGGAGCTTCTCTAATGCCAATTTTACACCAGACCACAGTGGCATGGGGATAATTTCTAGCTAGAATCACTACACATTGAATACTGGACCTGCCAACCCTAAAGAGGAAGAATGCATAACCCCGGACATGGGTGGAAGTATGTATAAAAACAGTAGGTTTTTGATGTAGTCCTTTCACAAATCACTTGCAGTAGGCAGAAATTTTAGTACGTGTATATATACTGGGGTTTGATGGTAACCACTGGGCCTTTTGGGGAGAGGGTTACTGGGGACTGATGGATTATATTTCACATTAACGATCTCCAAACAAAAAGGGTGCTGCATCCAGTGCATGTTTCAAGTGGGGAAAAATCCGGGGGGGTGGGGGGGTTTCCAGTGTGCTGTAACATCGGAGAGTTCAAAACACCTGCGCGACTGTCAATCATTCCAGGTTCATCTGCTGAATGGCTCATCTGCTGTTTTTACTCGGGGGAACAGTGTATATTTGAGTGGTAACATGAAGATCCTACGTAAATTGTGTAAAGATTTAAAGATTGGCACGCAATCTTTCGGCAATACTTATGCTCTATTTATTAGTGTATGAGCAGAAACTCAACAGCACATGGATGATATTTCAGTCTGCAGCAGTGCACAAGCTTACACTGGTTCAAACATTGGGAAAATTGCATGTTTACTGCAATATTTACAGATATTGTGGTGTAAAATGGGCTTTACGCTCATAAATATTACGTGAAATGCAATAAGTGAACCCGACTAAACCAACAAACCTAACTGTTTGCTAGCACTTGTTTTTGGGATGCAGGGTTCAGTTGGTTGAGTTTGATAAGCTGCAGTGAGAAGCACAAGCCCAGGGCTCTCAGTAGATGTGGTGGGTGCACAGCGCCTGCTGTTGTATTAGACAGTAGGTCTAATACTAATAAATGCCACTGTAGAAAGAATTGGGGTGGTTGTTTTGTGGCCCAGCAGTGTTTTTGCTCCCTGTGTGGGTCTCTTCTGTGTTCCAGTCTTCATTCTTTGTAAATTTTAGTGTCCTCAAATATTAATAATATGTTAAATCTCACCGAGTGTCCCAGTATAAACACCCTACTTAGTATGTGATGTATGCCATTTGAGGAGCCTCTTATATCTACAGGATAAACCGCATCGCTGCGCAGTTAAACATTTTTAGACAAGAAGGCTAACATTTATTTACAGTTGAAATCCACTGTAGGGAGAATCTTTCCATTAGAAACATACACTATATGACCAACAGTTTGTGGACACCTGACCATCACAGCCATGTGCAATTTGAACATCCCATTCCAGATTTAGTCTCGCCTTTGCTGTTATAATAACCTCCACTCTTCTGGGAAGTCTTTCCACTAGATTTTGGAGCGTGGATCTGGGAATTTGCCCATTCAGCCACAAGAGCATTAGCGAGATCAGGGACTGATGTTGGAGGTGGCAAACGTGTTGAGTGGGGTTGAAGTCAGGGTTCAGGCCACTTGCGTTCTTCCACTCCAACCTTGGCAAACCATGTCTTCATGGATCTCGCTTTGTGCACAGGGGCACTGTCATGTTGGAACATGTTTGGGCCTCTTAGTTCCAATGAAGGGAAATTTTAACGCTACAGCACACAAAAGCTTTATAGACAATTATGTGCTTCCAACTTTGTGGCAACAGTTTGGGGAAGGAACACATACGGGTGTGATGGTCAGTTGTCCACAAACTTTTGGCCATATAGTGTAGGTGGACTGTTTCTCACCTGTGCGGGGTTCGTTCATGGGTCGACATGCTGTCCACTGGTTCTGGTGAGGGTCGTATCTTTCAATGCTGGACAAATGTGACACACCATTATGTCCACCAACGACAAATATAAACCCTAACATGACTCCCACTCCAAAGTTTATCCTTTTGTTAGCCATGGGTGCTACCATTTCCCAGGAATCCTTGCTGGGGTCATAGCGCTCCACGCTGCACAGAAACAAGATATTAAAAGGTTTTAACAAAAGCGTTTATAGGTAAACAAGATCCAGTTCCCATTCTCCCCAGATTATTTACAGTCCCAAAAGATTACAAGAGACCAGTTTTGATGAGCCTAAGAGAACAAAAACATGAATAATCCAACCTATTTAAGTGTTGCATTTATACTGTGTACTCACTGACAATCAGTGTGGCACCATGATTACAGCACACCAACATAAGAATGTGTTCATAGAAGCAATTCCCAACCTGCAGAGACAGCGTGCTCTCTATATCTAAACACTATCTCATGAGGGAAATCTTGGTCAAGGAGACAGCACAACAAAAGATCTCTCTAGTGAGTGAAGTCGTGGGGGTCACAGATCTCAGCTGGAAAAGTCTCAAGTTATTTCAGTAATAGAACAATGCAATGCGTTCTGCTTTTTGCCTCGCCTGTTCTCATGCCTCTGGTGGATTTGTCTTTAGTGATCTGAACACTAAACTGCAACCAGCTCCTTGACATGATCCAATATGTTATTCTCTGCCTGTATGTCCTGTACATATTTTTTCCCCACCCTGAAAGGCACTCCTAGAAATATTCTTTTAAAAATGCACCTCGTGATCTAGGAAACTCATGTGGACACCTACAAGCAGTGAAACGCACAGATTAGTATTCACTTTGGCCTCCACTCTAAAAAGTCATTGGACTGAGCAGACACAATTCAATTTCTTGGTACGTTATGAATCTGCCATATTGTTTTGTATTTCCCTGGCTTGACAGTTCTACCAGCAGAATGACACAAGAACTCTCCTTTTAATCACTTCAACTAGATCATTTCATAATTCTATGATGTTCTAGGAGTAAGAATTTTTAGTCTATGAAATTCTTCCACTATCATAATCAACCTTTGTCACTTTATGGAAGCCAAACCCCGAATTGCAGAGTTTACATCAGTGCCCAAAGCAAAGTCCATTTTTAAACTTTAAAAAAGGGAAAAACACTTACGCTCACTGAGCACTTTATTAGGAACATATATTAATACTGGGTAGGGCCTCCCTTTGCTGGTGCCAAATTCTGACCCTGCCATCTGTGTGCCTCAGCAGAAACTGAGTTTCATCAGACCAGGCTACGTTCTTGTCTTCAACTGTCCAGTTTTGGTGAGCCTGTGCCCACTGCAGCTTTCTGTT
Organism: Pangasius sanitwongsei; assembly: GCA_037576675.1. Taxonomy (NCBI): domain Eukaryota; kingdom Metazoa; phylum Chordata; class Actinopteri; order Siluriformes; family Pangasiidae; genus Pangasius; species Pangasius sanitwongsei. The sequence continues at coordinate 22,376,899 of CM075012.1, forward strand.
CTTGACTGACAGAACTGGAACCCAACGTGGTCTTTCTGCCGTTGTAGCCCATCCGCCTCAAGGTTTGACGTGCCGTGCGTTCTGAGATGCTTTTCTGCTCACCACGATTGTATAGAGTGGGTTATCTGACTTACTGTAGCCTTTCTGTCAGCTCGAACCATTCTCCATTGACCCCTCTAATCAACAAGGCGCTTCTGTCAGCAGAACTGCCACTCACTGGATGCTTTTTCTTTATTGCACCATTCTGAGTAAGCTCTAGAGACTGTTGTGTGTGAAAATCCCAGGAGATCGGCAGTTACAGAAATACTCTGGCACCAGCAATCAGAATCACTGAGATCACATTTTTTCCCCCATTCTGATGGCTGATGTGAACATTACCCGGAGCTGCCTCCCTGTATCTGCATGATTTTAGGCATTGCTACCATGCTTGGCTGATTAGGTAATTGCATGAATGCGTAGGTATTCCCCATAAAGTTATAGGTGAGCATATATTCACGCTGGGATTTAAATGCAAGTCACTTTATAAACATCGTGAGATGGTCATTTTTTCTTAATAAAACCGTCTTTGGCTGTAAATAATGCAGTACTGATATTAGGAAATATTGTTGGAGGAAAGATCTTTACCCACCATTAGATAAATATTAAAGAGAGGCATCCATATCTTACCTGTTCATATGAGCAGGACCATAGCCTCCAATAGCATAAACCATGCCGTTCAGCACTGCGCTGGCAAAGCAACTGCGTGATTTGGTCATGGGTGCCACAGGCTGCCACTCTTTCACTTTGGGTACATATTTCTCCACTGACTGGAGGTAGTACTGACCATCATAGCCCCCAAGTGCATAAAGCTCCCCTGCTAACACTACAACCCCTAGCGTGCTCCTGCACTCTGCCATGCGCTCTACTGAGGACCAGGTGTTGCTGTCTGGATCCCATCTCTCAACAGTGCTCTCATGCCTCCTGTAGCTGATGCCCTGGCGCATGTGGGTGGCAATACCACCCACCACATACACCTTCTGGTCCAGAACGGCAACGCCGAACTCGCAGCGGGGCATGCTGAGCGGGGCCAGGCCAATCCACGAGTCTGTCTGCGGGAAGTACATCTCCATACTGCCAAAGTTTGAGCAACAAAACACAGAGACAAATTAAAGCGATAAACTTCAGTATCCAATGACTCCCTAACAGCACAGTGGCAAATACCCATGCCCATCCCTAAACCCTATAACAATAATATTTGTGGATAAAAATATTCACAAATTTAGAGATGGCTCCATGAATGAATGTTTACTCTGCTCACATTTCACTGCTCACCTTTCCAAAGTGGCAAAAAGTCCCGCCTTGCCTCCTACTGCAACAAGAACCTTTGGTGCACAGCGTGGTCTGGTGGACAGCACTGTCTGGTAGGAAAGCCTGTGCTCTGGCATGAAATGGTATTTAAGGGCCTCGTTGAGAAGATGTTTGCACGCGTGGTCGTCCCGGACGAGGTGATTGGCTTCGTAGAGGCGCGTCAGAAACTTAACACTGAGCAAAGGCAGCCTCACGTTGTGTAGTAACTGGGCCAGGTACTGCTGCCTCTCACTCAGATCATACTTGATCCACGACTCAAGCGCATAAAAGACTGTCTCCTCCGTGAGCACTTTGAGGCAATCACTGGACACGATCTCATCCAGCTCCTCCCTGGTCAGCTCGAAGAACTCCTCTGTCCGGCAGACCTCCTCAAAGTTCTCGCAGATAAACTTGGTGGCTGCTAGACAAAGGTCATGGCAGCCGTATGTCTCGGCGAAGCGCGAGATGCCGATGCAGTTTGCGGCATCGAGCTGGCTCTCCAGGAAGCTGCAGCACTCTTTTAGCACAAGTTTCACCTGGAGGAGATTGGCAGCTGGAAGGAGAGACTCCACTGTTTCCTGCGAGATGAAAACCGTTCCTGTGTACGCATATTCCACGATGGCCTAAAAAGCATGACAGCAATGTTTATGAACTACACACATTATAATCAAGTAATTATGCTACTCCTAAAAAAACAAAAAAAAAAAAACATTAATTCGCTTCAGCCCTTGTACTGAGATGCCACTTTCTCTGTTAACCTAAAACTATTTGGCACTTTATTCAGGTGAATTGGTGTGAACCAGTTTGTGCATTACCTGTAGTGCAGCTTCATCAATGCACTGAAACTCAACCTCTGAGGTCTCCTTCTCTGAGAGATTGCCTGTAAACATGGCCTTGAAGTATGGGCTGATGCTGGCCAGCACCACTTTGTGTGCATGGATCTTGGCATCACCCACTCGTAGCACGATGTCGCACAGTTCGTGATCTTGCCGTAACAGCTGTAGGCCTTGCAGCAGCTGCTCTGAGTGAGGCCGTGTCAGACTGGCAAGCATATAGGACTGGGCCTGCTGGTCCATCTGTTAAGAAATACATATGCACAGCAGTATTTATTAGCTTTCGAAGTGCTTGGCACCCTCAGCTACAGATGTCAAATAATAAAAGCTGAACGCAGGAAGAATGTGACTACACAGTTTGTAATGTTTGCCCATCATAATTAGGTAACTTACAATTCTGACTGCTTAACCACTGAAACGTTGTGGCAGAGTGCGCATGTGGCGTTATTGAGGCTGACAGTGCATGTGACATAGTGTTGACTTTATCTTCCCTTTTTAAATTATTATTATTATTTTATTTTATTTTTTTTACATAATAATGACCCTAGAGCTCGGCGTAATGGCTGATACCCAATACTGCTATTCTCGTAGTAACTGAGCCATATCTCTGCAAGCTTCTGTAGCCAATTTATATAAAATAGTCAAAATGGTGGACTTTCACGCTTACATGCATGACTGTCATTGTGTCGGTCACCATGATCATGCAGAGTTCACACTACACAACTTTCAAAACGCTTACAATCAGTTGTTTGGTTAACACTGAGGTGTGCACACCACACGAGCACTCTCAGTCTTTGATCACAGCAAAAATAAACACAAGAGCTGTCTAACATGCAATTTTTTCATGCTTTTGTACAGAAATAAGTAAAAAATAAGAAAAGAATGTTTGGTTGGGGAGACATGGGCAGCAAGGATTGCCTGTTCTGCAAAGAGAACTGGAGGTATAGTGCAAAACAGTGGGTATTTTTTTTATACTGTGCCCTGCCAGGAATCATGCTGCATTTGTTTTCATTTTTGCTGTTCCTAACAACCATTTGGGTCTGACATGCCAAACAATTTCTTATGGAAATTATAGCAACATTATTGTGTTTACATTTTTGCCCTGGCCCTCCCATACAAACAAATACAAAGAATGGTAAACTGGATTCAGGGATCTGCTGCGCATTACAGCAGATTTCCTCCTTCCTCTTTGATTCTCACTGGCTGTTTCTCAATGCTGGTCTTGCTACTAGTTACACTGTTAATTATTCGCTGTGAAAATCAAACACACATCAATATATTGGAGCCTTGAGAAAATCACATTGACTACACAAGAATTATTTGGTGACTGGGAAATCCTGTAGCGTGCAACAGCCTTGACATGTGTTCACGGCATAAAACATGCCACACTCTGTACCAGGCAAGACCAAACCTGCAGTAAACACTGTTTCAAAAGAGTTGTGCATCCTTTATCTTGTGCCATCATTGTAATTGTACAGAAGGAGCTGCATTTACAGTTTACATCATTTGATTTTGTTTTGGTTTTTTTTCCTCTTTAAAGCGGTCACAATAGGTTCTAACAGCCTGGGACGTAACAGGGCAGTATTGTTTGCGTGTGCTCCTCCTTCACCCAGCCCTGTGTGTCAACAATGAATACTGGTGCTGTAGGCACAGCATCTCTACAAAAGGATGTTCATATTACACAGACGGAATGAAAGTCTTTTTTTAAAAAAAGGTGGTCATACTCCTAAAATTTATATTGCAACAAATTAGTAGGTTAGTCAAAGATAGGTAAACCTATAAAGCAAAAGCTATTAATGGTGACAGAAGAAAGTCACATAAGCAATATTTCATAAGTTTTTAAGATAAAAATATGAATATCATCAATCAAATGCCCCACCTATGAGCCACTTTTTTGGATTTCATTAAGCATAAAGCTGGTTTTACTCTGTCCGATTAAGATCATTGAGATTATTGATTATTTAGATAATTGTGACACTGAACCAGATGATCTAGATAAAACCTTGGCCAGATTTTATAACAGACTGTGTGATAACACGCCTTCTCGTGTCAGAAAAAAAAATTTGGAAACCTGTCTTCTGGTCCGAAAGGTTTGTTTGTATTTGGATTGACCTCTTGTCAGTCATATGATAGACACGCCCCCAACGCCCCTTCACATCCTCATAAATCATTATGAAAAGTAGCATGTTTATAGAGTTGTAACTTTTGAGGGTGTGAGTTTTGGGGGCGGAGCTTTGCGTATATGTGTGTCGAAGTGGGCGTGGGCTCACACAAAGCTCCGCCCCCTAAACTTCCAGTGGGTCAACTAGAGTTACCATTAGCAAGGACTGTCATGACACCAATTACAAGCACAATCTAATATAAGCGCGTGACTGCTTGAAAACCAAGTTACAACTCTATACACATGCAACTTTTCCTCATAATGATTGGAAAATGTGAATCGGTGTTGGGGGCGTGTCTACAAAATGACTGACAAGAGGCCAATCTAAATACAAACAAACGACCGGAAGGCAGGTTTTCAAACTGTTTTTTTTTTTTAAGCTATGTAATACACTTGTTCTGAAACAATGGCTTAAACTATTTTTTCAGCATTTCTACATAATTTTACACATTTTTACACAAATATTGACTATTGCACCTTTAAAATGACGTTGTTGTTGGCTAGAACCTAGGAAACGCAATTACAGCTAACTGAAAAATGACATTTTAACAGCCAGCATGATGCCAAAAGCTACAAGACTCCGAAAATACACCGTTTATTAGTTAACAGCTCAGTTATTATCACTTCAAAATAAAAAGAGCATTAACATTAACAGCAGCTCTCCACGAAGGACAACCAAATCACCTATCTGAATTCTGAGTTAACTTTAGCTAGGCGGCTAAAATTAGCTTGCTAACATGCTAGCTGTTAGAGGCTACCGTTGGCTAGCTACAACTGTTGCTAAAAATAAACATTGCTAGGCTACATCCACTAGCGTTAGCAACAAAGCTAGTCGAGCACTGAATCCGTGCTGTTCTGTTCCCCGCTGGCGTTGTACAGATTAAAGGTGTGAATGAAGTGCTGGTGAGTACCTGTATCCAGGGCTGCTCTCGGACGGGTGAGTGAGTGAGATGTCCTGCGCTAGAGGAGGTCTTACACGGCACCAGTGGAAGAAGCCTCCAGCGTCTGTCTGCAAAACAAACACAAAAAGGAGGTTCGCCCTGCGTCACTTCCGGGACCACGGAGAGCAAAAAAAAAAAACCCTCACGCGTCTGACGAAAATATGAGAAAACAGCACCATCACGCAATCACGCCATAACACGTGTATATTACTTATTCTACAGAAATGTTCAAATGGTACAGCTGAAGTTGTATCTGCAAGCACAGGCACTCTAAAACCATTCAACTGTCATTTTTTTTATGATTTCTGGATATTTTTTACTCCACTATAATAATAATAATAATAATAATAATAATAATAATGTATACATGTATGGCATATAGCAGACACCCTTATCCAGAAGTGCTTACAAAAGTCACTATCAATAAATGCATCCTGATACTGGTTCAGTAGGTCAGGGACTAAGAGTACTAGCAGTCTAAAAAATAAAAAAAAAACCCTGGTGAGGAGGTAAGTAATATAGTATGAAAAACACACGACAACACAGGTATTGTCTTTTTTACTGACATAAATAGGGCGCTTTTTCATATACCTTTGTACACAATTGCTGTAACAACACCAAACATTCAGCTAGAAATTAGGGGTGTAAACCTCAGGCTTCAATGATGAATCAGTTTCCATGATTCCAGTTCTTAAGGCAATTATTAGATTTTTTGACAATACCACTAAATCCGCTTCAGTACGATATGATTCCAGTTCTTAAGGCATCGATTAAATTTTTTGACAATATCACTGAATCTGCTTCAATACGATATGATTCCAGTTAATATAATTGTAAGTCGCTCTGGATAAGGGCGTCTGCCAAATGCCATAAATGTAAATGTAAATGTCTTAAAGTAGCGATTTGATTTTTGACAACACCACTGAATCTGCTTAGTAGCCTCCAATCGATATGTGACCAACCTTCTTCAGAATCTGGCGTTATCCTACCATTAATTCACAACTGATGATAACATAGAGAAGGACTATTTTAAGTATTAGAGTTACGGGCAAATTGCTTTGAACTATTTTTTTACACACCAGTTGTCTGTACTTTTTCAGTACTAATTGAAAAGTATAATTGATAATAATCAATTTATGATTGTTGCTTTGATTCAATTCTCTTCATCTCGTTCAGTCAAACGTTACCTGGATCAATCAAAGTGATCCAATTGTTACACCCCTGACAGAAATACAACAGATGTTTAAATATCACTATACTGAATCGTATGTCATTGGAAAGCTTATTAAGTAGTCTATATGACAGGTTCCTAACCCTGGTCCTGGAGTACTCACTGTCCCTGTACATTTTAGTGTTTTCTCTACTCTAACACTTCCACTTCATCTCAGTGTTAAATAACTGATTAGTTTAATCAAGTGTGTGATTGGGAGAAGGGAAAACACGAAAAAGTGCAGGGCAGGGAGTACCACAGGACCAGGGTTAGGTCCATATAGTAGACAATTCCTATATAATGTAATGATTCATGATAAAAGATTAATTGTTTTCTTGGATTCTGTTCATTTCTGCTGTTACATTTATCAGTCATTTTCTCAAAAGTAACATTTTCCATGTGCCAAATTACTTTTCTTATCCTCATCCCCATATTTCAACCATACACCGGTTCGAAGTTCTGCATAAGTTATATTCTGATATGAGTAAAATTATATTAGACAAAATGATTTGAGAGTTTAAGTGTCATTTAGCACAATCCTGTGGTCAGGTCTATTATGTTTTGTTCCATCTGTTAGTCTATGTGAATGCTAAAAGTATTATGCCTTTTAACATTAGTTTGAAATTGATTAGCTTAGCTATAGAAATATTGTACTGTATTGGAAAGGTTTGTCTTATTTAATTTGAGGTATAATCGTGCTTTAAAAAAAAAAATCTGAAGCCACTGTCCAGAGGAGACACAGCGATCATGCATTACCTACATTAAACTGGCATAAAGTAGGAAAAATGACATGGCAAATCAGCATGAGAACATGCACCAGCATAAAATACACATTTCACAACATTAAAAAGCAGTACAAGCATGTATGCTTATTATGTATTGTATGTATAAGCATATTGTACATAATATAGAGGGTAGTAGTGCACTGTTGTATCTGGAGGGTATCTAGTATATGAATAAAGTGATTAAAACAGTTTTTTTGCCTTCATTTATATAATTTGGTTAGTATTTCTACGTACATAATATAATTTTAGATACAGTATATATACAGTAGGTATAGAGTTACTGAATGCAGCGGTCTTCTACCCTGTCCGTTAGTGTGAAGTGACCACCGTATGACCACTGCTGACCAGATATTATTTGATTGGTGGACCAGTTTCAGCACAGCAGTGACACTGACATGGCAGTGGTATTTCAGTGGGTTTTGCATTAGTGTAAATGGATCAGGTCATTCCAGCACCTGGGTGCCAGTACCGAGAAGACGCATGACTTGCTTGTATCTGGGATGGTGGGTTAAAGCTGTGCTAGAGGCTCAAGTACGTGCGGACTGGTCCATTTTTGGCTATGAGGCAAGTATTAGTGTTTTAAATCTGATGTGGATAGGTACAGGAAGCCACTGGTTGCAGTGGTCGGCTGGCATGCAGGGTATGACGTGTCAGGAGTGAGTTGCAGTAGTTCAGTTCTGAGATGTCGACAAGGTGACTGAATAATCACCTGAATGGTCTCCATGCAGAGAGTTACCCAGATCCTTTAGCTGTTGGGTCCTGTAGAATTATTCCAGCTTCACACACACCGCCATATCACTACCATGTGCCACTGCTTTGCTGAGCATGGTCCACCATCCAAGTAATATCTGGTGGTGATACTTTGGTGATCCCTTTCCACTTAATAACAGGGTAGAAGGTGGCTGACATACTGTACCTACCAACAGATGAACTTGTCAGTAACCAGCAAAAGTACATATATTGTATGTACCTGATAAAAAGGATAAATTAAGGTATAGCTAATTAGCTGTGCACTAGTATAAAACATACATATATCCATATTGCATATGGTAGGTGTACGGAATAGTATCTACAATAGTATCAGTATCATTTCAAATCAAAACAAATCAAATCAAATTTTGTTGGTCACATATAACCATACACAGTACAACATGCAGTGAAATGCCTTTTACAACTGTCCGGTGAATTTACTTACATAGAAATAGAAAAAATATAAAAGATGCAAAAAATCTATGAACTGTATGTGGTATAAAGTGCAGATATGTGCAGTTGTATGTGCAATACAATGCTGTGCATCATCCAGCTGAGGTAGTTGCAGTGAAAAAGCTAACAATACAATAAATATTTATAAATACAGGATATGCCATGTGTACTGACAGGAATGTTGGGTGTGTGGGTGTTGTGCAGAGAAATCCAAGGTCTGTATTTATATGTCTATGTATAGATAGTCCTAGGTGTTGTCCTGGTTGAGGGCTCAAAAAGCCTGCGGGGAGAAGCTCCTCCTCATTCTCTCTGTGTTGGCCTTAAGGGCGTGGAGGCGCTTCCCTGACCACAACAGAGAGAAGAGTCCATTTTATTGGACTATTATTATTGCTGTTATTCCCTAGAGTTTAAGGTATTATCTGTATGTAAGTCACTATCTGTCACTGACTTTAAGTCACTTTACATATTCATTGTACATTATATAGCCAAAAGTTTGTGGACACCTGACCATCACACCCATATGTGCTTGTTGAACGTCCCATTCCAGATTTAGTGCCCCTTTGCTGTTAAAATAACCTCCACTCTTCTGGGAAGGCTTTCCACTAGACTTTGGAGCATGGCTGTGGGGATTTGTGGTCATTCAGCCATTAGTGAGGGCAGGCACTGATGTTGGGCGAGAAGGACTGGGGTGCAGTCAGTTTTCCAATTCATATTAAAGGAGCTCAGTGGGGTTGAGGTCAGGGCTCTGTGCTGACCACTCGAGTTCTTCCACTCCATCTTTGGCAAAACATGTCTTCATGGACCTTGTTTTGTGAACAGTGGCATTGTCATGCTGGAAAAGGTTTGGGCCTCTTAGTTGTACTTCAGGAATGTACCTGAACCGTGCCAACAATGTATGTTTTGACCTACTGTGCAAATAATATACAGTCCATACGTATTTGAACAGTGACACAATTTTGGTAATTTTGGCCATTTTTTACAGAGTCAGCCTTATTTCATGACAAATTAAGGAGATAAAAGGTCTGGAGTTGATTCCAAGCGTTGAATTTGCATTTGTTAGCTGTTCATGGAAACTCTCAGTATGTGGCCCAAAGTGTCGATGCAAGTGAAGGAGGCTATCATCAGGCTGAAAAAAACAAAACAGACCTATCAGAGAGATAGCAGAAAGTTTAGGAGTGGCCAAATCAATGATTTGGTACATTCTTAAAAAGATGGAATGCACTGGCGAGCTCAGCAACAGCAAAAGGCCTGGAAGACCACGGAAGACAACTAAAGTGGATGAATACAGAATTCTTTCCTTGGTGAAGAAAAACCCCTTCACAACATCTAGCCAAGTCAGGAACACCTCTGGAGCAGGTAGGCGTATCATTGTCAAAGTCTACAATCAAGAGACGCCATCATGAATGTAAATACAGATGTTTATTTTACCTCAGGATGCAAACCATTGGGAACACTCAGGAACAGAAAGGCTAGATTACACTTTGCTAAAAAGCCTCTAAAAAAAGCCTCACCATTTCTGATGCAAGATTAACTTGTACCAGAATGATGGGAAGAGAAGAGTATGGAGAAGGAAAGGGAGGGCTCTTGATCCAAAGTATACCACATCATCTGTCAAGCATGTGGAGGCAGTGTTATGGCATGGGCATGTATGGGTCACTGGTGTTTATTGATGGTGTGACTGCTGATAGAAGTAGCAGGATGAATTCTGAAGTATATAGGGCTATACTTGCTCAGATTCAGTCAAATTCTGCAAAACTAGGACAGCAGATCACAGTACAGATGGATAATGACCCAAAATGTACCGCGAAAGCAACCCAAGAGCTTCTTAAGGCAAAGAAATGGAATATTCTTAAATGGCTGAGTCAGTCACCTGACCTCAACCCAATTGAGCTGCTTTTCACTTACTGAAGACAAAACTTAAGGTGAAAAGATCCACAAACAAGCAGCAACCGAAGGCGGCTGCAGAAAAGCAAATGAAATGCTGGCAAAGCATCTCAAGGGTGGAAGCTCAGCATTTCATGATATCCATGGCTTCCAGACTTCAGGCGGTCAATGACTGCAAAGAATTTGCATCCAAGTATTAAAAATAATCCTAATATTTATGATTGTTAGTTTGTCCTATTACTTTTCAGCCTGTGAAAAAACGGAGAGACTCCATGGCTGTAATTCCTAAAGGGTTAATGCAATATTTCTGTTTAAAGCTGTATTAAAGCTGAGAGGCTACACTTCAGTGATCACATCTTGACTGCTTCATTTCAAATCCATTGTGGTGGAGTATAGAGGCGAAATTATGAAAATTGTGTCACTGTCCAAATACTTATGGACCTGACTGTATACTCCAGACTAAATTGGACACTGAGTGTACATTTAAAGGCAGGAATGTAGATTTAAAGACAACACCATTATCTATCTATCTATTCATAATTAATTTATTCATTCATGTATTTGTTCACTTATTAATTTATTCACCTATTTATTTACTTACTTACTTACATTTTTAGTTCACAGGCCATTTATGGGTTTAAATGAAATCCCAGCGCTTCATACAAATCCCATAGTTCTTTGCAGCAGCCGAGCGCTCGCGCTGCCAAGACTTGGCGTCACCATGGAAGCAGTTGGTTTGTGACATGCTGCGCCATTTTGATTTCAAACACAGCAGCAGCAGCGGCAGGAGCGTCGTGAAAATCAGCCCTGGACCCGCGAATAAAACTCCAAACTGCAAGTCTGGAAGCTTGAGCACCTCGACTGCGGAGTGAAACGCCTTGTGTGCTGATCGTAGCTGCAGACTGCGCTTTTTGTTTTGTAATGATGCTAATTCATAGCAACGCTGGAATGTGATGCCTGAACTCTATAGTGTGTTTGTGTGCAAGTTAGACTCCCAGCACGCTGAACTGACGACTAGCCCTAACTAGCTGCTTGTCCTGTAAAAAGAGGCTGTTTTTTTTTTTTTTTTTTTTTAATGTTATAAATGCGTTGTCGTGATGAGTGTTGTAGGCTTGGCAACATAGCTAGCCAAACTCTTGCCAGAAACAATGTTAAGCAGTTCATATGGCAGTTATTTTTCTTCCTTTCTCCTAGCTAGGTTAGGTCTGCTCCTGGATAGACTTAAACATGACACAGTTAGCTAGCTAACCAGGTTACAATGACTAGCAGGTTGAGTTTGTTCATGTTGAAATGTGCTAACCAGTGCCTTAACTATAGGTTTTTATCACTAAAGCTGGCAAAGCTACAGATTTTTTTTTAAAAGACATATTTACCCATCTGTATGTTTACTTGTTTTGCCCCAACTCTGGCAAAATGTCAGTGTGGTGTTGTATTTTTGTTCCTTTACTCCCGCCTCAGCTGTATTCGGTCAGGGTATTGATGATATATTTGGCTTTTTTCAGCAGTTTGACTTGAGTCTATGGTTATTTTTGTATTTATTTTTTTTGTTTTGTTAATAGTGTGACATTTTCCCATGCTCTCACATCAGACCTCTTTCTTAGTGACCACTTTTAGAAATCTGGAATCACACAAACCTTGACAAGATGAGCTTTCTAAAATCTCAACAAATACATAGGCGCTTAGAAACAACCTGCAGTCTGTCAGTCAGCTTGGCCTTGGCCAGACTCTGACGAGAACAGTCAATGATGATTTATGGATTAATACCTCTGGAGTTACACGAACAACTCCTGGATCATGAGAACTACCAGAATCGAACAAATGGGGTAGAAGAGCTGAAAACCATCCTGTCCGAGCTGGACTTGAAAACGGTTTCCTTTGACAGTATTGTGGAATTCATCTACTTTTTACACAAACTCCTGGATGACACCAACTTCAAAGTCTTGTATGGCACTTTACAGGTCCTGAACCTTCTTGTTCAAAAGCTGGACTACGATGTGGACCGATATTACAAACAGATTGTGAACGTGGCTCTCAAAACCCTGGGGGACACGCGCACTGTTCCGCGGAACGAATACATGAACATTTTTCGGCAGCTCATGAGGATCGTAGGGCCGCAGAAAGTTCTGGACCTTGTAACGGTGCACCTGAAGCACAAAAACTCGAGAGTAAGAGAGGATGTTCTCAACATCATTACAGCTGCCATGCTCGCGCACCCCAGGAAAGACTTCAACATCCCGCATCTGTGTTTTCTGGTTGCTCCTTATCTTGCAGACAGCAAGAAGAGGGTCCGACATGCAGCCCTGGAGCTCTTTGCCGTTTTCGATTACTGCCTTGACACAGGCAAGAAGCAGCCGATCATGAAGGCTATAGACAGGGTGGAGCTCACCGGTGATGCTGAGGGCCTTATGGCTGCCGTCCAGGCACGAAGGGCCAGGCACATCCTTCCTCGGCTATCTGCGGATGGTACAGTGGAGTACGCGCTGGTTATCCCCAAACCTGGCCAGCGGCGCACGCCCCAGTTTGGCTCCGGAGCCGATCTGGACTGGATCCTTAATGGAGGGAGAGCGAACAGCGCGAGGAGTCAGAGGATGGACGTGGACTCGGAAGGGCTGAGTGCCTACAGCAGCCTTGGATCCCTGACTGACGAGATGCCGTTACAGAGGAGGATAGTGAGTGCCGGCAAGGGCAAAAACAAGCTGCCCTGGGAGAGATCGAGCCTTCCATCTGCAGGAAATCAGGAGCCCTGCAGTGGATTGAATGGAAAGTTGTCCGATAAGGTGAGGGATTAACTCGTGCCTTTTTTCTTGCATGCAAAAAAAGAGCAATTTAGAAGAAAGATCCGCCACTTAATAAAGATATTTGGTGTCCAAAGAAATAGAAACTTGGAACGTCAAATGCCTTTTTCAAAGTTTATGTTTCTCTATTAGGTGGCCAGATTTCTGCATGTAAGTACAAATGGTTCCCACACTGGTGCTTTCCACACAGAAGCTTGATCTGTGATCACGGCTGCCCCCCTTTAGCGGGCAGTGGGTGGCTCATTAAGTTGTAAGTTGCGGAAATGCCAGTAATTAATGTTTTGATAATAATAGAGCACACTTGAGTGTTCAAGTAGAGCTTTACTCAAGCATTACATTTTGACTCTAGAAACCAAATAAAACCTGACATCACTAGCAACAGTGATGGCTATCAAACAAGTAAACAAAATCAAAATTGCAATCAGTAAAATCTACTACAATCAATCTAGCCTGTTAAATGTTGAATTCCATTTGATTTTTTTTTTCATCCATAAGTCAATGCCCCAAAAGTCTGAGTCTTTAATAACGTTTAATATATGATGTTTTACATCACTCTGCTCTCGTGCAATGTGAGCGACTTTAGCCTACTTTTGTGAAATTGTTTAAGACTGACTAATAATAATTTTTTAAAAAGTATTAAGTAGAAAGGCAAACTGTTAAACCAGTACTGATTTGTTTTAATATACAGGAAAATATATTGATGAAATGTAAAGGCACGGAGCAATGGTCTGAATTCCCTAGCTGATATTTTTTGCATGACATACAGTACATCAATCCACATCGTTAACTTTAAGGCTAGCGTATGTTGGCAGGTCTGTGATATTTCAGCGCTATGAGTTTCTGTGCAGACTCTTGTCTGTTCATTCCGAGATATTCATCTGGTTGAGTGCAAATTAGATCTCAAGGTTGGAAATTGTCTGCCATTTCATGAATCAAGTGCCTGAGTCATGCGTCTGTCTCTCCTGTTATGAGCTTTATCTGTAGACTGATCAGACTGAATGTCCAAATTAGTGTACACCTACTGCTGATTTGTTTTTATAGGTGTATGTGAGCTCTCAGCATATTGTCTAATTAGATTAGTGGCCTAATCAAAGGTGTGTGGGTGGGTGTGAGAGAGAGAGAGAGAGAGAGATGCATCAGCTGGAGGTGACACTTTGGCCAAATGGTGGGTGTCAGATGATCCTGCTGAGGGTTTCTGCCAAATTTAGAGGTGTTGGGAATTGAGCCTTATTGCATTTATGGCTTCCTTTAATCTGAGATTATGTGCAGATTAAATCAAAACTTCCAAAGATAAGATAAGTGTTATGTTAAAATAAGCAAAATATAATTCGATGAAAATTTCAAAATAACAAATTGTTAATCCATGGTAATGTTTAAGGCTTTAAGTCAGTAAAATAAAATCTGAAATAGTTCAAGATTAACATTACACAAAAAGCATGTCCGTTGTTGCTGAAGCAGGTACCTTTAAATATACCACAAACCCCCCAAAAAAAAAAAAAAAATGCACGGCCTACTTTCCACAGAAAAAAAACCCTGTCATGCTTTGCATTGCGTTTGTAGTACAAGTGAAATACTGAAAATCTGTGATATTAGATTGTACAGTTCTCAACCAGTGAATTCTTCTTATCATTTCACTCATAGTTTCATACGGTTTCAAACTCCAGCCTTAGTTTTGTTAAGCGTCTCTTCCATATCTGAGTGCTCCCGACCGTACAATGTGCTGACTCATGGAATCTAGTTGCCATGTTGCCAGGATTGTTAACAGCTGCTAAGAACGAGAAAAGATTGCTCCGAAGGGGTCATCGATCACAGAGAGAGAAAAGAGAGACAGTGCAGTGATCTGGTTACAGGCTCCCACAACGCCACTAAAAGGCTCCACCATATTTTGTTCACCTCGGCGTGCTTCATGATACCTGAGCCGAGCTCCTAGGGCTTTGGCAAAGGCCACAACATGGATCATTAACACAGTGATTACTTTATTAGGAAGAAATAAATTACCTTTAGATTCCCTGAAGCAGATGTGATTCCTTAGTTCTTAGTACACAGGCACATGAGTCTAAGCCACTTGTTTAAGGTCAAATGTGCTGATTGGATTTAGCCTAGATTCAGGTTCTCGTTCAGCATAGCATTTCATTTAGCCCGAATTTAAAACAATCGTCATAAAGGATTTGTTCACTTTTTACATTTTTTTTTTTTTTAAGCTCTCATTGTCAGAAAGAGGGAATTCAAGAAGTCTGTTAAAAAGATGTTTTCATTAATCATTTATCCATAACAAATCATAAGATTTTATTCAAAATAAATCATTTTAGCTACTTGACTAATCGTTATATACCATTTCCTCTAATTGTCATAGTTTGTTTAATGGTAGCTCATGTACGCCCCGTACACACAGTGTAAATCTGTCATTTCTTACCAACTAACAAACTCAATTTGTATATGTTATGCATTCTAATTATATAATAGTATGTATGTATATAATTAGAGGTTACATTTACGGCATTTGGCAGCCGTCCTTATCCAGGGCGACTTACGGTTATCTCCTTTATGCACGTGAGCAGTCGAGGTTTAAGGGCCTTGCTCAAGGGCCCAGCAGTGGCAGCTTGGTGGTGCTGGGATCTGAAACCACGACCGTCCGAGCGGAAGTCCAACCTCTTAACCACTGACCGACCTCTTCCCGTAACGGTGTAGCTATGTTCGATGACAAAATGATAAAATCGTTCTTAACTGAGTAAATCCAAGCGGCTCCTGGTAACGGAAGAGAGGAAGAGCTTTTCTTCTTGTTCTCAAGGCAGCAGTGTTGATGGAGAATCTCAGTGCTCCCTGCGATGGTGACTGGAGTCGAGTCTAATTAAGCAGTTGAGCCGTTGGGGAAATGTTTCTTACTTTCCACCCAGTGTGTTTCCTCAAATCTCAGAATTCCGAGCGACTTCAGAGCAATTAATAATAGCTGGAATTTGTCAAAGCAATGCCAGTTTGTTTGCATCTTATTTCAATTATGTAGTTATGTGTCAATGTTGGCATGTTTCTGAGAGAAAATACTTGTATTAAAAGGAATATCGAGTAAGTGTAAGTAGTAGAAAATGTAAAGATTTCTCTTAAAGGTGCCAGTAATTCTGGAGTTGAGTGTGTATCTGTACAATACAATACACACTTTTATGCATATACCAACCTGGGTTTTTTTTTTTTCCCCCAGCTGTTGGAGATTTTAAAGTATAAAGCATAAAGATTAGTACAGTTGAATTACACTTGATGTGTTTCGGTTGCAAACAGGGTGAGAGTGTGCGGTTCTGCTTTAACAGCAGTACACTCTGAACAAATTTCGAAAGGATCGTAAAAGGTATTATCTTTCTCTCTCTTAAATCCCAGCTGCTTTCCTCTAACCTGCACCGAGCTTGCTACATTTGTTATATACACTCACCGTCCACTTTAATAGGAACACCTGTAGCTCTTGACCTGTATCTGCATGATTTTTCACACTGTGTGTGTGCACGATTGAGATCTATTTTATATATATATATATATGAAATGTATATTATTTTAAATAAAATTCATTTATCAGTTGTTAAAACTGATATTATATTATAAGCTATATTATAGTCCACGTTAACCAAGTGCATATGTCTAAGCCAGTTTCATTTCATTTCTGCCTTCATGAAGGATCTGTTTATATCACTTAGTTTCTTGGCAACACCACTGCAGTTCTAGGTTCTCACTGTCAGGTTGAATGGTGAAGGAAGTTAAAAAGTCTCCTCTCCAGTTGTTAGGTGCAGAAATGTAGCTAACAACCATGTCTATGTTGCTGGCTGGTTAGTGGAAAGGGAACGTAATGTATTGCTCCATGCTTATTTATAATTGCTCAGTAAGTACACTATATGGCCAAAAGGTCGTGGACTCCTGACCATCACACCCATATGTGTTTGTTGAACATCCCATTCCAGATTTAGTCCCCCTTTGCTGTTATAATAAGCTCCACTCTTCTGGGAAGGATTTCCACTAGACTTTAGAGCGTGGCTCTGGGGACTTGTGTTCATTCAGCCACAAGAGCGTTAGTGAGGTCAGGCGCTGATGTTGAGGAGGTCTGGGGTGCAGTTGGTGTTCCAGTTCATCCCAAAGGTGTTCAGCGGGGTTGAGGTCAGGGCTCTGTGCAGGCCACCCGAGTTCTTCCACATCAGCCTTCATGGATCTTGCTTTGTGCTTCATGCTGGAACGGGTTTGGGCCTCTTAATTCCAGTAAAGGGAAACTGTAATCTTACAGCATACAAAGACATCCTATACAGTTATGTGCTTCCAACTTTGTGGCAACAGTTTGGGGAAGAATCACATATGGTTGTGATGGTCAGGTGTCCACATAACTTTGGCCATATATAGTGCACATGGTCGTTGATTTCTTTCACAGCAAAACAGCACCAAAAAATAGCTCCTGCGTAATCTTCGAAAGATGGGCTAACTAAATATTTTTTGTTGCTTTAGTCAAGTCTTGAAGATCTCACTACCTCCATGAGACTGAATCAGGAAACTTGTCTCACCCAGTCTGGTAAGTCCATGTCTTTCTAGAATTTTCCTCCTTTTAGACTCTATTTCTTTGTCCCTCTTTTTCCACCTCAACCACTTTGAAGCCTTGTGCAGTTTGTGCAACTGAACTTGTAATGATGTGTTTTTTTTTTTAATCAGAGCTGATGATGTGTTTTAGATGAGTGATGACACATCTTCAAGGTTAATGCCATGACAAGTAGTTAACACTTGGCTAAGCGTTCTTCAGTCCCAGTCCACTGTTTCAAAGCCATAGTGTTGCCAGGTTCATTATTTTCTCCTGCTCTAATGCATATCAGCTTGTTAACACCTTGCTAACACATGATTACCACATCCTTCTTGAGTTTTGTTGAGTTGGAGCAGGGCAATACTGACTGTGAAAGCTGGGTAAGGGTGACTGGAGTCAATGTCGAGCCTCCACATAATCTAAGCCTAGTAATAAACAGACTTTAAAAATGTGGCGTTATTTAAATTTAAAGAAAAACATAAAGGTATCTGTAAGGAGATGTTTGTTTAGCATTTTTGGAAGGAGTCTCCAGTGTCAGTAAGTCAGCCACCACGAGAGAATCATCAGGACAAGAGGCGCTTTATGGTTTCTTGGTATCGTGGCAAGCTGTGTTTTTTTGTGTTAACTTCAAGAGACAGACTGTTAAAGGAACGCCTGTTTCTTGCTGTTGTAATGTAAGTGATAACAGGAACTCTCGTGTCATGCTTTAAATGCTTAAAAATATGACACGTCATTCATTAGTAAATTGAGCTTTGTAATGGGTGGCAAATTGCTGTGAAATAAAAGGAATAATTTACGAATGTATCGTTATTGAAAAAGAAACTTTGGGGTGGTAACCGTTAACTCTGCTTCATCTATCACATCACCATATCATTGCTTATCAGCACATTGTCATCATGATTTATTCCTTAATTAGCAATTTACTGTGGAATATCTTAAATATTATACACATCACGTTAGTATTCATTGCTGCCTGTCATGAACAGACTGTTTCATACCGTTTTGATTTGGTGATTATGGGTTGGTGCATGCCAGTTCTCCCAGACCATTTCATTTCAGTTTGTGCCATTCTGTGCCGTTTAGAGAGTCTTTTATGATAAAACTCAGGACCTTAGAAATAATCGTAAAGCTATGCTGAAGCCTAAAGACTACATAGTACGTGCGTGCTTTTTGAACCACATGGGAAACAATCTAATCATGAATTCAATCTAAAATGAATTGAATTCATATGACTGTCCACTGCAGAATTTGTGAGTAGAGCACCATGACCACCCACATACACTTCAGGAACACTCAGTCGGCACTTGTGTTGAGCTGTGCCTGTGTTAGGATGCAAGATGTAAATCTATACAAACGAAACGCAGTTGGTGATTTTCATCTCTTTTTAAGTGTACATTTACCGGAGCTAGTTACCCCAGTGAATGCACAGTAGTACAATCGATATGAACTGAATCCATAAAACCACTCTGGACTCTGAAAACCACTCCGGTGGGATTTAACCAGCTTGTGAACTTCACTCGAGACGCTCTTGCAGGCAAGGGCTATTTGCATTAAGTGCAGTTTGCAGTGAGATTAAGTTTCGATATATCGTCTCCCCAAATTGAAAAACCACTTGGTTGCATTCAGAGTCGCTGACCTAAGTTCAGAAGATCCGTATTCAGGCTTGTGCTCAACTGATGCAACTGATTTGTGGGTGGATTTCTTGTGTAGAACTTTCTTAAAATGCTTCCACTGTGTTCTTTAAAACAAGCCCAATGACAGTCAGTTAATCAAAAAATTACAAATGACATAAAATATAGGTAGACTAATATGATATTACACAAAGAAGTAGGCATGTTTCAAATAAACATGTACTAGTTGGCAAATATATTGAGCTTGATTGTCATGAATAGTCTTAGTCATAAGGTAGTTTTTACATGTCGCTCGTCCACGTGGGCAGTGAGGAACTTTATGAAGGAGTCTTTGTGCGTCAGCATTGGATTAATGAAGGCAGTAAAGCACCCTGACACTGATGTCTGCGAGACCCCAAGAATAATCCCAGGATCCCTTTAAAATAAACAAGTCTGAATGGAAAGTGTGTGTGTTACGTGGTGGAGTACGGAAGTCAAACCATGGCTGTTGAATTGAGATTTACAGTCCTCATTCCAGCGTCTGGCATGGATCAAAACTAGCTTCTTTGTTCGAATAGACTGTTGCTCCTTAAGCGACAACGTGTTCATTCGGATCTGAAAATTCTGTAGTAGTTTGCAGCACTTTAGTTACACATGGTAATGCAAACAGATTTTCTCTCTTATGCAATTAAGGCTTAGCAGAACCACTTCAGTCACACTCTTCTGGCCAGAGGAGAGAAAGCGCAGTCAGACTTCGCCGAAGCGGCAGCCTAGACTCCAACCCGGACATTTTCAAAGCAGCCGGCTCCAGCGATGCTGAGAGAGGTGACTCACTGACGTTGATTACAATTTACTCAACTTGTTTTGATTTGGTTTAAGACACTCTATGTAAAATATTGTGGTGATCACACATAGCATTGGAATTAAGTCAATCAGTGATTATGCACTGGGGG
This sequence comes from Pangasius sanitwongsei, assembly GCA_037576675.1. Classification (NCBI taxonomy): domain Eukaryota; kingdom Metazoa; phylum Chordata; class Actinopteri; order Siluriformes; family Pangasiidae; genus Pangasius; species Pangasius sanitwongsei. The sequence continues at coordinate 22,397,137 of CM075012.1, forward strand.
AAAAAAAATGCTAGAATTGTCTTGATTTCTAGCATGATTCATACCATTGTATGCGCGCTCCATTGCAGGTGTTCCCAGGACGTGTCGGTTGCCAGGGTCTGGAAACCCCAATGTGGAGCGTACTTTTTCTCTTCCGTCCAATCCCACTCCCCCTGGCTCCTTTCTGCTTCCCTCCTACCCTCTGGCCACTCTGCCAGGGGTCCAGTTAACTCCCACACTGTCTCGCAGATGCCATGCTGATTCCACGCTCTCCATGTCCAACACGTGGCCCAACAATCGAGAGATGAGCCCACGACGCAGGGAGCCCAGTCCATGGAGGAATAACAATGGTGAGGACGTTGTATAGAAAATTGGAGTCAAATTCTTACATACCTGTAAAATACGATATCGTTATTTTAAGTATATATATTATATATTTCAGTATCAGTATATTACAGTAGTTGATATTACAGAAATAGCATATATCTGTTAGGAGAATCCACAAGTGCACACTAAATTGGCATTAAAACCTCTGAATGTACAGTTATACTCAGTGATAAATGATAAACCGTGCACATTCTGTATTGATATATCTGTGTGTAGTCAGGTACATTTACATAAAGAACCCCTTTTTTAAAAGGTGAACTAGTTCAAATGAAAAGGCCCAGTATCATGTGGTACTGTTTACTGCAGAAAACACAAAGAACACAAAAAGGCTTAACAGTTAAGAAGGTAAAGACACATGATTGATGCATAAAAGAAAAGCAAAGTGTGAAACTGTTGCTATTCTGTCCGATACAATGACAATGATAAACTTCTGATAATTCTAAGGACAGCTTTTCTTGCACAGACATGAAGGTCCTGATAATGGAAGGCCCGTTTGACCTCATAACAACTCTCAGCTCTTTTTTTAGATGGAAAAAATAATAATTAAATCTGTCCTTATGTGCCATGGGAAATGAATGTAGTGTAATGTGATCTATGTAATGTAATGTGATCTGTAATAAAGGGTAGACGTAGTTATTAAAGAATTTTCAGCAACATTGAATTCATTTCTCTGCTTCTTTCCCTTTTGTCCGATGGCTGAAAAAATTGTCACAGCTTTCAAATGATAGGTTTTAGACATTCACATGATTTTATAAAGGAGGCTAAAGGGATCATTTTAATCGCAGTATTGTGGGTGTCCTCGAATCCTGGCTTATCTTTAGTACTCAAGCATTTTTGGCCACTTTTTTTTTTTTGTTTTTTTTTACAAAGCTGTCAGTAAAATGCTTGACTATACAAAACTGTCATAATCACCTGGGTACCGCAATATCCCTTTGTTGAGAAGAAATGTCTGCAACATAGATTTCTTCCTTTAAAATGGATTTTACCTTGCAATCCCTTGAAGACTTTTTTCTAATGGTAGATTTGGTGAATTCACACAATGTTGTCTCAGGTTATATATTAATATATTTATCATTAGAACACTGGATGCAGCCATAACTGTTTTCCTTTTAACCGATGATTGTGTTCACTTCAGTAAAGAATGAACAAATGGATTTCCTGACTGGCGTTTTTTTTTTTTTTTTTTTTTTTTTTTTTTTTTTACGGGCGGAAGAAAAATTGTTGATGTGGTACAGTATAACCCAAAGTGATTTTGGGGGAATGTTGGAG
>CM075012.1:22401431-22426295 GCA_037576675.1 Pangasius sanitwongsei
AATAAAAATTTTTTTTTTTTTTTTTTTTTTTTAAAAATTTTCATTTTTTTTTTCCTTTTTAAATTAAAATTGGCCCCCCCCCCCCCCCCCCCCCCCCCGTGGCAGGAGTTTTTGGCTCCATGGTTCTTCCGAGCCGTCACGAAGTGGCCGCATGTCCTGAGCAGGATGAGTCCATAAACAAAGCCTCATGGGAGCCACCAGCTGGAGTATATGGCCATGCTGTCTCTGGAAGTCATCTCGATTCTGCTGACAGCCCTGAACCTGATGAGGCAACGGTGAGAGAATCTTTCTTGGTCAAGCAATATTTAAAAAAAATTCCACATCCACTGATTCTCAGCATTCGCTCTAGGCTTGATCCCAACTGATGGGTTTACCAGTGTTTATCACCACCCTGAATTAAACGGGTTTGATTAGTTAGCATAACATTTTGCTTGATTAGTGCCTAGCATAAAATTTTGCTTGTATAAAGCCTTTTAAGGCAATGGCTATAATTTTACAGATTTTGATTTACATATTTTCATTCATATGCGTAATGTCATTTCTGTTCCGGTTTTGCCTTTTGTCTTGTCTTTTCCCCCCACACCTGAACGGCATACACTGCCAACATACGTTAACAAGTTAGAGCTTTTTTGGTATTCAATTAATTGGCCATTTACAAATTCATACAGCATATAGTTCTTGAGAAATACATAAAATAGTATTTTCTCATGAACTAATTTTTTTAGTCATTTCGTTTTCTGTTATTTCATTCAGTTTATCTATTAATTCATTAATTCTCTTAACAGACACTGATGTACAGAGTTGAAATTTATGGTGCACGTTTCTTGTAAAAACAGGAACTACATAAGGCATTTAGCAGCCTATGATGTTAATATACGTAACTAAACTCTGCTTCTTCCCAGTTGTATGCCAGCAAAGACTCAGCAAAGTATTTCTTCAGAGTGCCAATAACAAATTAGTATTAAAAACACCCAATCTTAATACACTTTAAATATATGTGTATAGTAAAAGGAAAATAAAATAAAATGGTGAGGGTATGTTTTGTTCTATTTTGTCCTTTGTCTGTTCTTCCAGATTACACCGAAAGTCCAATAGCCTCTTATTACTACTCCTAGACATTTCAAACTTGTAATTACAGGAGAAGGTGAAGCTGTCCAAGTTTGCAAGGGATAAGATGCGCCAACATTGGTTAGAACAGCAGGAAGCCCACCCTACACCGCGAATGAGGCAGAGCCTTAGACATGGAACAGCTGAGGTGGCCTCAGATGAAGCAGCATCTCTGAAAGGCAAGAGTTTGACACTCTGAATGCTCTTCGTCATGCTTGTGTTGACCAACAGAAATTCTGGAGTCGTAGTAATTTCCCTCCTGTTCACAGATTTGCAGCTGAACGGTAGCGTTTTACACTCCAGTAAGCCTGAAACCCTCACAAGGGAATCACCCACCAGCCCTACAAGTGCACAGGGACCCCAGAACCCGCAAAAATGTTTCAGTCCCCATCATCAGCCGAGCCCCCCTACAGGCCTCCCTAGCAGACACACACTGCCTCGGCGGAGAAGAGCTCCCAGTCTGACCAGAGCACAACCATCTCTCTCCAACAGCTCTGGTAATGCTTCAACGTATCTAAAAGGTCTTTGCTCATTTTTTTTTTTTAAACTTGTGCATTTAAAACGCAAATATGGTGCAGATATAATTTTTCTAATGTTATATTTCCATTGATGTGATATCTACGTGACCATAAAATGATATCCTTTCCAGACTTTTTTTTACCCCCATATTCTTGGACCATCTAACTGTAATGAAAACATTGCTAGCATTGTAAAATGTTATGAATATTTTTATGAACGGGAACAAGTCCATATATGAGGATATTTTTCATCCGTTTAGATGAAATCATGCCCGTTACCCTAAAGAAGGATCCCAATGAGCAGGTGGAGTTGCGGCCATTCTCCAGACCAGAGCTTGCCCTCACTCAGAGCTTCAGACTGCTTAACTCGGATGACTGGTGAGTCCAGCGCCTTTAGAACCTATTAAACTAGTTTACATCTCATTCAGTAAATGTGTCTGTTTCTTTAAAACTGGGTTGCCCAACTCTGGTCTGAGAAGGCTTCAGTTCAGCATTGTACAGCTGTCTTGCAAAGACTTGGCTGACGGACTGACAGTTTCATTGTTGAAATGCTGCACATGAGGTGGAGCTTTACATCTAAACTGTCTGAGATTAATAAAAAACACGCATGGGTGTGAGGGTCAGATGTCCACAAACCTTTGGCCATCTTTTCCATTATATTCTGTTTGTCATTTTCACTGAATGAAATTAAGTAAAAGTGCAGTTTGGCATTGGGAAGTGAAAATGAAGATATATGCAAATACCTGTCAACTCTATAAGTATTCTGCCTATATTTGAATTAATGACGTCTTTCTTTTCCCTCCACCTTTCTTAACTAAACAGTGTTCAGTTATTATAACCTTCTCTTCCCAGTGTAGCAATATAAATCCTGTCTCTTCCTACAGGGAGAAAAAAATCGAGGGGCTGATGTTCCTACGCTGTTTGGCACGGTATCACTCTGATGTGCTTAGTAGTAGGCTTCATGATGTCTGCCTTGCTCTCATTCAAGAGGTAAGTCACTCCTTTGCTTCCCACTTTAAAGTACAGGTGTGCACGGGTATTTTTGAGTTCCTGGCTAACCATCAGAGACGCTAGTATTCGAATTCTGAAATCAGGATTTGGGTAGTCATTATGCCCTACGTCCAAATGAAGAAAAGCTGCCTCTGTGTTCTGGTCAGATGAGACCAAAGAAGAGCTTTGTGTTCCCACCATGGTCAAGGCTCTGTCCTGTTCTTTGCTCCAGTCAAAACATTACAGAAATATTAACTCTAGGGCACAGAATTTGTGTTTTGCAGAAAAAAAATGTGTTAACACAAAATAAAACTTTACAGTGCCTCTATATGTTTAAGTCTGGAGTTGATTCTATCCAATATCTTATATTGGTATTCTTGCGAATACTGGGTTGTATAAACCTTCGGTGTGCCTTCTGTGCTGCAGGTCCGCAACCTGCGCTCTGGAGTGTCCCGCATTGCTGTGGTGACTTTAGGAGAGCTGTACTCTGGCCTGCAGAAGGGAATGGACCAGGAGCTGGAAGCAACAGCCAAAGTTCTGCTACACAAAGCAGGAGAGTCCAATGCTTTCATTAGGCAGGATGTGGATGCAGCAGTGGACAGCATGGTGCAGAACTGCACACCTACACGCAGCATGAACGCCCTCCTCACTGGAGGACTCGGGCAAGTTTCAAGAAGCTGTTGAAATACTGCTAATCTCTGGCTAATATCAGGACTGGTTTATATTCTGATCTAGGCATGTTGTTAGTGGGGTGTCCCATACAAGCAGATTATGTGTTCACTTTATTATACGCTTTAAAATCTATGTTTTATTATTACAAATGACCTAGAAGACAAGTGACACGGCAGTCAGCCAGTGCGACTTCGGCAAAACTTTCCATTACCGAGTCTCCAATTTTGTGGTTACACCTTTTTGTAGTACAAGATGTTACTTGCTTTTGTCTGAAGTGCGATTTGGCGTCATGCTGTGGTCATATAACAGCTCCGTATTTTTAGCAGTTTTGTCAAAGTTTCTGTGTCACTTTGGGTTTCAGAGGTTATAGTTAACTCATTAATTGTACAGATTTTGGTGTAGAATACAGAGCTCCAGTCATTCAGTCTCTGACAGATTCCGTCTCTTTCACTGTAAATGAAGATCACAGCACTGTAACTGGAAGGATATCCATTTAATTGTTTGGTACTGGATTTAAATCCATTACGCCCCCGTGAGGTGACCATGTGTCTGTGTGTAGCAGTAGTGTAGCACTACGGACACCTGACCATCACACCCATATGTGAGCCTTTCCCAAACTGGTGTCACAAATGTAGAAGCTCACAATTGTATAGGATGTCTTTGTATGCTGTAGCATTGCAGTTTCCCTTCACCGAAATTAAGGGGCCCAGTGCCCTTGTGCACAAAGTGAAGACACGGTTTGCCAAATTTGGAGTTGAAGAACTCGTGTGTCCTGCACAGACCCCTGACCTCAACCCCACTGCACACCTTTGGGATGAACTGGAATGCTGACTGGGCAAATTCCCACAGCCATACTGCAAAATCTAGTGGAAAGCCTTTGCTGAAGAGTGGAGGTTATTAAAACATCAAAAAGGGGAAATGGGTGTGATGGTCTGGTGTCCACAAACATTTGGCTGCATAGTGTATAATATGAACTGTATCCTGGAGACAGACCTGGTACCCACTTTAGACACTTTGCTTAACACCTTTCAGATTTTCCTTCATTTACCCTAAATAGAATCATATTAGCTATATATTAAAAGATTCACATTCTTTTGTGAGTCTTTTAAATTTCCTTCTCTTTTCTGGTTTCTGTTCCCAACAGTCACTTAAACGCAGTCGTAAGGAAGTGCACTGCTCAGCACTTGACTACTCTGGTTGAGAAGATCGGCACCGGGCGCTTATTGTCTGGAACTAAAGATCTCACTGACCGAATCTTACCTGCTGTCTCCAAGCTGGTGCAAGACTCTTCACAAGAAACCAGGTCAGCACTGTCTTTCCAACATTTATTTGTCACCCAGCTCATATTCTGTCACTGATTAGTCTAAAAGCTTAAATTGTTTTGAGGTCAGCCCATGATTTTTGGCACATTATTTCTCTCAGATATTTTGGCCGGCAAATGCTGCTGTTCTTGTCGTCTCACCGTGACTTTGATAAAATGGTGGAAAAGTACATCCCTGCCAAAGACCTGGCAACCATCAGGGACACCGTTGTCACTCTGAAGACCAAGGTGTCAATTCTGTTTAACTGCATGATTGTCCACAGTAGATCTGTTCGTCTGTTAAGATCAGAGCTCTCGTTTATTTGGTGGCTTTTTAAGGTTGTGTAATAACATTAGCACTTCACAGCAGTGGGAGATTGATTAATAATTGTGATCTTTAGGGACTGGGTGAGATGCCTCAGGACACTCCTTCAGCTCGAGGCAGGCGCTCCATATCTGGCGGTGGAATGGTGCGTGCCTCGTCTCTCACTCGCGAACCTCAGTTTTCCAGCAGGTAAATTTCTAAATGTCGGGGATTATAAAATCTTTGGTTTTCATTAGTTTTGACTTCATTTGGTTTTTCAGGTCCAGTAGGTTGATTCCAGTGTTTTTCAATTTTGTCCTATATTTCAGCAAAGACAACAGCAAAGCTCAGTTCCACAGCATCGCAGACAAGACAGAGTATGTCAAGCAGCTCAAAGCCCTGCTGGCTTCAAAAGACTTTCGGGAACGCATCAAGGGCATCGATCAGCTGGTGGCTGACTGTGAGGAAAACCCATATATGGTCATGGGCAACATGTTCCCGGTAATTTATTCAGGGAGCTTTGATTTATTTATTTATTTATTTATTTTTCAGCAACTTTCAGAAGTGATCTGTATAATAGAGAATAAATTGGGAGAATAAAATGATTCAAAAGCTCAGGGGTTTCCAAATGGAAGACTTGTGTGATGGATACAGGTGGCAGCTCAGGGTTTTTGTGGGCCAATAGCTACTTAATACTCTTTATATCATAAAGTGAAAAACTGTAGATAGTATAGGTGTGTCACACCTATTCTGGTTTCTGGTTTTCACCCAGGTGTTTGATGCTTTTAAAGAGAGGCTGCAGGAGTCAAACAGCAAAGTGAACCTTTATGCGTTGGAGGCCTTACAGAAGATAATCACATTACTTAAAGACAACTTGGCCCAAGTGGTTTATATCCTTGTCCCAGCTGTAGTGGACAACCACCTCAACTCGAAGAATAACAGCATCTACACGGCTGCAACGGGTGCCATACATGCTCTGATCAATAACCTTGGTGGGTTCCTTTCTTTACTGCACTTTGAGGTCTACACAAATGCAATGCAATGCAGCATGTAAAGAATGAAACATGATACGGCAACATGTCATACTTTAAACAGCTTATAGTTACATATAACGTTGAATGTTGAAAACATCTGCCAGGCAAGGTGGTTCATGTGATCACTTACGGCATAAACAGTCGTTCCCTCACCAGCCTCTTTTTTTTCGCCCCCCCTTCTCTTGAAGTTAATAAGTCCAAAAAAAAAAAAACCCAGCTTTGTCGTGTTATAGAGAAACCGGAAACGCAAAGTCGACTGTCCTGAAGACTTTATAAAGCACTGACACCCGATACTTCTTAAATAAATGTCTCCTTATGGGAAATTTCACTATATCAATGGTTATACACTCTTCATTGCTAAGTAAAGACACATTTTTAAATCCATTTATTAGGCTTAGATTATATAGAATGTCCAGCGTACCAGTTCCTGGGAATGAGCTGTTACTATAGAAATGAAAAACGTGTTAGAACTTGCTCATTAATATAAATCAGTGATTTCAATTCCAATCGGCAATACTGTCAGAGCTGCTGTTACAGAAAAGTAATCAACGTCTTCAGACCAATTAGATTCAAGAATTCAGTGGTGCTGTGGTATAGAAATATACATATTTTCTCCAAAATTCAAATATACACGGTCTTGTGTTTTAGGCTTTTTAGGTCATTTAAGTTTAGAATAGAGTAGACCTTTTTAAAAATAGACTGATATTAGGTTCTTTTGTTCTTACTGTTACATTGCTGTAGGATTTGGGGATGCACAGCGAGATAGTGGAGCTTTACACTTCTGCCAGTTTTGTAATTCGAAAAGGAGCCCATCTGAAAGCGTGATTCACGTGTATGACGTGCAGTTCGTTTTGTTTATAATGCAAGACAAGTTTCTGAGAAACACGTGGTCAAATGTATACAGATAAACTCTTTGGTTATTTATTTTTCAGACAACACCCTACTTCTTCAGCCATTTTGCACAAAGGCACAGTTTCTCAGTGGGAAGGCTAAACTGGACCTTGTTGATAGAGTTGCAGGTATGTCCAGGATGCTCGTAGTGCCTGGAGAAGAGTTCTGTATGTTCCACAGGTTTGTGTAGACTGTGATGTGTGGCAAGAAACACCACAGTCATGTTCTGACAGAAGTCGTCTTATCCCCATGTCGCTCATTCAGTACGTTTTGCTTGGAAAGCAACGCTTTCTGGAACGTCAGTGTTGGTTATAGTTATCTATAATACGTCCCAAGACATTTTCAGAAAATAACTGTAGAGAAACAGTACAGTTGCTTGTATTGACATATGTTTTATGATCTAAAGAGTCGTTTCTGAGAAATTTCTAAGATATAGAGCAATTTAACATGATTGCATTTATATTTGTAATAGCTATTAGCTGTTGCAATACCATATTCATAAATCAGCTTGATTTATAGAATGTAATCTTGTAAAAAAAAAAATAAAATAAAATAAATTTGAAAATGAATAAAGCATGAAATACAGTCATGAGAAAAAGAAAGTACACTCTCCTTCAGTTCTAGGTTTTTATTTATCAGGGCCTAAATAACAATTTTACCAACTTCTGTAAAGAAACAAATAACCTCAGGTGACAAACAACAGCAGCAACAGATTTCAATATGTAGTCATTTTTTTTCCAAAAAGTAAACAAACATTCAGAAATCAGATGGGGAAAAAAATAAGTACGCCCTGTAATTCTATAACGTCCTATACTTCACTAACTTGAAGTGACTGTTTTCTTTAGGAGTTTATCAGTGTCTCATCGTTTTGGAGAAATTTTGGCTAAACTACATTATTTGCATATTGTGTGCACTCTCTGATTTGTCTGTTTCTTAGAGCTGGTCAGAGAACTGCACCCCCGCAAGCCACAGCTGGTTGAGCAGAAAGCACTCCCTCTGCTTTGGCACCTCCTGGGCTCCTCCTGCAAGAGCGGCACGGTCCACGGCAGGAGCGGCACCATGAGAGCAGCCACCACCAACCTGTGCCAAGCGCTGCACGCTCACATGGGCCCGATGCTGCTAAATCAAGCTGCTTCACAGCCTTCCAACATCTTCAAGAGCCTGAATGAGATTCTGCAGACCCTCACACCCCTCTGAGATCTGTAAACCTCCGCATTAAAACTTACCCCAGCTGACAAACTACTTGAAAATAGAGATCTTCGCACATTTCTCACAGTGCCTGCACTTTAAAATGAATAAAAAAAAAAAATTACAAAAAAGAATCAAACTTTTATCACTTTGAATGCGCAGAAATGCTACGAGTCCTTAAAAAAAAATTCCTGAACGAAAGGAATATCGAGTTTAGCTTATTGTCTTATCAGGTTAAAGATTCCCAGGAGCTCTGCTCTTTTGGCACTTTGAATTAGCAACACTATCATGATAACTTTTGTCATGGTGACTTTAGGTATATCTTGTTCTGTGATTGTTGCGGTTATTTTTCTCTCTGTGAGTTTTACAAAATGTCGACATATCCCGAGGCAACGATGCAGAATGTAATTTTTGTGTCATGTGACTTTTCTATGAGGAGTCTTAAATGGTTGTTTTAAACCTTTTGTGCATTTATGATTTACAAACACTTTTGTATTGTATAGCTATGAAGTGTAATGGCACAGTATTAGCTTCATGTATGCTATATTATATTGCAGTATGTAATGTGTCGTGTGTGTGTGTGTGTGTGTGTGTGTGTGTGTGTGTGTGTAGATGAAAACTCTATAATGACTTATTAACTGAATGGACCTGTCCTACTCTTTTTGCATGACCAAATATAGAGGTGGAGTGAAAAGAATATATATATTAAATAAAATACTAGAATAAAATATATATTTCTAGTACAAAAACATATATTTTGATGTATACAGAAATGAACTCTGGATGTAAGCAGCCATATTTTTGGTGGACGGTAACCGGCAAAACAAAACATTTGATGAAAGCTAGCTTCAAACTGTTAGATATATTTCTAGTCTACACATGAATTTATGCCCAGGTCTGTAATTCAGTCTAGTGCCAGTCTTTAAATACCTTTTTGGAGATCTAATGTTAATTTATATTGAACATGTTTCTCAACATGGTGTATGACAAAGATTGATCTATATAATAAAATGTTTTATTTCAGTAAACCTTAATGATTTCATGTTTTCTATACATGCATGCGTGGTAAGAAGTTAAAAAAGAGAGGCTTCGACCCAAAATAGGTCTCTTGAATATACTACCGTCAGAGTGGCTTTAGTATGGGGCAGTTTTTGTTGCATAATCTGCAATGTGAGTTCCACAAAAATTAAATGAGATGCACAAATAATTTTGTTTCACAGACAAAAATGTGGACCCGCCTGCATTTGTTTGTGGATCGCTGCATGTGCAGTTACGCATCACGCCTTTGGAGCCCGTTGCATTTGGATTTCTGAAACATTTCTTACACCAGCTTGTCATAACATTCGAATGTGTGTTTGTTTACTGTATCTGCATCAACTAATCAAGTTATGAGACTTCTTGCTAATTTCAATGTTACTCTGACCAATTACAACAGAAATGTGCTCAACCAATCAGATGAAGGATTATAAGCGCTGTAGGCGGAGTTAATAACACTTCCCCTGCTATCCATGGAAATTTCTGTTCAAGTACCCTTTCCTACGGAACAGAAAGTGGACTATTAAGACCATTAAAAGCTTAATATTGTGCCATTTTGGGCTTGCCCATTGTCCCCCCATGTGTGTGAATACTTTCCAATTAAAACTGAGGTCATATTCATTATTTAAGATCAACTCCAGTATACTGTAGTAGACAGCTAACAATAACCATAACTGTCAGTGTCCAAATAGTTTGTGTGTGAGACTGTAATTCCACTGTAAAAGCTTTATACTCGGTTATTCTCCAGTCCAGTAGGTGGCGTTAATACACCTTTCAGCTTGATATCAACCGGCTTTACTGAAAGAGGAAGAAGTTTATCATCCGTCTGAGCGCCCCATTTGACCATGTAACAAAATAGCTAAAGTGAGCTAGCGTAAACAAACAAAACAGTTAGCATTGCTAAGGCGTTATGTATATTTAAAAGAAAACACGTTGCTGGATAATTTTGTTAGTAGGTTTCTTAGTTGTTTTTTTCTCTCCAGAAACTAGCATTATTAGGATAACAAATGTCGGGAGGGATATGAATATAAACATACATGTCAGTAATAATGTTAAACCACAGAGTTAGCAAGAGCTTGAATCCAGTGACTTATTAGCAAACAACATCTGACTCGAGCCGCCTCAGGATGTTATCCAGCTGAAGTAAACAACAACAACAACAACAACAACACTATCTCTGCTGGAGCCTGGCTCAGTTTGAGACCTTAGAAACCTTCCTACCCAGAGAGGAGTTTATACTTGAACACCAATGACAGCTTTGGGATCTGTTTTAACTTAAAGTCTGGGGATCATGTTGTGTTGAGCAGAAAGACCTCCTTAGCTTTCAGCCTCATGTGCTGTCCTGAGGGTTGAGTAAAAAAAAAAATGAGCAGTACAAATCAAAAGACTTTATTTCAGACATGGGGCTCAGCTGTTCCTAAGACGACACTTCTGAGTAAAGATCTGGGGAAAAAGTTACCCCAGAGGCGAAGAGCAAGCACAAACAGCCAGGTAAAGGCGAAGAGAAAGGAAAATGACAATCCATTGCCTTTACTTTGGGCTGAAGTTGGTCAAGGGACTGCAGTCCACCAGGCATCAAGGCAGGAGCAGGAGATGGACGAAGTTGATGATGATCTAATCCTCGTAGCTGTATATGAAGCTGAAAAAAGTCTGGAAAACCAATCTGATGTATCTACTGATGCCTCAATCAAGGATTCTGCACAAGTTTGCTCAGATCTTCCAGACTTCGACAGTTCATCAGGAAGGACATGGATCTATCCGATCAACTTCCCAATCAGGGATTATCAGCTGAAGATCTCGGAAGCAGCCCTGTTCCAAAACACGCTGGTGTGCTTGCCCACTGGCCTGGGTAAAACCTTCATAGCATCAGTGGTGATGTATAACTTCTACCGGTGGTATCCTGCAGGAAAGATAGTCTTCCTGGCCCCTACGAAGCCCCTCGTCGCTCAGCAGATTGAAGCGTGTTACAGAGTGATGGGGATTCCTCAGCAGCACATGGCTGAGCTGACAGGTAGCACCACTGCTATGGTCTGTGCTCTTGTATTGTCCACTAAAACAGCCTATAAACTGACCTTCAGTTCCTGTGTTCTCCTTTAGGGAGCACTCCGGCTCCACAGAGGAGGGAGCTGTGGCGATCCAGGCGGGTTTTCTTCCTCACGCCGCAGGTCATGGTGAACGATTTGTCTCGGAACACGTGTCCTGCTCCTCAGATCAAGTGCGTGGTTATCGATGAAGCTCACAAGGCATCAGGGAATCATGCGTATTGTCAGGTACTTCTATCTTGCAGAAGTGTTCTCCAGACGTCAATAAAACTGTTGATTATTTCCTTAATACTGTGTATGAAACGTGTGCTGTGTGTATGTCCTTCAGGTGGTGCGGGAATTATGGAACCAGACGAAACAGTTCCGCGTCCTGGCTCTCAGCGCAACACCTGGCGCAGACATGAAGGTTTGCCTTGTGGTTGTTACTCACTAAATTGAAAATTAAAAGGATTCAGGCAAAGGAACAAGACACTCATGAAGCTGAACATAGTCTCTCAAATGAAAATCTGGGTTTACTTGGTTGACAGAGGTTTATTCATAATGCCTTCAACAGATGACAATCTCACAGCTCGTATTAGATATGCATACAGGGGCGAACTTCCTGAATTATACACCTTTTTTCTCCCCCAGTGTGTTTAGTAAGTTTTAAAACATGACATGGCATGCTATTATAGGAAAATAATCAACAACTGGATGCTGTGATGTGGCCGGACACAAAGTCGCATTTAATGTTGTGTAAAGTCTGTGAGACCAGGTGGTGCCTGTTATCACTTTCCTTATAGCAGCTGTAAACAGCTATCTCTCTCTCTCTCTCTCTCTCTCTCTCTCTCTCTCTTTCTCTCAAAGTTAATAAGATGAAAGAAACCCATCTTTTCATGTTACAGAGAAACTGCAAACTCCTCTGTCCTGAATACATAATCATGTCGGAAAACTTGAAGCTTTTCCTCCAACTGTTAGATTACCAACAACTTTTAAGTATCCGGGGAAGCTTTCTGTCATACACTCCGCTATATACAGATGGATATCAAAATCTGGAGTTCAATTTTGATCCATCTGCCATAGTTTCCATTTTTACTGCAATAAAGTTTACTGCAGTAATAGCCAATGCTATTATTTTGGCACTGGATCATATTAAAACTTCTGAACAACGGAAATTCCTAATAATAACAGACTCAAAGTCATGTCTTCAAACTCTGGCATCTCTTTAAAAAAACGAATACCCAGCTGTTGTAAAAAATTTTAAATGGAAATTAAAAATGCAGTCTTTGGAGGCACAGAATTTTAAAATAATTTTTTGTTGGGTACCAGGGCATTTGTGGAATTTTTTTTTTTTTTTTAAAGTCTCTTAGATTGATTTAGACTTGGACTGAGACCAATGTAGTACAAATAAACTTTCACGAAATCCTCCAACAACAGGGTTGATTTCGTGAAAGTTTATTTGTACTACATTGGTCTCAGTCTAAGCCTAAATCAATCTAAGAGACTCACAGACTCACTCAAGTTTTTATTAACGGTTGAAGATCCTCCATTATGTCCCTTATGTTTTTATGTCCCTTAGGTTTTTTGTTTTTTTTAATTCGGTTGATTCATATGAAGATTTTCAATGAAGTGAGGCCAGATTTAGTTTTAGATTTTTTTATTTTTTTTAAATCAAACATGAACGTTAAAAAACTTTTGTAAATTATTCATACTTTGCTATATTTCAACCTGTTTCTTGCCATGAAAATAGCCATGGTAGATGAAATGGCGTTAAAATACAAACAAACAAACCTCCAAATGTTAGAAAGCACTGACGCCGGAGACTCCTTCCAAAAATGTTAAATAAAATCTTTCTTTACAGAAAGCATCACCATGTGAATGATTACGCACGATAACATAACAGAACAAGCGCATTAATGTAAACCTTGCAACCAGAACTACTGTCTGAGCTGTGATGTTCAACTGTGTATAATTATTCAACACCTTCTGACCAATCAAAATCGAGCATTCAGTGGCACTCAGAGAACACTGTAGAACATTCGAGAGACAGCAGTCATATTCAAGTTTCAAGTTTATTAATATTATGGTTATTATGTGTTTTTATGAATACCTGATGCCATTGTTTCTCTGTGTGTGTGTAGTCAGTACAGCAAGTCATCTCCAACCTGCTGATCTCTCACATCGAGCTGCGCTCAGAGGAGAGCCCAGACGTTCAGGCCCACTCCCATCAGCGCAGTGTGGACAAGATTGTTGTCCCTTTAGGAGAGTCACTCACTGGATACCAGTCTCGCTACTTACAGGTAGGATGCAGATGATCTCCGTGTGGTCATTGAGAGCACTTGGGTTAAATAACCGTTACCCTGAAGCGGTCCTAAAGTTTAAGGTTGCTTAAATGTGGCTGCTCAGGTATCACTCAGACTGCACCTCACTGCTATTCTATTTCCCGAAGAGTTTGTGCGTTATACACTCACCGTCCGCTTTAATAGGAACCTCTGCTGTGCCTCTGCTTATTCATGCAATTATTCAGTCAGCAGCAGGGAAAAACTTCACCTGGTCCACCTTTTTCCCATCTTTATCTGTCCAGTTTTGTTGACCTTGTGCTCAGTGTAGACTCGGATTCCTGTTCTTGGCTGACAGGAGCAGAATGTCGTCTGATGTCGTCTTCTGCTGCTGTTGTTCATCCGCCTGAAGGTTTGAAAGGTTCTGAGATGCTTTTCTGCTTCTACACGTCCTGTCAGCCAGTCTGGTCATTCTCCTCTGGCAGCAGCAAGGCATGTAAACGCACAGAACTGCTTCTCACTGGATGGTTTTTTGTTTTTCCCCAAGTTCTCTCTTAATTCTAGAAACTGTTGAGCGTAAAAATCACAGGAGATCAGCAGTTTCTGAAACACTCAAAACATCCCATCAGGCATGAGCAGCCCACTGGAATGCAGTGTGCGCCAGGCCTTCTTGCCTGACATCATTAATACTCTTGTGGCTGAATGGACACAAATCCCCACAGCCACGCTCCAGAATCTAGTGGAAAGCCTTCCCACGAAGAGTGGAGGTTATTGTAACAGCAAAGGGGGACTATGTCTGGAATGGGATGTTCAAGAAGCACATACAAGTGTGATGTCTGGTGTGCCGAAACCTTGGGGCATACAGTGTATGCTGCCACTGAGAGGCTAACACTAGAGCAATTTAGCAGCGAGACGAAATCAGAGGCTACAAACAAAAGACAGATTGTTAGCTGTGGTTTTAGACATGTCTAGCTAGGGAATCTGGAAGTCAGACCTGGTGATGCGTGCACAAAAAAAAGCCACGAGGCATTCCAGCTCTTGTGTAACAGACCCCAGTCCATTGGCCATTGCTTGATTGGGTACTTTACTACTGGCTCAACTGTTGTCTGTTGCAGTGAAGATTCTGCTGGCAGAGGCAGGTAGGAGATTGCATTATGATGTGTCTGATCATAATTGTAGGGCTTGAAAATGGCATATGTATACCTGCAGGACTTGCATCGGCATCTGACCTCAGGTCACACTACCATGGAGGCAACACAAGCGTCGATATGAAGCATTCGGTCTAACCTAACCCGGACTGCATCTAATGACACCCGTATTGCTTTCCATTAATATAGGATGCACTTTCAAAATTGATGCTTTGAATAAAAAGCTAATTTCACTAGCCAAGTCAAGGTAGGATAGTGCTGTTCAAATGGTGGTCAGCAAGGTGTTAGCAACTAGCTGTTGCTCTGTCACCTGTTCATCTTCAAATGCAAATCATTATCTACCAGTTACTTCTTTTGGAAAAGTTACATTCATTGTTAGCCCTGGGGTACGCATAGTGGCATGCTGATGGGCACATGCCCCTGAGGATGCTCGAACCAAAGCAGGAAGGTTACTATTTGAGTCACAGTACAGGAGCAATCATTCATACACTAGGTTAGCGCTGATTTCTGTGGTGACGGATCTTGGGGCAGAACACTTAAATTTATTTTAAGGGGCAGACATATTTGTCTCCATTGCATCACTATTCGCAAGGAATCTATGAAGTTCTATCTCACCAGCAAGCTTCCTTTAGCAAACAACCTGATGGGGTATTTAAACATTATTATTGTAGTGCTTTCTTTCTGTTCAGTCCAAGGTGATCTCTTCCGGTGGAACAATCTTCACAATCTGTCTGATGAATAGCACATGATAGCCTTTTGGGGTTTACCCCAAATTCACACTGGATACACAACGTGAATTACACATTGTGTAAGTGGTCGTACAGGAGTATAATTACCACAACACATTTCGTTATAGAACTAAAAGCTGACGGCGTTGTATAATCATAGTTTTAAGTAAAGTTCACAGGAAGTATGAACATGTGGTGTTTACACTCTCAACAAAGCTGGTGTGGATTAAAACTCACTGGAAGCCATGCTTTTGTGCTTCTTCGTTTCAGTGACATCAGTCAAAAAACTTGGTTTTTCCAAGTCGGAAACTTGCAAGTCCAATTATATAGAATTACAAGTGACGCACATTTGACATTGTATTAGCAGGAATTAATTATACCATGTCCCATTCAGGGTGTGTCCCCACCTCACGCCCAGCGTTCTCTGGCATAGGCTCTGGATGCACCAAGACCATGACAAAGATGAAGTGCCTACTGAAGTTGATTTATGTATACTTACAAGCTAGTCTGCTGATTTCAACAGACCTCTGTGTTCCCGATAATTGGGAATGACAATGAAGTGTTTCATTTATGACTTCTGCAAAAACATCAACCCAAAGATATTCAATTAAGAGCCTTATCTCTCAATATTCTGTATTTTTTCTTCTGGGATCATTAAGGATCTAAAGCTCTTCTTCATTAATGTCTGAATAAGTTTCTATATAAAACCTCCAGCAGCTGGGGGACCAGACTAATTTAACATACACTTTCTGTACGTTTACTTGTGGCCCTGAACTAAAAGCTGTTTTGCTGAATAGGACTGTAATACCACACGGACACAAAGGCAATGTTGATGCTTTTCTTTATTTAGACAGAAGAACAAAAAACAAGAAATGCACAGTAGCTTTTCTTTGCAATTCACAGACTTTAGAGCAAGCTTTTACAAAACCGTGAAAAAGACTAGAAAGATAATTATAGATGATCTCAAGTGACCAGAGTGTTACAGCGTAGCTATAATGCAGAAATATTTGACATTTTACTGGTGTTAACTGGTTAAATATCTGTTCACATTATACTTTGATTGTACTGTTGTACTATAAGGCATTAAAACAGAGTTTAGAAGTAACTTCTAAACACAAATGCAGCTAGGAAAATAAAATATTTAACAAAAATAGTACTACTATTTTTTTTTTAATCACTATGACCCTTAAAAATATACAGTACCCTAATTATCACTCTCGCTCGAGCAGCAGTGGTACTTGATAGCTTGAAGGAAAAACACGTTCACTAAAGCTGCACAGAACACAAACAAGATTGAGTGTATGAAGGTGAGAGTGGGCAATTTCACATAGAAGGATAGAAAAAAAAAAGACATGATTTATAAGGTAGATCATCATACATATTGTTAGAGTGATGTTTTTGGTTTACAATAAGGTTTCTTGCTAAGTTAATTCCCTTTTTACTGCAAAAGTGCATTCTTGCTCTGAAATAAGAATAAGCTACTACTGTAGCTCATTGATTAATGGCCATTTATTGGTCATGCATAAGGGGAACATTTTGCCTCCATATCATTCACTTTTAAAGCCCCAACATAACTGTCACTGAAGCACTCTTCTTGTAGTAACCTTTTATGGCAATTCCTGTAGGGCTTGATGTGCTGTGAGCAACGTCACAGTTATTGAGAATAAATCAATCACACGCCATTTTTTTTCCTGATCGCAAGCCATTTTTTTTTGTGGTGTAAGAAAAAAGTGCATTACAAGTACTATAATGATTGTGTTTTTAACCTACCACTATCCATTGTTCCTCTTCATGCTTGGCAGGTCTGACAAAACCTGGTGCAGGGCTGAAACATCCTTTTCACTTTCTGAAACCCTGTTTTCTGTTGATCTGTTCCTCATTTCACGCAGGACAATGTGCTTGTTCAAGCTGTAGATTGGGGCAAATGAGCAGGGGCAGGGACAGGTGTTTCCATGGGAAACCCTTCACTGCCTGTGAATGAACCATATCTCATTAACACGGTGTGCAGCTGCGGGGTTGGTGTAGCCAGCTATGATGAAGGAGTCGGTGACGTACAGCCCGGGAGAATCCAGCATTTCTGCTAGAGTGTTGCTCTGACTCATGAGGGTAGTCTCGTTTGTAGCACCTGTGAAGGCCCTGGGACACGGAAAGCACCATGAATTGCTAATTGGCACAAAGATACTTAACAGAGGGGTTAGATATATTTACATGCACACCTGTCATTGGAAATACCTATAGACTCTATACTCGGTCAACAATGGCATCTCCTTAAAGTGAACATTATGCTTTAAACATCTGGGAGTTTTGAATATGAACTGTTTCACCTCCTATGGCTATGACTATAAATGACTTCTGAAATGTTTAACTGACAAAACATTCACTCCTGTTAATTGCTTTTTTTTTTTTTTTTTTTAAATAATTTTGACATTTTATAATGATCATATCAATCATAAATATGATCATATTTTCCATTTCTAACAATTCTTAGGATCCAATTAAAAAAAAAAAAAATTCCCCAATTTTCTCCCCAATTTAGTTTTGGCCAATATCCCTCCCACCCACCAGTTAGGTGTCTCCTGTTATACAATCTCATACATTCTCTGAGACAGCCGGCCGCATCTTTTCTGCTCATGGGGCGTCAATAACATGCTCGGAGGAAAATGCTATCCACCCCCTTCGGTGGAGGACAGGGGTCAGCATGGGCACTCTGACTGGTCTGCGGATACGCAGCAAGCTGCGATGCACTGTGTGTTCTGGCACCTTTCTATCATAGCCAGCATTAACTTTTTCAGCAGTTTGTGCTACAGTAACTCTTCTGTGGGATCGGACCAGATGTGCTAGCCTTCACTCCTCATGCGCATCACTGAGCCTTGAGTGCCCATGACCCTGTCGCTGGTTCACCAGTTGTGCTTCCTTTGAACCTCTTTTGGCAGGTACTAACCACCGCATACCGGGAACACCCCCAAAACACCTGCCGTTCTGCAGATGCTCTGACCCAGTCGTCTAGCCATCACAATTTGGCCCTTGTCAAGGTCACTCAGATCATTTTGATTGCCCATTTTTCCTGCTTCCAACACATCAACTTCGAGAACTGACTTCAAGAGAATTCACTTGCTGCCTAATATATCCCACCCCTTGACAGGTGTCACTGTAAAGAGATAATCACGGTTATTCACGTCACCTGTCAGTGGTTTTAATATTATGGCTGATTGGAGCATATCTGAGAATAACTATTCAACAAAATCTTACACTGTCAGTATTTATCATGATGTTGTTATATGCTGAAAGAAAGAATGGCTTTGAGGAAAGAATAATAAAATCTGCTCTAAGCGCTGCTTAGCCAAAATGAATATTTGTTTCGTTTAGTTATGGTCAGCAATGCCTGTGCGTTTGATAGCTGTTTGATATGCTCAGAGTGGCAGCAGAGGAAGTAATGTAACATGTTTATAAGAGTAGCGGATTACACAGCCAAAGAGTTTTCAGTGTGTTACGTCCTCTGCACTGAGAAATGGAGGTTGCTGTAGTGTGATTTAGGGGCAGTCCAGAGGGAAGGGGCTGCAAAATATTTTGTTGAGTTGCAGCTGGATACCACTGGAGTGAGAAAATTGATTTGCTAATAAAAGGAAATGCATTTTAATACATATTTTGAAAAAGTCAACAGTGAGGTAACCATGTCACCGTAACAACCCTAATGTAACAGCACCTGCTAGTGGCCAAAGAAATGAAACACATTTTCTAGTCGTGAACACTGACACGGACCTGGTGTAGACCGTAGTGGCTGGCCACTCCTCAATCACTATGTCAGCGTCAAGAGGCTGTGGTGGCTGAGCTTGGTGGTTTGAGGGCAGATAGTATGCAACAGTGATGGCTCTAGACATGCTTGTGTTTGCCTCCTCTGTGCGCACCACTGTCAAGATGGGTATGGTCATGCCCAGATAAATGCCTGTAACGCAAAGCACAAGACACACAGCCAACTGTTAGCTCATGTGATTCGGCAAATTGGTGAACAAGGCTCCTTTGCTGCATCTATATTTGTCATTCCAGTTACCTAAAGAATTCTGCTGGCAAATGTATCTCATGATCTTCATGAAGCCGTAGCCGACGCTCTGTTCGTACGTGTCCTCTTTAACAGTGATGCAGGCCCAGTGTGCTTTGTTGTAGTGGCGCTTCTCATAAAGTACATCCCCACACTGCAACACAATAAAAATGTTTTATTTTGTATCCTTCTGATATCCTTCTATAAATATTGTTTAATGTAATATTATGTAATTTCCTCACTTGAAGGAAAACACCGTATTCTGCGATCACCTGATAACAGGGTGAATGCTTTTCTCCACTTGGGAGCGACTCTTCCGTTTTATTTAAACTGCTCCAAAACAACTAATTGGCAAATAATTATGGAAGGACAGACTAACATACTTGGTTTAGTTCCAACACACTAACAGCACTAACGTCCAGATACCACTGAAGGCCTTAATTAACTGCATCAGGTATGGCGGACAAAAGGTAAATTACCCTCCACCATGTATTCTAGATAGTAGTGCTGGAAAGAAGAGTTCTTATTAGAAGATATACTCATACGTGATTTATGTCATCACTTAATTTGAGCTGGGAAGCGTTTTCCTCCGAGTGTGTTATGCTGCCTCAGAGGAAGCACCCTTCCCAGGTGGTAGAGAGAGTGGGTGGGAATTGGCAAGACCAGATTGGAGAGAAAAACAACAAAAAAAAAGGGCAGTTTAGGTTTAATTGTAATTCCAATATACTGTATAGTGATCATAAATTCATCTCCAACTTTTCCCTTTATCGCAAGGGATTACATAGTGTTTTTAATATAATACTTCCATAAGGGGACGCTTTTGAAAACGTGCCTTTTTTTTACATTTACATTTATAGCATTTGGCAGACGCCCTTTTCCAGAGCGACTTACATTTATCTTATTTATACAACTGAGCAGCTGAGGGTTAAGGGCCTTGCTCAAGGGCCCAGCAGTGGCAGCTTGGCGGTGCTGGGGATCGACTTTTTTTGACTTTCCACTCTTGACATTGTGAAGGTATATTAACTTCATGCCCCTGAATTTATGTACGAGTTGTGTTAAAACATGTTGCTGCATGGTCACTATGTTGCTCAACTGACGTGACTTAGCAGGAGTTCACTGCCTGCTGTCAGTCAGCTGCGAGCTAGACTTATCAGCAATTTCCTGAGCAAAAGGTTTCATCGAGATAACTTATTGTTTTACAACGATTATCAAAATGATACGACATGGTTAAATGTCTGTAAGCTTTTTACTGAAACATGTAGAATAAAGTTTCCAGCTATGTGTGTATGATATGTATTATATTTTATTTTGTTATATTTGTTTGTTTATAGAAGGTGATAGTCATGGTTTCGTCCTGTCTAGTGTGTATGGGAGACTAAATACCTTAAAATATTTGATTTTAATTTCATATCAAAGACTTAGAAAGTTTTACACTCAAAATTAATTAAATTTGTAAATTAAAAAAGTAAAACCGTTTTACTGGTTCATTGCGATCTATAGGCGCTTCTACTGCTACCTTAAATGGGCAGACGTCCATAACTCCTAGTCTAAAGAGTGAATTTGAAGGGGAAAAAAAAAAATCAATGAAATTCTGTTGAATGTGATCCAATTATTAAGAATTAACATAAAAATAAATTCTTGCACAACTATTTCATTGTGTGCCTTTTGTCAGTCGCTCTTCTCTTATTCTCACCTTATTATTCATTAATGACATGAGGTTCTTCAGCAGTCTATAATAACTGAAATTATTAAATAAAATACATATATAAATACATTTTTAGTTTTTTAAATATATTTAATAAATAAAATAAATAATGAGACATAACAAAAGCAAGAAAATGCCTGCAAAGGCACCCTGATTATGACTCTTCCTACCTTCTCCTTGCGTGAGATGAGTGTGAAGGGAACCGTTTCCCGCTGGTGTGTGCCATTATTATTGGTTGTTAGTTGCTGAATGGGTTCTGCCATATCTGTAAAGGCAAGAGCAGGAATCGTGAACCACATGAATGCTGTAAGAGAATAACACACACAACATTCATAGTTAAATGAACTATGAATCAAGACTCGCCCTTTCCATTTCACTGCTTGATGTAGAGAGAGTAACTTTCATTGCAATAAAGTAAGGATTTATGTTATAGCTGGATTAGTTCACCTTGTAATACATTTTGCAAAATAAACTTTAAATACTTATTAGAATATCAGCACTGCTGCGATTCGGTCTGCGAGTGTGATATTGCTTTTATACAGCAGCTCAACAAACAAGAAATTAATATCAAGTAACTGACGTTTCAGACACAATTTGGCCAAATATTTAGTTTATTTTTGCTTCGTCAACAAAAATGGTTCCCAAAGAAGCCGCGGCTGGATAAAGCGATGCATGTTGCCTTGCCAACGCACGGACTGACTGACAGCCCATGGTAAGTGTAGCAACGGTTTCAGTGTAACGAACTACTGCTAGAATTGGAATTTTATGTCACGAAAACTGAGTGGTACAAACAGTAAAATGTATCAGCGCTGTTATACTAAATATGGGAATATGTGGGAACAAACTTGGCCATGCTCTCTGGGTGTAAGGGGTGGCATTACTCTCTCTCCCCTGTCAATCACAGCGATACTAACCAATCACAGGTGTCATGTATGTGGAAGAAGGCAGATAGCAGTTTGAAAAGATGAATCTGGTTGTCTTTACATGTCTGAGGAAGCTTGTGTTAATGGGGAAAAAATGAAAGTGGAACAGTTTCTGTGATGAACCTATCATTTCTAAGGCTATGTTGCTAATGCTAAATGTTAGTGTTTATGTAATAAATTCAGAGTAGGCTGTAATACATATATAAAAGGAATAAATGGAACCAGAGAGAGTACGAAAGTTATGCAATTATTACTCATTCTTCAGAAGCCACATCACATACTCAGTGTTTTAAAAATGTAAAATTGACATGTAATGCTTTTTTTGGTAGGTTAAATTGACCAAAAAAAAGAATAAATACATTCGTTGATAGAGTAAGTACATTAAAATCCCTGTCCTTAAAATCCAAGGATTGACATGCCTTAATAATTTGCATTTGGGCGAATAATGCAAAGTCATGCTCAGGCTTTGCATGGCCGTCCATGGGTCACATGCATGCACATCTTTTCCAGTAAAAATACAAACCCCATAGTAAACAGCTTAAATGCATCTTGCATACTGTACATGTTACGTTTCACTTTTTTACATCATAGACGAACAATTTTGTACTTTTTTTTTTTTTTTTTTTTTTTAAATATTTTTCATTAAATTTATATCCAAACTACAGTAGCTATGTGATCAGGACATGAACATTCATTATTCCCCACTCTGTGCTTTAGGGTTATGATAAATGCGGTGAAAGACAAGAATTCATTGGGAGTGCTCAGAGTTTGCTACGTGTGTTGTGCTCATCCCTCAAGGAACATCACTGTATGAGCTTTGGCCTGAATTTCTCTAAAGCCCATTTTGTTCCTGCAGAATACCAGACAGGCCGAACAAGCATTTCAGGAACTTGCAAGCATTATTTGAAATGCTTCCTCCAGTGGATGACTTGCATATTCCTGTGCACACAACAGCCAGACTTTGTTAGGTGACACTACATTCATATTTTATTTTATTTTTTTTTACACTTTGGTGTGATTCAGCCATAGTGCAAATATGGGGCTGCACTGTTACCCATCAACTGGTTGCAACTTAAATTTATACTAAGCCATGCTTGGTGTAAATGCATATAATAAACTAATAGCTGCATTTTTCGTGTATGTAAAAAAAAAAAAAAAAAAAAAAAAAAAAAAAAAGTTTAAATATTTGCATTTGTCATTTACTTTTTATTGCTTGCATGTCGATGCAGCTCAAAAAGCTTATGACGAGAGCTACTTTTGTCTGAACGCAAAAATATGTCTACACTGAAACCTATATACATTCCCTGTCGACTTTATTAGAACCCCTGCACATTCATGCAGTTACCTAATCAATCAATCATGTGGCATTAGCACATTGACATTAGCATCATGTGGCAGATGCAGGTCAAGAGCTTCGGTTAATGTTCGCATCGAACATCAGAAACACCTCGTTGATGAGAGAGATCACAGGAGAATGACCAGACTGGTCTGAGCTGACAGGAAGTCTAATAGTAACTCAAATAAGCACTCTTTACAACTGTGGTGAACAGAAAAGCATCTCAGAAAGCACAACACATCAAACCTTGAGATGGATGGCCTACAACAGCAGACAAAATACACTGAGTGAGTGACAGTTCTGTGGGGTGAAACCCCTTGTTGATAAGAGAAGTCGGAGGAAAATGGCCAGATTGGTTGGAGCTGCCCAAAAGAGTATAGGAACTCAATCACTCTTTATAACTGTGTAGAGCAGAAAAGCATCTCTTCATGCACAAAACATCAACAGCAGAAGACCACATCAGGTGCCACTCCTGACACGAATATGAGTCTATCATGGGCACAGACTCACTGAAACTCTACAGTTGAAGACTTGAAAAAGAACTGGTGTGGCTGTGGGGATTTGTGTCCATTCAGCCACAAGAGCATTAGTAAGGTCAGGCGCTGATGTCTGGTGAGGAGGCCTGGGGTGCCGTGAGCATTCCAGTTCATCCCAAGTGTTCAGTGGGGTTGAGGTCAGGGCTCTGTGCAGGACACTCGAGTTCTTCCACTCCAACCTTGGCAAACCATGTCTTCATGGAGCTCGCTTAATGCACAGAGGGGCATTGTCATGCTTGAACATGTCCTTGAGTTCCAGTGAAGGGAAATTGTAATGCTACAACATACAAACACATTCTAGACACCGGTGTGCTTCTAACTTTGTGACAACACATTGGGGAAGGAATACATATGGGTGTGATGGTCAGGTGTCCACAAACTTTTGGCCATGTAGTGTATATTGTGATACAGATTGTGTATTGTAGAAATGCCTTCGAGAATCGTGATCTGATGATATTGTCGTATCGCTCACCCTTAAGGTCATGTGCCTCGTCCTGTTCTCATCATGTTATCCTGTTCTCGTCCCGTTCTCATCCTGTTCTCATCATCTTATCCTGTTCTTGTCCTGTTCTCATCATGTTCTAGTCCCGTTCTCATCATCTCATCCTGTTCTCGTCCTGTTCTCATCATGTTCTCATCCTGTTCTCATCATCTTATCCTGTTCTTGTCCTGTTCTCATCATGTTCTCGTCCCGTTCTCATCATCTTATCCTGTTCTCGTCCTGTTCTCATCATGTTCTTGTCCTGTTCTCATCATCTTATCCTGTTCTCGTCCTGTTCTCATCATGTTCTTGTCCTGTTCTCATCATCTTATCCTGTTCTCATCCTGTTCTCATCACGTTCAGACTGTTCTCAGACTGTTCTCATCATGTTGTCATCCTGGTGTCATTCTGTTGTCATGTTCTCATCATGTTATCCTGTTCTCGTCCTGTTCTCATCATCCTATCCTGTTCTCATCCTGTTCTCGTCCTGTTCTCATCATCTTATCCTGTTCTCGTCCTGTTCTCATCATGTTCTTGTCCTGTTCTCATCCTCTTATCCTGTTCTCATCACGTTCAGACTGTTCTCAGACTGTTCTCATCATGTTGTCATCCTGGTGTCATTCTGTTGTCAT
>CM075012.1:22436393-22453643 GCA_037576675.1 Pangasius sanitwongsei
TGGTGTATAAAGGCAAAATCACAAAAACTCTGTCATTGTCCAAATACTTCCGGACCTGACTGTATGTATGTATGTATACATTTTATATAGATAGATGGATAGATATATATAAAAAAAATTTTTAAATGACACTGCTAATGAAAATGCTTCTGTTTGGCATTCTTTTTCAGTTTAAGGTTTTCTTCACAAATGATATTATCATTTTTACATGAATTTCAGAATTTCTTAGTATTTGCTATGTCCCCTTTTTGCTTTAATGAGAATGTGCACTCGAGCTGGCACAGACTCCATAAGTTTGTGTAAAACCTGATGATCCGTGTTAGATCAAATCCATCAGTGTGTCATCTGAACACATGATTCAATGGACTCATGGAAAATCTGCCCTTTAAAATAGAACATGGTATGGTAGTTAGTTTATATAATTTATGCAGTATATATTTGTATATAGTTTTTATCATTTATATACGTCAAAATTAGGTGGTGCGGAGGTTCCGAGAGGGCGGCTTTAACACCTTGGTCTCTACTTGTGTGGGTGAAGAGGGACTCGACATTGGAGAGGTAGACCTAATCGTCTGCTTCGACGCTCAGAAAAGTCCCATCCGTCTGGTGCAGCGAATGGGCCGAACCGGGCGCCACAGGCAGGGGCGCATAGTTGTCATACTCGCTGAAGGACGAGAGGAGCGGGTGAGTCCATTCAAACCTCTAATTCTCTCATTTATTAATTAATCTATTAATCATTCCCCACTGTATTCTAATTAGCTATACTACAATGTCGAGGGAAAAAAACTGTATTTCTGCATGTTTTTGATTCCCCAACCAAATAACTTAATGTTAGGTCAGATTCTTATTTTCACTGCGTTATAGCCTACCAGTCATCCCAATGGTCTGTTATAATAAGGATATCTGAAACAGTTATACCGTTAATGTTATGCTAGGCTAGTATATATGTAATTACAACAGAGCGTTTTACCCTTTTTACCGCAAACATTCCTGATAAACGTCAAAGAAAGCAATTCTGTTTGTCAAAGAAAGCAATTTTGTTTTAAAAATACTTTAGCAATTTCTTCAGTCTAACAGCACTCTTGCTCTTCTGATAGAGTGTTATGTCACTTTGAATGTACGAAGCTCCTGTGACATTCTGCAAACAACGATGTTGGATTTTATAGTTATCACACTCAAACGTTTTTGACAGAAATGCCCTGTTCATAAGAGACACTTTGAAATGGAAGTCTTTTGTTATGAGCTGTTTATGGTCTCATCTTCTCATATCGACTCCTTTTTATCGTTTTTATTTGTTTTATATCTGCATGCTGATCTCATCTACTCCACAGATCTATAATCAGAGCCAGAGTAACAGGCGCAGCGTGAATAAATGCATCATGGGAAGCAAGCAAAGCTTCTTCATGTTCCCCCACAGCCCCCGCATGCTGCCTGCTGGTGTCACTCCCACCCTGCACAAGATGCACATTACATGTGGCCAGTTCGAGGGCAAAGAGAGCGGCAGGCGTTCCAGCAATGGCCGACAGTCGCTCAGTATGAGGAGAGTGTCCCTTCTCAACCCTGACGCCCAAGGTACTAACTGAACAGCCTGAAGTGTCATTGGTACTTGCATATTAATATGCACATTTATGTTAAAAATTTTAAAAAAAAAAAAACACTAAAATGACTGGACCTAAGTATTTTTATTTTAGACATGCATACATTTCATTGTTGATATTTATGCATGAAAATTACATTTTACATATAAGGGAATGAATCCTATGCATAAATGTATATCAGTTAGCATGTGGCTTTATTTCCATTCTGTCTTTATTAGTGGATGGCTGGCAGGGGCGTGTGAAGGAGGATGGCTTTCTCACCCCTGCTGAAGAGGCTGAGTGGTCATCTACCATGAAACTGGGTGAGAATGAAGCCCAGCCCAGACTCAGGCACTCCTCTTTCCTGTGCTTTAACACAGAGCCGCAACAACAGGTACATTCGTCTCGCTTAGAACAATGGTCCAAACATTAGGGGTGTAACAATACGGCGTTTAATATCATATAGTTCAATATGAGGCCCTCGATTTGATATCTGTCAACCAACTGCATAATAAAGTAGGCTATTTGTCATAATATACAGCTTATATTACGTGAGTTCAAAGATGTAAACCTAATCAAGCCTAATCCCTCCTCTGAAAAATTTGTTTCCTTTTTGTTTTGAATCAGGAGAGGCTACAGGGGTTTAAAAAGAAAAGATTTAAAAAGCATGTTTGAGCTACAGAGAGCTACATGACAGCAGAAATAAAGCGAACTTTGCTTTAGACATGCTCACCCCCTTGTACCACGCCAGCATGGTTGCCAGGGTTGTGACTTATAGACTGGGATCATTTTGAAACAAGAAGTCAGAAATGCATGTGCATCACAGTGAACTTCTTTTGAGTTTTTTTGGGCAGGTTCAGATCTTTCTGTGCAATTTTTGAGATGTGGTTGGGGTGGATATTTTTGCTGAGACCTGTCAACCCTGCACATAAGCACACATTAGCTCTCTGTTTTTTTAGCTACTGTTTAATTGGCCTTGTTTAATTTTGTTACATTCTAATGTGCAGCTTTTGTTTTGTTACATGCTGCTATGCTTCTTCATGATTTCGATTCTCGGAATATTTAATAAAAATCATGACTGAAAAGACTTTTTTAAATTTCTGAATCATAAACAATGCAAAACAATGTGCATTCTTGTCTGTATAGAACTACATAAATCAATATTTGCTATGAACAGATTTTTAATATTGTAAACAAAATGTACTACAGGTTCACCATATCTTAAAAATAAAAAATAAGTTTATAAATTCTCAGAAAAGTTTTGATTGAATAAACAAAGTGTCTGACCTGGGGACTTTGAAATGATCGACTGAAGCATAATGAGCTCCGTAGCAGAAATAGAGCTCCAAAGTCGGCTAAAATGCCCGATTTCCGCAGCCTTTGGTGTTTGAAAGCTATTCAAGAGTTCTTTTTAACTGTTATAACGTGGTCACAACCATTTAAAGAATAATGTGCATAGATCGTTGCAATCTTGAGCTATAGCGGGCTCTCTATGATCACATGACCAGTGTGTGCTCTACATATTTTAAATTTATGGATTCCACACGTCACAATGTATCGTTACACCCCTATAATTTAATGATGTACATGCATCCAGCATGTAGATGAGTGTGTGTGATGTTTACACAGGATGAGTGTGTGAAGGGCCCAGTGAGAGGCTTGTCTCTTTGGGAATGGAGACACTGGCAGAATCAGCCTCTTCCAACACACAGAGTGGACCACTCAGGCCGCTGCCTCCATTTCACCGCCATCATGGAACTCATTGACCAGATGAGACAGGAGGAGGAGGAGGTGAGCAAATCTGGGGAAAATCAGGGAGGCCATTTTGTTCATATGCCACTATCTTCAGTTGCCATTATGTCTGTGCATCATATTGGGTTGCTGCACATACAGACTCCATGGCCTAGCAGACTATATCATTTCAAATTATTTCAAATGTCTGCAAATAGTTGAGTCATAAAATGCAGACTATATTGGCAATGAGTTTTTCAGGATGCAAATTATCTTTTGGCCCCTCAAACCTACTCATTCATGATAACCCAGTGAACAGTTCCTAACAAGGGGGAGCTCTTGCTCAAACGTTTTTGTGTAACATTTTTCAAATTGAAGAAACTAGCATGAACCTACATGATCAGGATATGTGACTGCATGTACGTTTCACTCATTAACTGTGTATGAAGTAAAACTATAGGTACATCATACACAAACACCGGCTGCATTCAGTTCTGCATTTATTTAACATTTATGAAAGGAGTCTTAGTAGTAAACATTTTGTCACAGTCACAGTGCTTTGCAAAGTTCCCTAGCACAGGAAAGTCTTCAAGACAGGAGTTTACGCTTTCCAGTAAAATGGAGTCGGTAGCGGCACTCTGTTTTTGTTTTTGTATAAACGCAACTGTGGTGTGTTCTTCCTTATATAATTAACAGCTTTCTTTATTCTAATTCCTTCACTGTCATTACATTTCTATTTACATTTCTGCTTTGTGCTATGCAGAGATTTATAGCAGAAATTTAAAAGCGTAAGGTGATTGCACAGAAATCCTGATAAAATAATCATCTTTTTGTAAAATGCAACAAAAATGTAAAATATCCTCTAAATGCCTTGTCCATAACTTTTTTGCACTTTTTTCACATAGGTATCCAGTTACCTAGTAATAAACTACCTTTAAGTTTGTCTGTTTTTTTTTTTTTTTTTTTTTTTTACGTTTTAAGCTAAGCCTAAGTGACCTCTTATTTGTTTGAACTATCATCAGTACATTTTATTGATTTGTTAATCCCTCCCTGCTCATCTCATCTTTCCATTAGAGGATGACGTGAAACATCCATTATTTTTTTTATGTTTCCCCTGTTCTTTCCTGGTCTCCTTTCAAAAGCCAGACTGTCTGTTCCTTACATAACACTTCTGAGAACACTTATATAAGTGCACAAAGCTGGAAGTAGACCAGGGACAAGTGACTTAGCTGTGCATGAATGGCTAATGGAGACAAGAGGTGAGGATTAGAGTCAGAGAAACTAATTCTAGGATAAGCCTCACTCTCACTTGTTAAAAAAAAAGCCCATTTAATTTGCTCTGCTTGACTTTTAAGTAACGCAGGAAGAACACAGTAGACTTAATATCATTAATCAGTTGTTGCACTTCCCATTTTTGACCACTAGGTGCAGTATTAACTCTATGGAGCTAAATGTTCCTGTTATCACTTGCATTATAGTAGATATAAACTAGTCAGTCCCTCACCTCGCCTCTGTTTCCTCTCTCTGTCGAAGTTAATAAAAAGAATACAATTAATAAAAAAAATAAAAAAAAACACAGCTTGTCATGTTGCTGAGAAACTGCAAAGCGGTCCTGAAGACACTCCTGTGTCGGGAAACTTACTGACTGTTACAAAGCACTGATTTAATTTCAGATGTGACTATTTTTCTTTTGAGGATATGGTGTTGCTGACCAGGTACCTTTTTTAACCCTTAGGAAAAGGAAATTACTGTAAGTTCACATAGCTATATCTGATCCACAGGTAGCTCTCATAAGGTCGCAATCTCTCAAAAGTCGCTTCTCGAAAGTCATTTAATCCACAATTAAGTTAAAAAATTGTGCAGAACATTTCTAAAGTTATTTTCTAAAATATTTTCTAAAATTTTTACATTTTGTTCCTGCTCTAATTTCATCAAATTTCTGGTCCAACAGAGTGGCTGCAGATATGAATCTGAGGTCAAAGCATATCTACAAAAGGAGGATGTTGTTGGTTGTGAGGAGGATGGGACAAAAGCGAAACCTACATGTGAAAAAAATCCTTGGCAGAAAAGATCTAAACCTAGACTTGTTGGTCGAGATGCCAGACATTCTGTCTCAAATACTAACTTGGATAAGAAGGACCAAGCAAGACCTTCTTCATGGACTTTATTAAAAGACAAAGTGTCTTCTGAGTCTGACTGTGATGCCACTAAAGAAGATTTAAGTGTGTTTCGGTGCGATGATAACCTTGCAAATAATGATGCAGATAATGATAATACTGATAATGCCATGCAGACTGATTTAAATGAGCAGTCTGAGACTAAACTGTCAAGGAAAGATAAGCAGCTACATAGTTCTCCTGAACACACAAAGGGCCTTAAGACAAACCCTGATACTTCCCTCAAGCCTGTTGAGGAAATGTTCTATTTACCCAGATGGGATGTCTGTCAAAAGCTGTACAATTTTAGTCAATCTGCTGGAAGCTTGGAAATGATTCTATCCAATGTCAAATGTCTTCTGTCTAGATCTCCACCTGAATGTCTTGATCTACATTGCTCATTAAGCCTCAATGAACCTGCCCACTCTGATGAATCAGATGAGATCTGCAGTAGTCCGAGGGAAGAGGTTGATCATTTCCAGGTTAATTTCAACCTTGATGAACATGATACTTCACTGGACTCTGACTCTCTGGACTGTAACATAGCAGGAGCCCCTCCTGAATCTGTAATGTTGCCTAACGAGACTGTTCCTGCTGGTCCAGACAGTACTGCCAACAGCCCTAGCTGGGATGAGGTTTTTGATGACGTTGTGGATGATACGGCAGATAAAAACACCAATCTACCTGTAGAGTCTAAAATTCAGCTCACTAGCTTAGAGGAAAGTGTTGAC
The DNA here is from genome assembly GCA_037576675.1 of Pangasius sanitwongsei. Lineage (NCBI taxonomy): Eukaryota > Metazoa > Chordata > Actinopteri > Siluriformes > Pangasiidae > Pangasius > Pangasius sanitwongsei. Next base: position 22,442,589 of record CM075012.1, read on the forward strand.
TTGTTTGGTGATGATGAGGCTTTCCTACAAATATCATTACCAAACATTGAGACTCCAAACAAAAACACTGTGATTCCCGTCAACAGACAGGGCACTGACCAACGGAAACAGGTCACACAAAATGTAGGGGGTGCATCAAATATTGTTACTACTGAAGAGTCTTCCAAGAGCCCAGTACACAACCCACCATCTGAGCAGAGGTCTGAGGCTTTTAATTATTCTCAGGACATTTTTTCTGTAAACTTCGACCTTGGGTTTTCGTTTGACTCTGAAGAGGAGGAAACAGCAGAACCAGCCTCTGACATGACCACAGAACCCACAGCTGATAGAGAGCAAACTTTCACCTCACTAACCCTGAACAAACCCAATACATCTTCCAACAACTTCACTCTTGGACATATGTCAACCCCCAGGGTGTGTCCAATGGCCAAAAAGCTACCATCTCTCATAGACAAGAGTAACCTGTCACCCATAATCACTGAGCGAGAGAGTTTGGTACGACCAAATGCTTCTACCCCGAATCCAGCATTTGTGTCTCCAAAAAGCAGAAATCTTGAACTCTTTCCTAAAGTATTACACTCACAATCACAGCCACGTGGAACAGGGAACAGATTGTGTCGGAGGTCTCTGCTTGGTGCAGGGAAACCTGTTTATGAAGATCATGCTTGTCCAGGTCAGTTCAAATATATCAATGTTTATGACTGGGTTTGTTATTTAGGTCTGTTCTTGGGTGTGTAATGATAATATAGTTTGTTTATTTAGCTCTTTTCACTAACCCAAGAAACAGGTGGTGGGGGTACTGTGGGTGTGAGGAAACAGATGACGACTTGATGCAGGGTGTTCAACAGAGGCCATGGTACCAAAGCTATGACATTTGGATGTATAATAGCCAGCAGTGGACGGTCCGGGGGTATGAGTGGGTTTGTAGGGAAGGAGAAACATCAGACGAAGAGGACGAGTTTATAAGTGAGGAAATGACTTTGAAAAGTGTGCATTATTTTTGTTGTTTAACGTAGTGCAGTTAGTAAATTATGTTACCAGGCTTGAGGGTTGAGATCTGAATGATGTGAGGCTTAGGAAGGAGTTGGAGGTAATGCCAATGAGAACCATGTTGAAATAGTCATCTGAAACCAACAAAACAGTTAAATAAGTAGGTTCTGAGTTTAGCAGTGGTGCAGAACTGACATAAATATCTATTTGGGTCCACAATGATCCCAATATCTAAAATATTAGAGTGTTATGGTCTAGTTTTGTTGAGAGTTGATAGTGAGCCAATGAAAATCCTTACTAAGGATCAACAAGGCTTTAGTCTTGAGCCGGGGTGGATGAAGTGCTGAGAAATTATACTTAAGTGAAAGTGTAGATAATATCTCAAAATCTTCCTTAATTAAAAGTAGAAGTGTCTAGCCTCATGTGAATGTACTCAGCGTGAAAGTAAAATTGTACTCAAGTGAAAGTAAAAAGACGAAGCTGAAATGTACTTAAGTATTATAAAAGAGAAAAGTTATCATTTTAACTGATGAAATTAAGTTATTAAGTAAATTAACTTTTACTTAACTAAAACTGTTAGACGATGATATTTGTTCTATCACAACTATATCATTTTGCCTGAAAACATTATTCATCCTGTGTAAGTTTGAAATATTTGCTCTTAGATAGAATTGACTTGCTGCCTAGCCAATTATATTAGCTACTGGAATCGATCGAGCCATTCTGAGGGTGTCTTTAAGTAAAATAGGTAAGGGAGTCCTTTGAAACATCCTTAAAGGAAGATGGAGTAAAACTGTGTAAAAGGCAGTGCTTATGTCTAGTAGAATAACTAAGTTGAGGCTCCAAGAGTGAGCAAAGATCAGTTAGATGTTTCCATATGAGTACTGTATATTATTGTATATTGGACTGTATGAGTACTGATGCTTCCATAATGTGAAGTGATAAGTGGTTCAGGTAAATTGTGTTGAAGCTGAGATTCTAGTCTACTGATCACAGTGTTCAATCATGGGTGTCTGTGAGCTCATGTATGCGGAAGAGAGCGGATAGCGCTTTGCTCGGGGTGTGTTATGCTGTGGTAGGATGGGGAGAGCTGGCTGGTGGGGGATAATTGGCCAAGACCCAATTAGGGGGAAAAAGAGCTGTTTCATGCTGTTGTTCACCGTGGAAATGGATTATCTAGTTGATTGTTCAGCCTTATGGCAATTTATAGCAGTTTTGTTTATGGCAACGTTGTGTTTATTCTTCTGTTTCTTTGTGATTTTGAATTGTCCAGAAACAGTGATCAGTGATAGTGACGAGGAATCAGTCATTAGAAAACCAGGACGTCAAGGAAGAGCCAATCCCCTGGCATCTCCAGAGGTAAGACGCACTACAAAACATGCTTGGCACACTGCTCGAATTAGGCCAGTCCTAACACAAAACCCATCTTTCTAATCATCATTATTTTACCGTGTAATCTTTTGCGCTAGAATGTCTTGGCTCAGACTGGGTGGTGTTTTCATTAATATCTCAAAAGACACAGCTTTTGTTAGAAAATAGCACTATGAAGACGCTTGGTTGCTCAAGTGTGAGGGTATAATTTGAAAAAATGTGTATGAACCAGGGCCTGTTTTCTTGATAAATTTCTCCAAGCATTAATTTACTAGAGCACAGTCATTAATAAGGGTGCAAACCTCAGGATTCCACACAATGCAGTATGATTTCAAATTCATAATTTGATATTTGATGATACCACCTTATCTACTATGATACAGTTTGATTGGATTTTCAAGCCTCCCAGCCTATTTACACATCAGTTTTAAAAACTGTATTTTTTTTACACACCATTTGTCTGTCCTTTTTGATAATTATCAAATTCTAATCAATTACAATGATTTATTTGAAATTATAATTGATGAAAGTTGCTTTATGATTGCGTCTATCCAAATCGCCTGATCGTTACACGCCTAGTACATTGTTCCTAAAACAGATCTTTCTAAATTCCTTCTTTATAAAAGAAATATAAAACGATGTAAAATTTAGATTTATTTCATGCAGGAATTAATAAATGAATAAATTAATTAATAAAATGGAGCCATTAGAGGTCTTATTAGTCTGGTAAACTGGTTACAGTGAAATAAATATTACTTATTTGTTTATTTAATACCTTTTTCACATATTTATTGAATTTATTCATATATGACATTAAAAAATTGAAGGTATATGTGATGCTTTTTTTGAATCCTTATGGATGTGCTGCTGATAAATTTGTGCTCTACACTAATGTCATGTGAACATTATATTTTTTTCTAGCAATCAAAAATCAGCGATGTTGAGTCTCCTGTCCAGGCGCCTAGAAAGCGAGTCGCTCGATTAAATGTGGTACGTCAATGAATTTTTCACAAAACCGATTCTTTCTACAGCAAAGAATCTGAGCCTGCTCTTTTTTTTTTTTTTAATCATGATTGATTGACATTGGCTTTATTTACTAGTCAGAGGAGAGTGACGGGGAAGCTGTGTCAGACGACGACTTTAAGAAAGACTCATTTTGCCGGCCCAAAGTGTTTCAGCCTTCTAAACGTTCCCATCCTCTTAAGGTGAAATCTAAGGTAAAAGCAGCTCTCATCCAGCATTGAAGAAGTGAAGAAGGTCATTTTAATGTCATGTCATGTTTTTTTAACAAAATGTAGACACCAGAAAATGTCACACACATTTATCCTTTGACCTGGGTCCACTCTTTAATCTCCCAGAAGGCAGTGCACAGAGATGGGAGGCAGTTCCTGGATGAAGAGGCAGAGCTGTCTGAAGAAGGAGGCTCTGTCTCTTCTGATGAATGTGATGGAGAAGAACTGGACAAGTCTTTGGAAGGTTTTGTAGTGGACGCCACTCAATTCTCTCAAGGTCTTAATGGTACGAAAAAAGCTTCATATTACGGATTAATATGCTTGCATCCAATCTTCGAATCCATTTTTAAAGTAAAACATTTTGAAAACTGGTATATGAAATGTTGAATCTGAATTTGAGGTTGCACCTGACGATGTAATTTTAAGAATTTGCTCATATTTCATTAATTTTTTTAAAATTTTGTTTATTTAAATGCAATCTTTAGCACAGTGCCTTGCCCTACAGACTATGTGTATTTGACTTGAACTCCTTTAAAGCATCGTCTAATGAAGTATCTAATTATGAATTGGAATGACCTTTGAGACAAGGTTTCACCAAAAGGGAAATGTGCTTTGTGAGTAATGGCTTTCTCTTTTTCAGATTCTGAGATGCACGGAGTTTATCTGAAATCTGTAAAGAGCCCTGCCATTTCAAGCAAATTCAGAATGGCGCACAGGCCCGTGCATAATATGAACATCTTCTCACAGGTGAGCAGAGTGGATACTTGGAGAGACAGTCTGTATCGTGCATTTTCTGAGCTTAAACGTAGTAAATCAGCTGCAGAATCAGTTTTAAGAATCTAAGGAATTAAGCGGTAGTTGTACATAGATAACCTAATTGTGACAAAATTGCAATATCTAGTAATAGTATTCAGAAGCTGAATGCTGAGCTTATATTTAGTTGGAAATAAGATTTGTAACATTTATTGGACAAGGTGGAACCAAGCTAAGCAACACAGAAGAGTGCAACTAAAAATGGACAAATATTAGTTTAGGCCTAACGTGGTTACTCCTGCGGGAATCTTGAGAAAGTATGTTATCTTGTCATAGGCCAGTTTGTGTTAGATCCAACGTATTCTGGTTTGAGGTTTCACCTTTTTTTTTCTTTACTGTGTGTAATGTATAATGTGTTTTTCCACACAATTTAGTCTGTAAATATAAATAAATAAAAATAAAAAAATTTTAAAAATCCATAATATCTTATCCATAACTAATGGGAAGCACTTGGTCCTGTGTGTGCAGGTACCTGAGCAGGACGAGACATATGAAGAGGACAGTTTTGTGGTCAATGAAAGTGAAGTCGAGGAAGATTTTGATGGTGCTTCTGATGAGGAAGAGGAGGCTGGAGTAGAGATTGTCCCTGAAGACTCGTTCATAGATGGGAGACGACAGTATGCCACACGGCGCAGAGTTCATCTCAGACAAACTAGGACTGCTGAGGAGACGAGAAGCCTCCACTCCAGAAAAGCCAAACGCTCCAGACTCGTCCGAGTGGAGGATTCGAGTGACGAGGAAGAGGAGAAGGATGAGAAGAAGAGGAAGATGCTCTGTGCTGAGAAGGCACCTGTTTCAGATGGTGCAGATAGGACAGTTTTGAATACATCACCTCTGTCCCATTTGCCTAAATCTGAGCCTATACGAGCAGGTGGAGAGAAGAGCAGAAAGGATGCTGTGCTGGAGAAACAGGAGAGGGACAGAGAGAGGGTCAGTAACCAGGCCCTGCTGTCTGAAGAGCTGGACTTTCAGGAACCTCCGTCCACCTCTTATGTTAAAACACAGGTGAGATTTATAGAAGGACCTTGTCATTTTTAAGATTATTTTGGCCAACTTTAAAATGGTCTTTGGTGTGAAAACATCTTTTGGCCTCATTTAGCAATCTTTTAGTAGAGCTGTGTGTAAATGTTTGCGGAAGCCAAACCGAACAAAAATTTTGCGCAGGACTTACAAAAGTTTCAGATTTTCTTCGTACTTGCGTACGTATGTTGATCACCCGTAGCGTGCAAAACGTATTCCCAACACAGCTCATTTGCATGTAACGACGCCCACAAATCTCCATAAGTCCAAGTGTACAGGCTGAAAGAGAGCAGTGGAAATTATTTTGACTTGCTTCTATGCCAAAAAAAAAATATTACTCAATAATAATAATAAGTGAGCGCTAAATCTTCCTTTGTTTACGGCTTACGGCTGTACGCAGACAGACCGTCCTCCTTTTATATGGTGCCATTTCTTTCATCGCTGAATGATTAATTGTATTTGTCTTAATTTGTGGGTTTGTATGATTTATATGATTTGAAGTTGATCAAGTCAAGGTTTACATTAGTTAGTCTTCTTATGCATAAATTTACACACACTCAGGAGCACGAGTGGGATACGAACGTTCTTCCGAATTCACAGGATTTTCATGAACTTTCTGTAAACGCTCGTATGAATGATTTGCGCATAAATGCGTTCGTATCCAGCTTGATAAATGAAGCCCATTGTGAGTAAAACAGCAAGAGTGTCAAAGCAGGAAGCAAGACCCAAGTGAGGCTCCCAGGCATTTTTATCAATACCTTCTCATTTTAACTAACATTTATCCTATAAATGTCCTATATTCAGTGTACTAAGATATGCTTTAAGATTAATTAATTTATAATTTATACTTTATGTATTCAGGCAGCATGTAGTACCACTTCTCTGACCGTGGCCAGTGATTCTGTTGATTACGGTACCACGACCAGCAATACCACGACAAACACAACCCCAGCTTGCGTGTGCGTGCTAGTGGACAGCCGTTGCATCAGCGCTGGTGCGGATGTGGTGTCCTCCCTCCGACTAAAGCATGGCGCAGCTGTGCACATCTGTTCTCTGGTCAGCTGTGATTTCATCGTAAGTAACCGCATGGCTGTAGAGTGGCAGAGCGAGTCGGAGTTGGCCAGTCCGCAGAGTCGCAAGCGGCTACAGGAGAGGATGCAGAGCCTGCAGGGCTTATTTGACCGGGTGTGCCTCCTGGTGGAGAAAGACCGCACTAAACCAGGTAAGCTAACTGAGCAGTTGATATTGCGATTTGAGAATACCGTATACGATACCTTTGAGATATGATTAAACATTAATAATGCTTACAGTAAATTGATTTTCAATAAATGCATGATTAGTAATGCTAGATAAGATACTATACTCAATAGGTACCCGTATGGTGGTCATTTGATTAGGTACACATATTTTGTAGCTACTCTTTTTGGCTATAGGTGTGCTTTGTAGGTAGGCAGTTCCTAACCGTAGTACATCTGTTGTCTTCACTGTAATAATTTATAATTCCACTATTATGGTGTCACCCAAACGAGGATGGGTTCCCTTTTGAGTCTGGTTCCTGTCAAGGTTTCTTCCTCGTGTCTTCTCAGGGAGTTTTTCCTTGCCACTGTCACATCTGGCTTGTTCATACCGATCTGAAAATAAATCTGGATTTCTGTAAAGCTGCTTTATGAATTGAACTACCATGTCAGTATCACTTCTGTCCTGAGAAAGGTAAACCATCTGAGTAATAATCAGTCAGTGGTGCTGCTATAGTGGTCACTGTCCTTTGTGTAACAGGGTGGAAGGTGAATGACAGACATGTGCATTGAAACAGATGAACTAGTCGGTAAACCTACAACATGTATGTATCATTAGTGTACCTGATAAAATGGCCAATAAGTGTCTGTCCACTTGGTGTATAAGATTTTTCATTAATACGTTTTCTTTCCTTTTTTTTTTTTTTTTTTTTTCTTCTTACCTTTTAATACTAAACCATTATTAGTTGATGATTAGTTCATGGCTGTAAATAAGACAATTTGAAGTGGTTAGGTGGTTATAGGTGCTGAGTTACTGATCAGAAGGTCAGGGGTTCAAGCCCCAGCACCGCCAGGCTGCCACTGTTGAGCCCTCGAGCAAGGCCCTTAACCTTCTCTGCTCCAGGGGTGACCCTGTGCTCTAACCCGAAGTATATATGACAAATAAAAGCCTCTTCTTCTTCTTGTGTTTTGCACTGGTGGCATGTTTGACACGGGGAGAACAAACTCATGCTTCTCTGTCCAGTCACAAGATTCTGTTTTCGTTTTTCTTTTTTTTTTTCTTTTCCTTTTTCCCTAAACAGGCCACGTCGTAGCTTCACTAATTAGACCAGAGATGGTCTGGTCCAATAATAATAATAATAATAATAATAATAATAATAATAATAAATAAATAAAAATAAACAATTTAGTGATTTTTATAAAGTGCAACAGAGGAACTGCTACAGAAGCTGTGATGGTTAATATTCAAAAAAAAAATGTTCTCATATGGATATTAGTTTTTTTTATTATTTTGCAAGTACTTGGTTCAGTCCATTGCAGTGCTTTCCTGGGTCAACATCTGGACTGCGGTCTGCCTTTTTAACTTTATTTTCAACTGTTTTCTCGTAGGAGAGCCGCTGCGTTCATTCCAGCGCAGCCGTTATTACGACGGCACTCTGGCTGCGCTGGTAAGAGCAGGGGTCAGACTTCTGTTTAGCACAGGTCCGGACGACACCGCCACACTGTTGGCCCAGCTGGCACAGGTGGAGCAGAGGAAAGGCCGGGCCATCAGTGTCCCTGTGGAGGTCAAATGTCATCGTCAGCAGGCGCTGCAGTTTTACCTCACGCTGCCGTGTGTGAGCTACGTCAACGCCCTTTACATGTGTAATAGATTCTACTCTGTGGTGCATCTGGTCAACAGGTATCATAAACATTAGTACAGCTGTGACACTCTGTTTGAGCCAAATGTTTGACATTAAAAACCCATTTTGACTGTTCTAGTGCTCTTGGAGGCTGCTATATATATATATATATATATATCACATTGCTTCTTCATTTGTTTGTACCAGATCTTGTTGCACTGTATTCTACCTGGAGATGAAACACTAAACCATATTTTCTGTCTTGTTCTTCAGTTCTGTGGATACACTGCAGGCAGGTATCCATGTGAGCCGCTCCAGAGCTGAGGAGATTTACCGCTGTCTCCGCTACTCATGTGACACCACACTGATGAAAAGCAGCACCTCAAAGAATAAACTATAAGCATGGTGTATGTCCATGCGTGCACAAGAAAAACACATTACTCTTTCAATGCACTTTATACGTTCTGAACTATTGTCTTTGTCATACATAAGTTATGTTTACCTCATTTTTATAAGTACGCTACTTGAATTATTTTGTTTATATATATATATATATATATATGGAAATGTATATGTGGACCAAATAATGCACATTTTTGTGAATGGCGCTCTATATAAGAAGTGTGTTGAGTAATAAAAAAAAAATTTCCTAAATGTTTTCTATGGTTTGTCTGTAAAATGAATAGAAATCGTTGTAGAAATAGTCCTAATAATAATAATAATAAGCCGAACTGACCTGACTGATGATAAAGGTTGAGAAATGCACAGCAGTTTCCAAAACCTATGGAAGATAGCACATTAGACGAAGTCCTGGTCTTAGTCAAGTGCAAAGAGCCTGCTCAGGAAGATTCAGTTGATTTTGTCAAGCTTCTCCCCTTGATATTCAGGTAAAGAAGTGACATGATCTGTTTTTCATGAAATAGTGGTAACTGAACTCTGATGTAACGTCAGGACTTAATAATTGGATCATGAACCAAAAAATAATTTTAGATTAGATTAGATTAGATTCAACTTTGTTGTCATTGTTCAAAGTACATATACAAAGCCAATGAAATGCAATTAGCATCTAACCAGAAGTGCATAAGTGGCATATTTACAATAAATTGCAAATAAGGATATATAGCTATGAGGGTGATATGTACAGGGGAATGGATGACTTATGTACAGGAGGTGCAGTAGGTATTATAAATAGGGATAAATGTGATCTATATGTTCTATATATAAATGTGTTGTATATGTATAGGTGAGAATCTGGAAGCTTCATGCCTGTCCATGTGGTGAGTTATTTAATTAGTTATATATCTTAATGTATGGATTCTTCCTCATATCGTCTCAGGGAGTTTTTTCCTTGTAACCATCGCCGCTGGCTTGCTCATTAGGGATAAATTCACATATTTACAATTTATTTTGGTTTAACTTAATTTGAATCAATTTATTTCTGTAAAGCTGCTTTGTGACAATGTCCATTGTTAAAAGTGCTATACAAATAAAATTGAATTGGATGCCCACACTCTTGAAGTGAGTATAATACCCTAAATAATATAATACCTAAAATAATATCCTCATTTCTCTCTTTGTAAATGCCGAGGGTGGCGCCACATCCTAGCAAAGAATAAGCGATAGATATATATTTTTTTATAATTATACACTAATTCAGAAATAAAATAACAGCTACATTTAAAGCTTAAAATACACCTCGAAACAGACAGAAGCCAGAATACCCTAGAGAGCTCTGCAATAATAAGTGATGTGGTAGACCATAGAAATACTGTATATTTTAAGACAGTTGAGGTATGTAACTTTCTGTCAGAAACTACAGTACTTTCTTATAACGTTGTATAACACATTTTGAGGCTGAGTATAAAAACCATATTTGTTTGTTTATTTTTAAATATACCCTTGAATTAGTATGTTGTTCCTCCTTCAGCTGCTCCCATTAGGGGTCGCCACAGTGGATCATTGGTCTGCGTATTTGATTTGGCACAGGTTTTACACCAGATGCCCTTCCTCCTCAATTTTATCCAGGTTTGGGACAGGCACTGAGAGCACAGTGTTGCATGCAAACCCCAGTGGCTGGGGTTGGTTCCCTGGCTGGGAGAGAGCGCTGTGGCCAAACCACTACTCCTCCAGGGACCCCTTACCCTTGAATTAGTATAAGTATTAAATTTATACAGAAATTCATATTTGAAACTGGATAGTAACATAATTCAAGTTTCCCATATTGGCATCTTTGCATCAGTTGTCCTCAAAATGTTTCAATGAAAGAGTGCTGTTTATTTAATAGAAGAAACTAAACACTATGAGAAGTGGTGATTTGTGCCATCTAAGTTGTATTAAACTTCTTAAACATTTCATAGACTGCATTATTTAACATACTGCACTTGAAAAAAGAGCTTTAGCATTTCAATCATGCAAAGGTTGCCGGAGCAGCTACTTTTTAGGACTCCTACGAGGCTTTGCTGGGGTTTCTTGGTACAGCGTGGGTCTTGACACAAAAGTAACTACAAAGTGGCTACTACTAGACAGCTCAGATTATATTGGCTGCTCATGATATTGCCAAGGTACTGTTTGTTCTTCATAAAATTGTAAACTGTAGCCTCCAATGTCTTTGAGTTCACTTTTTTGAGATAATATACTAGACAATTCTACTGAGCAGAACTCGAATGGATATAGTGCTTATGGACATTAATATAGTCATTCAATTCAATTCAGTTTTATTTGTATAGCGCTTTTAACAATGGACATTGTCCCAAAGCAGCTTTACAGAAATAA
>CM075012.1:22453743-22481538 GCA_037576675.1 Pangasius sanitwongsei
TATAAAGCCCACATTGTTTTCGGAGCACCACCTGGACATCCAGCAGTTCAGCAACCATAACCTGCTGTAAGCTACATCGCCACGCCGCATTGGGATGGGGCCAGAGCATATTACATCAAGGTTTTGTCTCTTAGAGTCATTTGCAACTAATATTACTCCAACTACCATATTAGTGTATATGTGTATATTTTTTCAGCACTATTTTGTGTATGCATGCAAAAATTATTGAGAGAAAAATCTTCTAAATCTTTGTAACTCAACACCAAAGAGGCCTACACAGAATCGGACCGGCTTCCCGACTTCAAAACTCGCATACAGATAATTGTGCCCTGTAGGTGGTGCCAAGGACAAAGTACAGTAAATGTAGCATTTCATGGATCGCTGCCATCATGAGGGACCACCTTTATCCTAGCAATCACTTAATCATAACTAGTTACACAGCTTCATCACTCTAAATAATTGCAGTTTCCTTTCACTAGTTTTGTGTTTACTAGTTTTGACGTATGTGGTGAACTTAACACTGTGATAGAAAACTCAACAAACTTGAAAACCTTACGTGGTTATTAGTGAACAGCAAGCCAGGTTACAAGCTCACAGGGTAGGCAGACATCAAGGCAAATTTTATGAAGAAAGATCCACAAAGTAACTGTATTTTAGCAATAAATGTAGCAGTAGTGAAAATTGCAGTGCAGTACCAGAGACCAAAAGAGTCCCTTCATCAGCTTTGAGCATCTAAATTTGAGCTTACCCTGGAAAAAAAAAACTGCATGCAAAGCAAATAAGGGCATTCACTCATTCACACATTTAGTGAGTTGGGAGGAGACCAGAGGAAAAAAAGGGAGGCCATGCAGGCAGTAAGAGCTCAAGGCTAAAGCCCAGTGCCACTCTTTTACAGGTTATGTAAATGATATCTTTCAGTTAGTTAAAAAGGTAAAATGACTGTTCATTACTAATATGAAGGCCCATGCCTAATTTTGTTCCATTCTTGGGCACCGGCACCTTTAAACATGATCTAGAAACACTGCTGGCTCTAGACACCAGACACCAGATTAGACTACCAGAAATAGCATAGGCATAATTATACAGCAGCATCACCACCACCGCTAATATTACTAAAACACATAATTGACGCATAACAAACAAATGCTAATCTGTTTTAATAAGTTCAACTATTTAATATTTTAATGTTCCAAGTATTCATTTCATCAACACATAGATGGGAGTTTTTCTTTTTATTGCATTCATAGTGTATGCACTGTTTCAAATCGTTGCTTACAGGATGCTTTGAATTTCTCTTGAGAAAAAGAAATAGTAGGATGACATGATTAGAAGGACTGAACTTTTACAGCCAGCTACTGTTAAGGCAGCTGTTGCAAAAATTTGGCAAAAGTTAAATGAATCGTAAAAAAAAAAAAAAAAAAAAAGACAAATCAAGACGTAGATACTGAAATGCCAAACGTCTGCCTGTAACAAAAACAAAAAGAAGCTAGCTTACTAGCAGTTAACTAGCATGCTAGCTAAGTTAGCTAATATCAGTGATACCTGGGATAGGTTTACATAGTATTGCTATTCAGCTGTATATTCATGGATACTTACGGATCCTAGAATTTCTGTTAATGCTAATAATTTAAAGGTGTTCCTATGGCATTTTTAATTGAGCAATTAAAACTATAATAAACAATGTGTTCTTCTACAGAGATTATTTTGATGGTTTAAGGTTAAATCTCAGTCATACATGCAGCTGCAAGAAGACACTGGTGTGGTAAAGGGAGGCATGAAGAAGGAGGTTTTTTTTAAATAATGCTAACATAGGGCTAGGGAAACACCTAGAAGTCATGGTTACTGAAGTTTGGGGTAGTGTTGATCTCTACAGGGGATATTGTGGATTTTCCATCCCTTTCAGAGATTTGTGCTGGTGATTTGGATTCCATTTCTGTGGCTGAAGATACTACGCTGGTTAGACACCTTCATAAGGGCAAGACTGCAGGAGTGGTTAAGATTTGATCGGATGTTTTGAAGGCACTAGACAATGTTGTTGGGTGGTCAAACCTTCAGTGTTGTTGCATCAAATCAGATGACTGTTCCTTTGGGTTGCTCAAACTAGACTCCAATTACAGGAGTACTGTGCTCCAGCCTTCCAGGAAAATCTATATCAGAGTGCTGAAAAGGACACTCTGTCCAATAGTTGAACAATGCTTGCACAGCTTTGTGCGCGGTCATGGGAATATGCCAATCCAATCTACGTGTTCTGTGGATTTGGAAGGTATGATTTGTTGCAAAACATATTGTATTGAGTTACAATTCTTCTTGTCATTAATTCAGTGTCTTTTATGGTGGATTAGAGGTTGCGTCCCTGTTATTTGCAGATGATGTCATCATCTTGGCACAGTACTAACTGGACCTCTGACATGCACATGAATGTTTTGAGTGTGAAGCAACAAGATGAAGCCTGTAGCCATGATGCTCCCTGCATATTAGGGGAGAAAGGTTTATCAATAGCCTATGTTTCTGTGAGACTACAGGCAGTATTGCTGGTAAACCCTGAAGCTGAGGTGATGGAGGTTTCTCTTTCTCTTTGACTTTAACAAAAACAAGCATGTATTGTTTGCTGTAATGTTTTTATGTGAATGTAGCTTTCTATTTAAGAACGCCTTACATTATTTATCACTGTTCTTAATCTGCTCATTGTGGTCTACTTTATGTTCATGATTTTTATGCTTTATGTTTATGATGTTCTGATATGCTGCCAAGATCCTTCCATCCATCTACTGGATCATCCATATGCATCCAAACATCCAATTATCCATCCACATCCATCCAACCATCCATGTTATTTTCATCTATTCTCTATATAAAACTTGACATTCAAGTCCACTTAATCTTCCTCAGTGGGTTTTTTTTTTTTTTTTGAGTCATTGTAGGCATGGTGATTATATTTTTACATAGTGGATTTGAAGTGGAAAGAATGATGTTTTTAAGCTTGAACTTTGTTTTTCCAGCTATTGATTAAGAAATCCACTACAGCACAGTAATATGCAGGCCTATGTTTAATATTCTTACTTACTTTGTTCTGTTTCTCAAATTCATTTAAGGCATGCTACTATGTATCCTTATTATTATTATTAATATTAATAATAATAATAATAATAATAATGCACAGCAGTAATTCCATTACTCTTTAATTCATCAATAAATACTATTTTGTACAATCATGAAAGTAGAAAGTTTTCACAATTTCATTTTCCATGTGAGAAAAGGCAATGTAAAAACAGACAGAACTACATGAATGACTACAAAAAATGATCTTGTGACTAATTATACACATGAATGTGAGACCTTTGTTTTAAAAATGTTGAAATATTTTTTTTTGTCTTTCGGATGCACAACAAAAACCCCATATATGTATCACGAAACACATGCCTGTAGGTAAATCACTGCAGAGATTCTCTAAGGTTATTGAAACCAGACATACTATTTAAAACAATACTACAGTACTAAAATAACGCACCAGCAATTAAGAAGCAGATAAACAGTATTCTAAGAGGGTAACAAAGTAATAAAAGTTAAGGGAATAATTGATTTAATTAAGGTGCGCTTCAGACATCATCTCTGAACCTTTAAAAAAATTACACAAGTGATGTACTGTGTAATGATTTAGAGATGTGTTCCCCTTAACCAGATCTTTTTGTAACACTAACAGTGCTATGGAGAGATGGGAGTTTTTATGGCCGTACAAATTCAGCTAACAATCCATCTGATGTGATTTGTTATACAGATATACATTACTATTAATGTATTCCTTTATTTATTTCTTCTTGCTGCAACTATACAGTTTGTACTGTACAGAAATACTGTATGATTTAACTGTTTACAAAAAAAAAAATGATTTTTTTTTGAACAGTGAACAGGTGAACAGTTCTACAGTCTAAGCTGTAGTTGAATGTGAATATGCTATGTTAAAGGCATTGAGGCTTAGAGTCAGATCAGAATCCATCCTTTCTTTGGAATGCCAATAGCAATGGAAAAAAAAAAACGGACAAGAAATCAAAGCTATACACTACCTACAGCAATGCTGAAAACAAATGTCAGTAAATGTAGTTATTTAGAAGCTCAGCAGCACCTTTTTCTACATAGACAGAATTACTCCATTGCAGATGTACTACAGGGTCAAAAGTATGTGAACACCTGGCCATCACACCCTTATGTGGGCCTTTCTCAATATTGGAAGCACATAATTGTTTAAACTGTGTTCCCTTTACTGTAACTAAAGGGCTTAGCCCAAACGTGTTCCAGCATTACAGTGCCCTTGTGCACAAAGCGGAGGTTCATAAAGACCTGGCATTACAATCTGATCGTAAGTGGTCAGCACTAAGTGCG
This sequence comes from Pangasius sanitwongsei, assembly GCA_037576675.1. NCBI lineage: Eukaryota > Metazoa > Chordata > Actinopteri > Siluriformes > Pangasiidae > Pangasius > Pangasius sanitwongsei. The sequence continues at coordinate 22,458,121 of CM075012.1, forward strand.
GATGTGAACTGGGTCAAACGCGTCTTGAAGACGCATTATGATCCGAACATTCAAACTCCGATCACATTCAGAGGTGGTCTGGGATGCATATGGCCACATCACATTTGTAGTGTGAACGCGAATGTGTCTCAAGGCGTCCCAGAGAGCAACGAAGGGCCACCTAATTGACTGCATTGTTGCCCTAGTCGGAAAATATCTACTCATTGTAAGACTATTTGGAAATGATGCTGAACATTAGAGCTCTCCACCGCCAGGCTAATGGATAAAGGTGACACTATAACAGCAAAGATGGTACATTAATTATAATTTGCGGGACATTTCTGCTTGAAAATGACACATGCAGATTAAGAATGACACAATAATTGTGCGTGACAGCTTCTCTCCAGCGGAAGTGATGTACGAAATCCGATCACAAGTGGTCACTGGAGACGCATTCATAACGCCAGATGTGAACGGCTATGTGTCTCGGCTGTCCACTTGGGATCTGCTCACCCAGGATGTACGTTAATGCCAGGTGTGAACGGGGCCATGGTTTGCTGAGGTTGGAGTGGAAGAACTCGAGTGGGCTGCACAGAGCCCTGATTTCAACCCCAGTGAACACCTTTGGGATGAAGTGGAAGACTGAGTGCACTCCTCTCCCAACATCAGTGTCTGAACTCACTAATGCTCTTGTGGCTGAATGAATACAAATCCCCACAGTCAGGCTCCAAAATCTAGTGGAAAGCCTTCCCAGAAGAGTGGAGTCTGTTATAGCTGCAAAGGGGGGGACCAACACCATATTAATGCTCATGGTTTTAGAACGGGATGTTCAACAAGCACTGTTAGGTGTGATGGCCAGGTGTCCACATACTTTTGGCCATACAGTGTATGAATAACCACTTCAGCAAATTAAAAAAAAAAGATCTTTTTGTCATTCCTGCCAAAGGACATACTAAACACGGAGTAATCCTTTTTTTTTGGACCCATATCCTTCTGTCTTTCCATGAAATGGACTTGCCCCCCTCCCCTTGACCTTCAGTTGCTTTAATACAGGTTAGCATTAACGATTTTGCTTGTTTCCCCATACCGAATTGATTCAATCCAAATTCCTGGACTATAACATACATCCTGAGGACATTCAGTAAAAAATATATATATATATATCGTAGCAGCATTAACCCTATCTCACTGTAGAGATAAACTTAGCAAAACATTCTTTGAGTTTCTTTCAGAACCTTGGGTCAACTTGATAAAAAAAATTCCCACACAAAGCTTTACTCCTTGTAAATGAAACTTTGAAAGCTGGTACAGTTTTGCTGATACTGTTTCTAGTATAACTGCTAATAAGGGAACTAGAATTCCCAACAGGGTACATACAGAGGGAAAACTCTTTGAAATTATTATACAGGCACTGCATAATAATTATTCTGGGTGAAGAGCCCAAATAGGAGATTGGAGCATCCAATCAGAGGCTTGTAGTTTGGAGCTGTGTTTGCTGTACAGGCTGATGCTCAGGCTCACAGTCTTTCACACCTCCATCATTTCGCATATACATGAGGAACAGAGTCACTGTGGCAAACGTGGTAGCATTGACAGGGAAAGCCCTGAGAAGAGTAGAGGTTAGACCCCGAGTAAAAACCCTCCAGCCCTCCCTATGCCAGCTCTGACGGACACAGTCCATAATTCCATTGTATTTATTAACACCACCTACGCCATCTGCCTGGAGGCGGGACTTAATAACATCCACTGGATAGGTGGATAACCAGGAAGCAATCCCAGACATGCCCCCTGCGAAGAGCAGCTTGGGAATGATGTAGAGGTCGTCTGCTTCACATCCCAGCGAACGTGTCAGGACGTCATAAGACAGGAAATACACTCCAAATCCTGGTGTCTCACGGATAATGGTGGTCAGCATGCCACGGTTGATTCCCCTAATGCCTTCTTTCTTGTAGATGCGAACCAAGCAGTCCAACGAGTTCTTGTATGTCTTCTTGGAAGACTTCTTCTCTCCTGTGCCCTGCAACTGCATGCGAGTCTTGGCTAGCTCCATTGGGCAACAAATGATGCATTGGATAGCACCGGCTGCAGCGCCTGCCAGAAACTGGTTAAGAGGGGTATCTTTGCCCAGCATGCGCATTGCATTGCCCTGCACACCAAATACAATGGCGTTGATGAAAGTCAGGCCCATCATTGGGGACCCAATACCTTTGTAGAGCCCAAATATCTGTAATAAAAGAGATATTAAACAAACAAGAAATAAAATGTGAGAAGAAGCACCCTAGAACTGAGAGAGATGAACAAGGAGCAAAATATAATAGACCTACAAAAATAAGCATGATTATGTTTCAGTGAGCTGACCATCCATTTGACTTAGAGGTACTCTTTTTTTTTTTTTTTTTAATATTAATAAAAAAAAAAAAGGATTATCATACTATGGACAACATAAAAAATCATACATACAAAATCTTAACATGCAACTTCCTTAAAATAAATAAGGACATTAGCTTTTAACAACTCTCACAAGTGGCCATAATGAAAAAAATTCAACATGGCTACTAGTCAGCCACTGTTAGCCACATGGCTGTTTCTCACTGTTAAATCAGGTTAAAACTTTTATTAGGCCAAAAACCAACAAGAAACCACAGAAATACTGATAACAGTATTTATTTCTGTGTACTGTTATCAGTAACAGCATACTGATGCGTTCTTTATTTGCATTCAATTCTTTCATCAGTGTATTCCTCAAGCACTCCTAAGATCAGCATGACATGTTTATCCTAGAGAGTGAACAAGATAGCATGCCATCAGAGCTTAATTTAGCTCTCTATGCATGTTGTCCTTGCTTACCCTGGGTACTAAAATATCAGCAAACCTCCACTGCCAAAATCAGACCTTGCTGCAGTAGCAAATCAAGATTTTTCTCTAATATACAGCACTAACAATTAGATATCAAAAGCTGAATGTGCGCAGCTGACCTTTTTCCCCTAGCTCTCTCATTTATCACCAAAGACCAAAACTAAATGAAGGTCATACTCACAGATTCTTGATGAACAATAGACTGGAAGCAATGGTATGTTCCGCGATACAGGGGCTTGTCCACATTTTGTACCTGAAGTCTCACCTGAAAGTTGGATTTCCACAATTATAACCAGCCCTTGTGCGCAAACGTCATGTCCATAACACATATAACACAATGCTGAACTGTGCAAACATGTAGCAAATGAGCAACATTAACTGAATCTTTGAATCAAAGAAAAAAAAGAAATAAATAAAAACGCAACAATTAAACACAGCATGAAATTTAAGAGTCTGAACTGCAGTGTAGTGAATAAAAAAATAGGGATTTGAGAGCTATGTCGTAGCTGAGGGATGCTGTAATGAAAATAAATCAGTGAAAACCCAAAACACGCCATGTTCGAATGGAAATAAAGAAATTCACCTTGACTGTACTTACTAGGTTACCCATCCGTGCAGGGGTTGTAAATCCCTCACCCTCATCTACAACAAAGTAACACTTATGCCGTGAAAGACAGCCCCTGTAGCAGGGTTTACAATGAACACAGGAAAAAAGCAGGACAGCGGCTATGAAACACATTGTATCTCAAAGCTCTGAACCCACTCTCTGTGGCGGTTAGAATCTAGAACAATTACATTTCATTATAAAGTTATTATCATTACCTTTGAAATCCATAATACTGACCTAACATCTTTACAAATACTGTTTTAAATGAATATTAATGATTGTATCCCCAGATATTATGATATTTTCCCAGCATATGCATACATGGAATCACAGGACAGACGAAAGGATCAGTATAACCGAGTTTTTGTCAATATCCTGCCCTTTTTTTCCTACAGAAATCTACTGTCTAAATTGATTTAGTAGTATTTGTTTGATCAACATGTCACGCTCCGAGCCAGAGCTGGGAGTCTTTCATTCAAGGTTCTGTGAAAAAGGTCATACTTCAAAGAGCATTCAAAACAATGAGAAATGAACATGAAATCTAATCTGTGGTTGGAACAAACAGTACATAACTGCTAGACCAAAACACTGCAGAGCCAAAACATGAAAAGAGCTCAGCTAGTGCATGTCACAAGTGCATGCTCGCATGTGACACGGTAACCCACAACCAGAACCTCAAGCCAACCTGTGTGATGGATAGTTTTTTTTTTTTTAAAGGAAACACACAAGAAGAATGTTGTTCTAGTTTCAATACATGGTCATGAACATATCGTTTTCTTATTATAGGCTCATTCTGGAGCTTTGTTCACACCACTAGAATTTTCTGCTGTGACAGAATAGCAGATAATCAATATCAGGCATAAACATTATGAATTGGGTTAGAGCAACCTGAACAAAAAGTTGAACCCACCTTAACAGTATCAAAAGGATGTCCAACCAACACACCAGCAGCACCTGTAACAAATTAGGACTTTAGTAAAAAATAAAACACTAGTACTGTCAGATAACCTGTTCATGAGATGATGTTTCCCAATTTTTCTCTCCAGTGTGGTCATCTGCCAATTCCCACCCACCAGCCACCACTCCATTATAATTCAACAGCTACCAACCGGGGAGGGTGAAGGCCAACACATGCTTCCTCCAAAACATGCGCAGCCAGCCAACAGCAGTTTTTCGAACTCATACTCATGCTGCGTCGCAGGGCAGCGTAAACACACATGGACGAAAATTGCTATCCGCCCCATTCCGCATACTTGAGCTGAGAGATGGCTGGTGTTGGTGTGATTGACAGTATGCCATTACTCCCATGCCATCCTAAAGACCAAGGCCAATTTTGGCTGTCGCATTGTTGGGATTCAAACTCGTGATCTCCTGAGGATAGGGCGAATGCCTTTCAGTTGCACCACTCAAGAACATGATATTTACTTTTACTAAAGATTTTTTTTTTTAATTTCTGCTCTCTCCTGAGTAAAATTCTGTCTGTGAGTTCAAACATATATATTTGTGTTAATAGAAAATATGTTGGTCAAAAACTTTAGGTTGTGTATGATGGACTTGTCTTAAAGTAAACACTGATATCGTCAAAAAGCAGCTTTAAAGAAATCCATATGTGGATTTGGATAGCTAATGAGCAAGCCAGAGGTGATGGTGGCAAGGAAAAACTCCCTGAGAGGACATGAGGAAGAAACCTCGACAGGAACCAGATTCAAAAGGGAACCCATCATTGTCTAGGTGACACCCGATAGTGGGATTATAAATCGTTACACTTCCACAATTATATACTATAAAATCAAACAGGACCGAGTGTGATAAAACGATTTCAGTGTATACATCAGATTTTATGTTGAAGTCTACAGTATCCAGGTGCATTATACCCACAGTAACGGGTGAGTCATGAGCATAGTAATTGCAATCTTTACGATATCCATGTGGGACGATCCCACAGTAATGTTTAGTCTATCAAAGTTACAGCATACCATAGAAAGCTATCTGTGAAATAATACGCTATACACTTGCCCGGAATATCCAAATGCTGATGTGTGTGCTTGATATGCTGCATGATGCCAGGACTCTGGTGTCCTTGCATCATAAAAATGAGTGAGTGTGTGGCAGTTTGAGTCCACTTTAAGCTGCAGAGTAGGCAGATAAAACGACGGCCATTTTGATTGGCTGGTTAGAGATCAGCAGAGAGGGAAGACAGATATGAAAATCAGTTACTGTTAACAGTTAACAGTACTCCTGTTAGAGTTTACTGCAGATTATGACTATTAAACCAGTGTCACAACAGTTTCACACACTGGTAGTTGTCTCCCTTGTTGTGCTGTGATCTAGAGTTGACTTGTGTATAAAATATGATGATGATCATGAAATACAACTGCGAGTACAGGTTCAGTAGGAAGCATTCTGCTCAGGCGCAGTCGGGTTGTAAAAATAGGTTGTTCTGAGACAGTGAGGGTGCCAAGGCATCCACTGATATGTGCATTAGACCTGAGACAGAGTTCATATAGTTTTGTTGCAAGCTTGAATGTTTTACATGTCAGGCCTGAAAAAAAAAAATAAAAAAAATAAAAAAAATTGACTAAATATAACATTTAGTTTCCATGACTGACTTTGGCAGATCTATATTTACAATATGCACAATTCTACATTTCAGCTTTACATTTCATGAGTAAAAACAGCACTAGTTAAAAAATAAAAAAAAATTAGTAGTAGATATGTCTAGGTCATTGCATTTCATAGCATTATAGAAGTATGAAATATGAAAAATGAATGAAAATATGCAGGATGCAGTGCTTTGCTGCTCTTTGTAGTTTGTGATTTCCCACTTCTGGATATTAACACTTACCTCCAATACATCCTGCTGCAAAGTCCAGTGCCATTCCTTAATTTCACTTTTAAGTGACTGAGAAAAATGACGATTTTTATGGCTAAATCTTGGTGTTGGGCACCAAAAGACACGCAAATGAAACCGCACTGAGGCTAAGAAACACGGAGCTGCTGCAAGTGATGATGTGTACACTGGCTTGGCTAGCTAATCAGCCAGCTTCCTGTCTGTAAACTTTCTGTAAACTTGTGTTTCTTTAAAGTGTGGACGTCTGTTTACGATTTGTAATTTACAATCAACGGTTACTGCACAATCAAAAGATGCTCGGACTTGCGTTTCATGCCTTTCTCAAGTAGCAGTCTATTCTAGTACTTTCTGAATGGAGCTCCCACAGAGCAGCCGAGTCCATATTTAAGGAAGGGTTTGGGCCAATAGAGTCGCGTGAACGCAGACAACACCCCCTACTGCCCACTGGCGCGTGCCCATGGGTGTGTCTCAATCCGAGGAAGACGCTTTAAACCGGTATTCCACTGTGCACTTACAGTGGTATTCACTATAAAGGTGCTTTCACACCTATTCGAGCAAAACTGATACTTTTGCTTTGGTTTAGTTTCACACTGCACATCATTAAATAACCACAAGCAAACTAAATGTTGGCTGAGAGACATGGAGGACTGAAAAAGTACTCTTAAAGCAATTTCATTCATTGGACATTTGTCAATATTCTGATTAGTATTGAGTAATGTAAACGCCGCAATCTGATTGGCCGATTCAGATTAAGACAGTATTCTGATTCCGCAAATTCTGAGCCCCATCCCTGGAATATGCCTGTTTTAATTGGAAATTTGCATGTAAACACTGAAAATCCACATGCTCAGTCCGTAAGGAATTGTGGGTGCTAACAGATGCTTAGCTTAACAGACGCTTACCCGACCCTCTCCATTTTGAGGCAGTGGTGTCGGGCGTTTTTGATAGTGAGAAGTGTTAGAGTGCTAATTAAATTTGTATGAAAAACTAGTAATAAAATACAGCATACTCTATAACCAACGGAAGCATCCCGAATCTCCCAGGAAATAACAGTGGGAAAGAAAAGCGTATGTGTAGATACTTACAACAATCATGTATACAGGAATATTCCGATGCCTGTACGCATACAAACATCGTATTCGGAATATGGCTGCAACCCGAATATAGACCTTAAACGGAACATCTAGCTGTGATGATGCCTACCACATCCCCAAACTCAAATCAGTTGCATTGCATTCTGGGACTTTGACTTCAAATTATCCCCTCTACTTCTACGCTAATGTACTCATATGATGTTGAATGTAGCTGAAAAATGTTGAATAAGAATGTCTTGGAGGTGCTTCCTCCAAGACACCTGAAGCCAGCCAACCACGTCTTTTTGAACTGCTGCTCATGCTATATCACAGGGCAGCATAACACTCCGGGAGGAACATGCTATCTGCCCTCTTCCACATACATAAACTCACAGGTGCCCACAATAGGCTAATGATGCTGTGATTGACAGAGGAGAGAAAATACATCACAAATATTTCAATATAAACATATTTAATATATTCAAGGGTGGACATTTATTTTAAGATGGTAATATGAATGTTTCCAAAGAGGAAACGGCAAAAGCGTGTTCAAGACAGTAAACAGGGCTTTTGAGTTCTTTTTATGTAAGAAAATCACCAGATAATAAGAGCAAACAGCAAATATATTCTGTAATGTACCTATTAAAAAAAGTCACGTGTAACTTTGGTCAGCCAAATGACATACACTAAATGGCCAAAAGTATGTGGACAACTGACCATCACACCCATATATGCTTGTTGAATATCCCATTCCAGATTTAGTCCCTCCTTTGCTCCTCAGCCCCAAAAGCAATGATGTCAGGTGAGAAGGCCTGATGCACAGTCAGTGTTCCAGTTCTTCCCAAAGGTGTTCAGTGGGGTTGAGGTCAGGGCTCTGTGCAGAGCACTCGAGTTCTTCCAGTCCATCCTTGACAAATTGTCTTCATGTAGCTCGCTTTGGGCACAGGGGCATTGTCATTGTCAAGGCTGGAATAATTCTGGACCCCTTAGTTCCAGTGAAGGGAAAATTTAACGCTACAGCATACAAAGACATCCTGTACAATTGTGTGCTTCCAACTTTCTCTCAACAGTTTGGGGAAGGAACACTTGTGGGTGTGATGGTCAGGCAGGGGCGGACTTAACACAAGGCAAAGGCAGGCCACCACCTTAGGCCCCCAGAAGCCAAGGGCCCCCCAAAAATGCTAATTATATATATCTTTAATTATTAAAGCTAAATATCGTATGCTGAAAATTTAAATATTGACGTTAAAACAATTGAATGGGGCCCCATTCCTATATTTTGCCTAGGGCCCCCAAATCACTAAATCCGCCCCTGTGGTCAGGTGTCCACATACTTTTGGCTGCATGCTGAAATTCCAGTTCCAGTGCCCTTGCATAGTGTGTGCATTAGGATGCCCTAGAAATGGCTTAGTCCTCAGTTAGTGCACTACATGAAGAACAAGTGGTTGATTTGAGACGCGCCCTGTTGTGTGCAAAGACGGAATGCGCGTTTGGCACCTGCCCATGCGCTTCAGCCTGACCAGCGCGCGCGGCCAATAGATCATCTAACAGGCTTCAGGAAAAAGAAAGTTTGCCAAAAACAAAGTGTGATTTGCTCCTGATTGTGGGGTGAAATAATGGCTAGATATACTTTTACCCTGATAACCACAACAATTTACAACTACTACTACTATTAATAATAATAATAATAATAATAATAATAATAATAATAATAATAATAAATCATTATCATTACCATGTTGCACAATGACAGTGTTTTAGCTAAGAGCTGAAGCTAAAGCCCAACAAATATATTTTTATTTTAAACCTAATAAACTAATAAAAGAAAACCTGGGACAATATTCCGGGTCATTCTTAGCAGCTCAATAACTCTTCATAATTGAGCTTATTAATAATAATAATAATAATAATAATAATAATAATAATAATAACAACCATGGACAATCCTCAGAAAGCAGGAATAATATCTACACTGTTATTTTTGTGTGCCATTCAAGGTTTTGCTAGTTAGCCAGCTAGCTAGCTACAGTAGCTACAGTAGTGGTGCTATGTCTTTGTGTATGGAGAGCAGACATGCATGTAGCAGACTTCATTGCCGGCTCTGTTGGAGGTAAAAAAAATGTCCCTTTCTGTCTTTCTACACAGTCTGCTTTATACGTCGTGTTTATGGAAGTAATGTAAATTAAAAATGGCGGTGACAGTGTGGGGGGTTAGCCTTTCTCTTACGGCACTGTTATTGGACTGCTTCCAGTAGCTCAGCTAGCTTAGCGGTTTAGACCTTACTGTAGATGTGGCGAAGGGCAAGGTTGCCTGGTTAAAGGCATATATCTTTAGATAAATGAATGACATTTCTATAAATGTCTATAAAATGTCACCCAGAAGCGTGTGGCGTTTGTATTTGTGATGTTTCTCTCCTGCTTTGTGGTGTTTTCAGGAGCTTTTGGAGTGGCAGTGGGCTATCCTCTGGACACTGTTAAGGTGAGACATTCAGACATTAATAATGTTCAGACATTATTTGGAATAAAATGACTGCTGAATGAATGCATTACTGCTGTTTTAAAAATTTTTTTTTAAAATTTATTTAATTTATTTATTTGCTGTATTTTATTCAGGTCAGGATACAGACACAGAGGAAATTGGTTGGGGTTTGGCAGTGCATTCACACAACCTGCAGGAATGAAGGGGTATGTACAAGGTGTGAAGAGTCAAGAGGTGTTTATTTGTCATTTGCACAGTTACACTGGGTCTTGAAATGCTGTGATCAGGCTCAGATTTAGACCCTGACAGTACAAACACTTATCTGATATGAACAAACACATATTTGGACATCGGTGGTTGAGATGATGCAGTAATGTAATAAGGTAAATGAAACAGTGGTGTACAATGGTACAATGTGACATGTGCAGTTAAGTTGTTTCTATGGCAGAGTAAAGTGACATGTGCTATTAAATTTTCAATGGGAGAGTAAAGTGATGTGCTATTAAGTTATTTCAATGGCAGAGTAAAGTGACGTTATTAAATTATTTCAATGGCAGAGTAAAAGTGATGTGCTATTAAGTCATTTTAATGGGAGAGTAAAGTGATGTGTTATTAAATTATTTCAATGGCAGAGTAAAAGTGATGTGCTATTAAGTCATTTTAATGGGAGAGTAAAGTGATGTGTTATTAAATTATTTCAATGGCAGAGTAAAGTGATGTGCTATTAAGTCATTTTAATGGCAGAATAAAGTGACGTGCTTTTAAATAAGGCGGAATAGTAAATAAGAGTACAAATAGTACCTAATAAATCTGGATGGTAAATATCTAAGTGACCGGAAGTGGCAGTAATAAAGTGTTGCAGTGCTAGATGAAGTTGGCTATTAAGTAGTCTGATGGCTTGGAGATAAAAACGGATGCAACGGAAGCGTCTGCCAAACAGCGATGCAGCCGCTCAGAATGCTCTCTATGATGCAGCGGTAGAAGTTAGAGAGGATGTCAGAGGAAATGAAATGCCAAACGTCTTAAGCCTCTGCAGAAAGTAGAGACGCTGACGAGCTGCTCTCACTACTGTGTCTGTGTGGAGGAGATGTGGACACCATGGAACTTGTAGCTCTTAACTCTCTCCGCCTCCATCCCATTGATGTGAAATGTGTAATAAGGCGTAATAAGGACTAATGTTTTATTTCTATTGATAGTTTAAATCAGTTTATAAGCTTCTACTGTATATTCACAGGTGTATGGCTTCTATAAAGGCATGTCGATGCCCCTCACTACAGTCTCTATCAGCTCGTCTGTGGTGTTTGGCACATACAGGAATGCGCTTCAGGTGTTGCACCACCTGCGGGGTAAAAGTGCAGATGCCCCCCGTGCCAAACAGGACATCTTTCTAGCAGGCTTCGCTGGGGGGATTGCTCAGGTACCAGCCTCGCAGTTTTTTTTTTCTATCAGACACACCAAGATATATGAATTGTACATTTCTATACTGACACACAAATGTGCAGTGCTCACACAAATCATGCAGTGTAATGAAGCACGAGATAATAGTCCTAATATGAACCAATAACATTGCAGATTTTATTATATTTCATGATTTATACCACAGCCCTGCTGAATTCTTGAATCTGATTGGTCAGAAGGTGTTGGTTAATTTTCCTGACACTAGCAGCAGCTCTGACAGGAGTTCCGGCTGTAATTCAAATCACAGGTTTATATTCATGCGCTCATTCTAATATGATATTGTTTCTGTAGTAACAGCTAACTAACAGGGACTTGTATGGTGGATGCTAAACATAATCTAAACCTAATAAACTCATTTAAAAACATTTTCAGATACATATAGTTGTTGACGCTTTCTCTAATGAGATGTTTTTTTTTTAACATTTATGGAAGGAGTCTCCAGTGTCAGTGCGTTCTAACAGTCAGTAAGTTTTCCGCCATGGGAAAGTCTTCAGAAGAAAAGCTGCTTTTTATTGTACTATTAGCTTCAAGTGAGTGGAAAAAAAAAGAAGTGAGGAAATGATTGTTTATAGTTGTTATGCTGTACATGATAACAGGAACAATTTTTTTTCCCTCATGGACTTTCCACAACATTGAACAACGGTTAAAAAGCAAGAAGTGTTGCTCATTAATGAATTAAAATAATAATGTAATCGTCGGCAAATTGCTGTGGTATAAGACGATTAAAACACTTCAGGATGTGACCTTATTGGACAGTGATTGTCACACCAACCCAGCACGCATAATTTTCCTATAACAGCACATCCCAAAGTGTTTTATTTCTTACATATACACTCACTGTCCACTGTATTAGGAACACCTGCACATCAAACATCAGTATGAAGAAAAAGTGTGATCTCTGTGACTTTAACCGTCGCATGGTTGTTGGTACCAGGAGGGCTGGTTTGAGTATTTCAGAAACTGCTGATCTCCTGGGATTTTCACACACAACAGTCTCTAGAAACAAAATCCTGTGAGCAGAGGGTGTGCAGGCTGAAACACCTTACTGATGAGAGAGATCAGAGGAGAATGACCAGACTGGTCTGAGCTGACAGGAAGTCTGTAGTAACTCAATTAAGCACTCTTTACAACCGTGATGAGCAGAAAAGCATCTCAGAACGCACAACACATCAAACCTTGAGATGGATGGCCTACAACAGCAGAAGACCACATCAGGATCCACTCCTGTCAGCCAAGAACACAAATCTGAGGCTGGACAGTTGAAGACTGGAAAAAGAACAGGTGATTTTTTTTTCTAATCTTCAACTGTCAAGTTTGGGTGAGCCTGTGCCCATGATAGCCTCAGATTTGTGTTCTTGGCTGACAGGAGTGGAACCTGATGTGGTCTTCTGCTGTTGTAGCCCATCCACCTCAAGGTTTGATGTGTTGTGCATGCTGAGATGCTTTTCTGCTGGCCATGGTTGTAAAGAGTGATTATTTGAGTTAATATATCCTTCCTGGCAGCTCAAACCAATCTGGCCATTTTTCTCTGACCTCTCTTATCAACAAGGGGTTCCCCCCCACAGAACTGTTGCTCATGCAATGTTTTTTTGTTTTTCACACCATTCTATGTAAACTCTAGAGACTGTTGTGTGTAAAATTCCCAGGATATCAGCAGTTTATGGAATACTCAAACTAGCCCATCTGGCACCAACAACCATGCAATGATCAAAGTCACAGAGATCACATTTTTTCTTCATTCTGATGTTTGATGTGAACATGTTTGCCGCCACATGATTGGCTGATTAGATAACTTGCTGAATGTGCAGGTGTACAGGAGTTCCTAATAAAGTGGACAGTGAGTGTATGCATGACATAATAGTGCTTAGTATCTTATGCTTACGTCATCAGACTTTTACTGGAACAATAGTTTTGAGCAGAGTTCATTATGAACAAGAAGACTGGCCTTAAATACTGTATAAATATGAAATAAAAAGATTATCTTTAGTACCTGTCACATGACCTCCAGCCCTTATTTACACTGCCATGTGTGCATACACAACCATCACCTGGAGCATCACCAAACACTGGAAGGAAATTTAGATGTCTGTTTCCATAAATTTGACTTCTACTGAAAATAAGCATGAAGATAAGCTATATATTTTGAAATTAATATTACAAATACATTGCTGTAAAATTTGAAAGATTACTTTTAACTGGATAACTGGACAGTTATAACCTCATGAGACATATTTGATTCACATTAAACATTAAATATTTAAAGTACATTCAGTTAAAATTGTAGCAAAAATTGAAGACCTTCCAGAAACTGTCCTGTATTGAAAAGACGAATTTCAGTTTTCGTTAGCATGGAAATGGTTATTAGTTATAATTCATAGGTTTTTACATCTACATTTGTGTGTTCCAGGTTTCAGTAATGTCTCCAGCGGACATTGTGAAAGTGCGTCTTCAGTGTCAGACCCAATTGTATCAGGGATCTGACCTCAAATCCAGGCCTAAATACCACGGGCCTGTACACTGTCTTTTAACCATCGCCCGTGAGGAAGGAGTGCTGGGCCTTTACAAGGGAGCCGGAGCCTTAGCGCTAAGAGACGGTCCATCTTTCGCCACCTACTTCCTTGTCTATAACACTGTCTGTGATTGCCTGTCTCCGGACAAGAATGCTCAGCCAGGTATAAAGATCGCTTACTGCCCACTAAATTAAACTTTTACTGTGTTGAAACTAACTAATCAAATCAATGTGTTAAGGTTAGGAGTGTAATGGTATGTTAGTATAATGGTACATCAGGATAAGAAATAGTTATACCATTAAAATTTTGCTACACCAATGTATCCAAGTTGTTAATATGAGAAAACAGCGTTTTTGCATTATGATAAGCAATTGAAGGCAGAGAGATTTTAAGGATAGTGGTTTACCTGGACAAATAATTTAGCCTACTACTTAAACTGGTGTAAACTGTTGTCATGTAATGTTATCTTTAAGAAAATATGGCTTTGTAAGAAGACAGACTATATTGCTCATAGTATGTGGACAACTGTCCAATCGCACCTATATGTACTTTTTGAACATCTCATGGTAGATTTAGTCCCCCCTCGTTACTGTTATATTCTCCATTCTTCTGAGAAGGCTTTCCACTAGATTTTGGAACGTGGCTGTTGGGATTTGTGTCCATTCAGCCATTAGTGAGGTCAGGCACTGATGTTGGGCGAGGAATCAGCGTTCCAGTTCATCCCAAGTGTTCAGTGGGGTTGAGGTCAGGGCTCTGTGCAGGACACTCAAGTTCTTCCACTCCAACCTTGGCAAACCATGTCTTTATGGAGCTCGCTTTGTGCACATCCAACTTTGTGGCAACAGTTTGGGGAAGACTCACAAATGGGTGTGATGGTCAGGTGTCCACAAACCTTTGGCCATATAGTATACCATAAGTAACCAAAAGCATAATATTTGCTTGTACAATTGTCATATCATATTTATTTACTACCATAATTACATAAAGTTCCATACACATTGTTCCAGAGTGGAAGGTGGTGATGCTTGCTGGAGGATTAGCAGGAATGTGTGCCTGGAGTGTTGGGACCCCCATGGACGTGATAAAGGCCCGCTTACAGACTGACGGTGTGGGCAAGAGACACTACAGAGGATTTTTTCACTGCATAACAGAAAGTGTCCGAACTGAGGGGACCGCAGTTCTTTTTAAAGGCCTTATGCTGAATTGTGTACGCGCCTTCCCAGTCAACATGGCTGTTTTTGCCATGTATGAGCTGATCATTCGCTTTCTGCGAACAAAGTCGTAGGTCTTTCTACTTATCATACAGCACTTATTATGTCTAAGCAGCAATATCACACCATGAGTATGAGACGACTGGTGAGAATTTGGAAAATCATTCTTGAGTGACAAACCTAGTTTTATGGTGAACTGAATGAAAGTTTATTAATGACGTTGTCTAGTTTGCATTGATTTGCAGTGACTACCTCTACTGAAAGCGTAATATAATTTTATTAATATATTTATTTATATTTATTACATATTGTGTTTGATCATTTCCTGGTGAAACTGACACTCTGCTTCATATTGCATATTGTATTACATATCATACTGGAAAACGTTATTAAGGGTAATTTAAACATGCTTCATTTGAATTGAATAATAGACATGCAAACTGTTGTCTCACTAAAGAGGACCTTTTTATAGCCCATCGTTCTTGTTGCTTTAAGCTAATCTCTATCTACCGTATCTGTAGTTTGTGTATTACAGGTCTGTTGGATACCGCAGAACCTTAGGGACAGTGAAGTAACCAGAACAACAGCTTTTGTTTTGGAAAGTTAATAATGATAATGGTGTGTATGGGGAGCTCATCAGAACACCATATATACCAGAGGATGAACTAGTAAATACAGCTTCGCTCTATTCAGATGCTTGTCAGAAGACACTCTAATAATCAGGATAAAAAAGCAGAAGTAAGGAGTTTTTCCATGAAAATATTAAAGAAATACATTGAAAAAACAAATGATTCTTGATTAAGGATGAACATGGATGGAAGCAGTGAAAATTCCAAATATCCAGAATCCCACGTTTTCTATTTCCATTTCCTACGGACATTAATGTCTATGGTAACCGCACATGCGCTACAGATGAGGTGGATAGAGATTACTGGCATTTTAACAAAGAAACTACTGAATATTTAATTTCATCCAATGTACATTTTATTTTAGAAATTAATATATAACTGTAGTTGAATTTGATGAATTAGTTTGATTGGGTGTGATTGAGACAACTGTAATAACATATACAACTCTTATCTCACGCTCTTACTTTATAATATGTTCAATGGATATATATCTATTCTTCTATCAAAATGTAAACATATGAACAATGCCTCTTGCATCATCACAACTTATGACATGTACACTAATTCAGTACAGGTGTCCAGATCAACTACATAAAACAATAAATTTGTCTGAGCTACTTCATGCGTAGTGATAGTTAAATATCGGACCAGTGTGGCTGTTATTCATCTGGTTTATTTGTATGACTTCTTGCTGGACATCTGCTTTTTGTAACATTGTCATAGTGTCATATTTTCTTTTCAAAAGCATATGACTGGTCCTGGTGTGTTGTGGATATTGCGAGGCTGTACAATGAGCTAGAACATAATTCATATAATGACAGCTAACAGTTCCTCTTCCCCCTTCAGTTCCTTTTCTTCCCTTATACTAGAAATTGAAGTCTAGCTTCCGTGGAGTCATAAACTGCTTGACTAAGTCATCTGTAACTTGTTTGCGTCTTTCTTGGTGAGCTGCGATCATTGGTTGAAGGGTTTCAATTAGACGTTTCTTAAGTTCGCCAGTCAGGAGTGCTCCACTGGTATAATCCTGCAAAAAAACAAAACAATGTACAATAGCGATGTGTTGGCTTCCTAGAAAAGTTTAATAAAGTTTGTTTTGTGCTAGAAAGAAAAAGTCGTATGTTGTCTGTGCAGTGTTTATATACCTGTCGGATTTTCTCCAGCTGTTCGTCATCCTCGAGGAAGAAGGTCAAGTACATGAATGACACATCCACATCTGGGTTTCCTCCATATTTCCTGTGCTCCTCTATAGTGTCTTTCCCCCCAGAGAATGCATGCTTGTTGATCTGTGTGAACCAGATTCAAGAGGTATGGTGTTGATTTGCATTTTTATTTTTTTTGGTAAGATTTTTTTTCCCCCTCGTTTTTCTTCTGACCTGAACAGGACATTGTGCCTAGTTCTCTCATTTGAATGTTTTTACCCCAACAGTAAAACAGTTTGCGTGTCTGGGAAAAGGCTTGTACGGTACCTTTGTTTTGATCTGTTTGGCTGTGTCAGTCAGGAAGATGGAGGAGTTCGGATCACTGGCACTCATCTTGGTCTGAGCTCCTTGTAATGCGGGGAAAAAAGTGGAGTGTAGAAGAGCGGGCTTGGGGTAGCCTACTCGAGGAGCAACGTCTCGTGTCATGCGGAAATATGGGTCCTGAATATAAAAAAAAACACTCAGTTAATAATCATGTCTGTTTAAAATGAAGATGAAAAAATGTTATATTTACGGCACGTTTTACACAACTTTAACCATTTTATTATATTTGAAGGGAAAAGCCAAATGTGTGGTGTTTGTATTTTGATAGTATGCTATTTTTATTTTCATCATGATATTGCTCACACACCACGGTCCCATCCCTGGGCCATTCTCAGTAGAATCAGATCTGATCAGCAATATATGCCAGCAATATATGCTATGTACGTGCTACTTTTTGAGTCTTAATTTGTTCAGCGTTGCATTTCAGTCAAATGGCAACCTTTGAACCTGAACCATAGAAAATCTTGGGCTCAGCTTTTCTATTAGGCCAACAGTCTGGTGAAAAAAAAAAAAAGAAAAGAAAGCTCACTGACCTGGTCAATAGCACAGGGGATGAGACACTGCAAATCTTTCCTGCCATTGAAGATCTGTGGGAAAGAGCTGCTGAAGGAAGGAGCTGCCTGCATTGCAGGAAAACTGATCTTCCCTTGAGACAAGTAGTACACAGAGGCAGAGATTTGTTTTTTTTTTTGGAATTTTGGCTTGATGATCTAAATCCATTTCTGACACAGCAGTATTATAGTTTTAGGGAGACTTACCAATGCAGTCACTGTCTGTGAATCCAAATATGCCTTTAACTTGGTTAAAAGTTACATGCTTCTGTATTTTCACTACATTTTTATAGAATGATGAACTCATGCTGCAGAGATAAAGACACATCACAAACATATATGAATCAGTTTTATAGTCAAGATCTCAAAGCTGTACTCTTGAACATACAATACTATGCCTCTATTACTAACAATCTTATTTAAATAAAAAAAATAATAATAATGGTATAGAATAATGGTTCCTTTTCTTTCAGGGCACACATTATTACAGAACCAATAATTTGGAATTATCAGGAATGATCTTCAATAATTCCTCAGTTTCATTCACTTCAATAAATGCAAAGGTTATGAGGCTTTCCTTTATGCAATAATGCTATTTATAGACCAAATCAACAAAGATATTTCCAATACTCATTTTACTGACCTAATTGTGTTGGTTGTTTTTTAAAACAAGAGCAGCATGCGTAAGGAAAAATGTTTTGGGGGAAAAAAAAAAAACCCACCCAAACCACAACTGCCAACCAAAAAGTATGTGTGTACACTTTGTGCTGTTATTTACCCCATATAGTCTAGATCTGAGAAAATGAAGGTCTTGTTGACATCAAATCCACAGGCGATGATGTCTTTGGCGTTCTCCATAGCAAAGCGGTGACACTGCTCCTGCGTCAGGTCCTTCCACAGATACTTCTCATCATCGGTCATCTGGATGACCAAAGGTACGTTAAACACATCCTGAAGCCACCTACAGGACACATGCAAATATGAAAACCTTTAAATCAGGCAGCTGACTTTTGAATACTAAGCAACATATGAACGCAAACACCTGTGACTGGAGAAGCGGCTCGGATACTTTCTACTCTGCTTACTGCACACAAATGAATTCCGGTGAGTGCTATGTCAAACTAACTGAGTTTGTAGATAGTTGGCCTCTTGAGCAAAATTCTAAGTCTGACTATAATAAAATGGTGTCCTGGCTATTATTTTATGGTGCTTGAAAAAATACTTGGCATTTAGCACACAGTTTGTCATCAACTGCTGTTTGAAGACCCAAATGACTTCAGTGTATAGCAAAAACAAAAGAATTGGCCTTGCCGTTCCAATACTTTTAGAGATGACTGTATATGGCCAAAAGTATGTGGACATTTGACGATCACACCCATATGTGGGCCTCCATCAAGCAAAAATGGACCAGCTGTAGAGGATGGAGATGACCAGGTCCACCACCAGTGCCAAAGGAGTGGATTATGACAGAGTCATAGGTGGGTGTTCATACTGCGTCATATTGTTGCTACAAAGTTGGAAGCACACAGTTATACAAGATATCTTTGTATGCTGTAGGATTACAATTTCCCTTCACTGGAACTAAGAGGCCCAGCATGGCACTGCCCCTGTACACAAAGCGAGGTCTATGAAGACATGGTTTGCCAAGGTTGGAGTGGAAGGGCCCGAGTGGCCTGAACCCTGACCTCAACCCCACTGAACACCTTTGGGTTGAATTGGAACACCTACTGCACTCCACGCCTTCTTGCCCGACCTCACTAATGCTCTTGTGGGCAAATCCCAGCCACGCTTAAAAAAATCAAATAAAAATAAAATAAGCGAGAAGCCTTCCCGGAAAAGTGGAGGTTATTATAACAGCAAGGACTAAATCTGGAATTAGATGTTCAAAAAGCACATATATGGTCAGGTGTCCACAAGCCCTTGGCCATATAGCATACGAGTACAATACAGTGAAATTAGTTCATTTAAATATCAGATTCTAGCTTTTTAATAAGCTGAGGGAAACATCATTATACATTTTCCCAATACAAAAATAAATATGGTAAACTGATTCACAATATTCATGACTATTTAGTATGAACACTGGTTGACACAGGTTTATCTAATTAAGGATGCACCGTTCTCAATGTGCTAATGCTAGCTAACTAGCTTCCCCCTTCCTAAGTTGATAACTGTAGAATTACATTCACCTATTTTTTTAAAAGTTGTTTTAAGAACTTTGAATGAGCTACCTATGCTAAAAATGGATAAAACTCATTTTATAGCATTAGTTTAGCATCAGCACTGACAACTCTTGCCTTGAAGTAGTTAGTCAACCATCCAATCAGAACAGAAGTCATTTATCATAAAAAAAGATAAGACACAAAACAATGTAAGATACTGGACCTTAATATATCGTGGCCTGAGCTGATGAAAAAACACTACCGTGGTTGTAATAAAAACTACTTTAAACAATAGTTTGTAGTTATTTGCCAGGTTTCAGTGCATTCAGAGATCTTGATCATGAACATACTCACTTAGTGAAGAGGAAGGGAATGAGGTGGCCCACGTGCATCGCTTCTGACGAAGGCCCTCTGCCTGTGTAGAGAAAGAACGACTTCTTGTTCTCGTAGGCGTCCAGGACTTGATGCATGTCTCTGGAGGGAGGAGGAAGAAAAAAAAAAAAAAAAAAAAAAGCAACCATAACATGAAAATATTGCAACACTGTAGCAAGCAGAAATTAATATTAATTACATTTCATTTTTTTGACCATGGCCAACCTGTGAGAGAAGAAGACTCCTCGGCGGAGGAAGCGGTGAGGCGTTTGCTCTGTGATTCTGCTTATTCTGTCGATCAGTTCCTGATCAATCTTACTGCTTCCGAACCTCACTGTGAACATAAAAATGCCCCGATATGATCAGCCAGCTCTTAAAACGCAATGCTATGCTGAGTAAGGAAGAAAACAGTACGGGGTACGCTGTTGTTATAGGAAAATAATCCATGATACGGTTGTGTGATGCAACCTGACGCCCCAGTTTCATTCCTCTTACACTACAGCAATTTGCCAGCGACTAAAATCTTTTATTTATAATGCGGTGTGCGAAGTATCAATGTTTAAACCATATCTAGTTACATGTAATGTTGTGGACTGTCCACGAGACAAGTTATTTCCTGATATGGCAGCTATAAACAGTCTTTCACCAGCCTACTGTTTCTCTCTTCTGTAGTTAATAAGACTGAAAATGCAGCTTGGCAAGTTACCGAGAAAACAGAAAGTGAAAACTCCTCTGTCCTGAAGACACTGATACTCGAGACTCCTTTCCGTAAACATTCAATAGACGTCTCCTTACAGATGACATTTTTCTTTAAGTAACAACACAGCCATACAAATTCCTGTTAATGAGCTTTTACTACAGAAACAATAACGTATTAGAGTTCAGTTTAACTGAACGCACTAGAACAAGCACATTAATATAGCTGCTGGTATGAAAAAACACCTTCTGACCAATCAGATTCAAGAATTCAACAGTACTGTGATTTAAAATAATTTAACAAATGCCTAGGTCTGTTTATAGAAAACCATGTTCTTCTCAGGAAGTTTATTTGAATAGATAAACAAAGAATCGACTACGATTTGTAAATGCCGCAGTATGAACACCAACCTATGAGCTTGTCGTAATCCACTCCTTTGGCACTGGTGGTGGACACGTTCCAGGGGTCCACCTGGTCATCTCCATCCTCTATAGCTGGTCCATTATTGCTTGATGGAACTTCTTCAGTGGGGGGACAATCAGCCTTGTATTCTTGTCCTGTGATCTTTTTGTAATAAACCTTCAGCTTCAGCAGCAGCTGTACAGCAGCATCGATGTCGGCCTGAACAAACACATACAAAATCTTCAGCTAATGAAATAATTAATTACCAATAATTAAAAAAAAAGTGATGGACAGAACACTAGAATTGGGAAGGTTTCTGTGATTTTTTTTAAAAAACATTACCAGACACTTGTATTAATAAAAATACAGTTGTTATTACTTACTTTAGCAGCTTTCTCTGCCTTTAGGGTTCGGACTTGGTCTCCTTGGAGGTTCAATTTCTCGTAAAGCTCCATGGGGGTCAGATCACAAGCGGCGTCTCCCTGACAGTCTGCCATATTTTACCCTTTTATTGGCAAACAAAAAAAAAGCTTTCAGTTTAATGATGAAATATGATTTAAAATCAGAACTTAAGCGCAAATCTACAGTACATGATAGCAGCCCTAAGTGAGTGGAATATTTTGTCAGCCATGATCATAAGAAGCTCAAAATACAGAAAACCCATAATATCAGCTAATTTAATATGATCAGAAATAAACAGACATTTTTTATTTGTATTTGTTGGATTGTCGTCTCTAATGAATGGCTGAACCTTAAAACTTGTGTAGGGTAAACCAATCCAAATGCTGTAATTCCAGCTGAATTAGTAAAATAAAGGAATTAAATTAAAGCTTTTTCTGAGTACTGTGGATCTGTGCCTGATTCAGGTTAAACGCACAGGTATGCTCCGGGTTCTCCAGTTTGCTACAACCTCCTAATAACATGCCAATAGTCTTTGTCTTCTGGGAAACATGTAAATATCTTATGTAGCTACTGAAAGGCAGTACCAAATGGAAAAAAAAAAGATCTTTAAACAAAATAATAACAAATTACACCAATCATTCTGTTCAAAAGTTTACACCCCCCGGCTGTTAATGTATCATGTTGCCTTCCTGAGCATCAGTGAATGTTTGCACCTTTTGTAATAGTTGTGTTTGAGTCCCTCAGTTGTCCTAAGTGTCAAAAGATGGACCTCAAAATCATATAGTCACTGCTGGAAAGGGGTCAAATATGCAGAAGATGCTGGAAAATCAAAGAATGTGCAGGACCTGGAGGATTTTTCTGAAGAACAGTGGGCAAAAAGGGACTCGTGAACAACTATCACAAAACATAAAAACAGTCACTGATCATCTAGAAAACAACATACAGTATTAAGAATAAAGCGTATGTAAACCTTTGAACTGAATTTTTTGTAAATTCAGTTGTTATTGTGTCTTGTGAACTATATGTAAACATCTGCTATGTGAAATAGCTTATTCAGGGCAGCACTAATAAAAAACAAAATGCAATTTTATGACTTCTCTTATATTTTTAAAATTATTAACATTTTGCCGATTCTGCAAGGCGTATGTAAACTTATGACCCCAACTATATTTTTTGTCTCTACAGAATATGTTCAGCATTGATAAATGGCTGTGTATATACATTATTACACAGTTGTTATGCTTAAAACATGACAATTATCTGAGGATAATTAATCGTCAGTCATTTCATAACTGTAACAATAACAACCTAACTAAAAGAAAAAAAAAGCTTGTGTCTTATGACATGTGCTTCATGTTTGAAATGGAGAACAGCAAAGGAAAAAAAAAAAGCTCATAAATGGTATTTGTAAGGTTTAAATATGTTACAGTGTAAAAAGTCTGTACATTTACCTTGTGTTATGGGAATTTACCAAATGAATGTAGTCCCTAACAAAAAAAATAAAAAAAATTAATTAACACCACTGGTCTAGAAACTGAAAAGATCACACTGCATTACATATGCATGTCTGTAAGACGGGCACACACACACACACACATATATATATATATATATATATATATATATATATATATATATATATATATACACACACACA
>CM075012.1:22481638-22507804 GCA_037576675.1 Pangasius sanitwongsei
TATATATATATATATATATATACACACACACACATACATACATACATACATACATAATGATAAGTGATATATATATATATATATATATATATATATATATAGTTTAAAATAAATCAGAATTATTATTTAGAACAGCATTTCTCAATCCTGGTCCTCCTGGGATAGCCCTGTCCTGCACATTTCAGTGTTTTCTCTGCTCTATCTAAGCTCAGGCTTGTTCAGTACTGATTAGTTTCTGGATTAACTGAGTTTAAGTGACTTAGAGACAGAGAGATGACCACAATGTGAGAGGCAGCGTTACTCCAGCACCGAAAAGACAAGCTCTTCTCATTTTCTCATTCATGATTTTACAGTAGCGTTGTTCTTCAAACAAAACATGATCCCTGAAATCAGCACAGCGGCTTTAACATGATGCCTGTTCTACACTTCAGTACAGCAGCCTTCCTGCTCAGGACCACGCCGTTAACGTCATCATGTGAATTCAGCATACAGACAGCATATGGCCACCTACTGTATCTAACTGCTAATCAGCTAGACAGCTATGTACAATATTTTATTTTGGCTAACTTGTAAACACTAACCTTGTAAAAAAAAGCTCTGAATGTTTATAAAGCGAGGTTATAAAGGAGTACAGTACCGTTTCGTGTTCGAGGAGCCGGCTTTTTCGTCAATACATTCCGCTTGCATCAGATTTCCCAACGTCAGTGTGACAGCAAACAGCTTCCGAGTGAAACATAGAAAACAGACATAGTTCCGGACAACCGGACAACTAGACAAATGTTCCAACTGACTTAAAATAATACTTTTAATTGAATTTCGGATTCCAGACACGTATCACGTTTTAGTCGATATCTATGAAGAAATGTTCCTCTGTGTAAATAAAGGCGGTTTAAAACTCGGATGACTCATATTTTGCCGGATGAGGCGGATGTATTACACACACTTCCGACACTGCGGCTGTTCGAGTCCAAAGCTTTGGGAGTCGACTCCGGTTCTAACTCGGAGTCGACTCGACTGAGTTACAATTAGTCTATTCTACACACATATGTTCTTGATTTTTTTAAACTAAATGAAAAACGTGAAGGGATGTATTGTATATTGTATATACAAACAAATCAATATCAATTAAGTACACACTACATAATGATAAGTGATAGTCTGAATGATATTGGACCTGCGTAAATGAATTAATTTCATATCCAACGATTTGAACATTCATGATGAACAACTCAATGAATATACAACAAAAAATAATCATGATGAACAATTGCCAGTTTAGTTTGTGACGGATATGTTGCAGAATCAGCAGAATTTCCTACTCTTATTAAAAAAGGAGTCGTGAGAAAATTTGAACCTTTGGAGTCGACTCTTTATTCCCAATGACCAGAGAATCGACTCCTTTCTGGATCAGCTAATAGCCCTACTCTTGACTGAAGTAAAACGATTTCGTTCAGTAGATTACACAGGTAGACAGTAGTCTCGTTTCTTCACATAAGCACGAAAATAACTCGTTACCCGAATAATAATAATTATTATTATTATTTTAATCTGTATCATAACTAAGGACAATAAATTAACTGAGTGGTAAGGCTGAGAAGTGTGAAGGAACGTTGCCATGGTAACCCGCTGGATTCCACTGGGACGGTGAGAGCGTGCAAGTAACAAACCAAAACAACGCAGTGCATTTTGGGTAATTCGTGCCCGCTAGGGATTGGTTTTATTTTTCCTTTATTTTGTAAGTGTTTCAGTGATACAATAAGCATTAAATCCAGCATTAAATACAAAATTAAACATACATTAACAATATACACTCTCACAAAGCAACTTTAAATATGTATACTATACACTATATGGTCAAAAGCATGTGGACACCTGACCATCACAGCCATATATGCTCCTTCAACAAACTGCTGCCACAAAGTTGTATACAGTGTCTCTGTATGCTGTAGCATTACAATTTCCCTTCACTGGAACTAAGAGGCCCAAACATGTTCCATCATGACTATGCCCCTGTGCACAAAGTGAACTCCATGAAGACATGATGTGTAATGGTTGGAGTGGAAGCCCTGATCTCAACCCCACTGTCACTGAGTGCCTTTGGGATGAACCAGAACGCTGACTGCAGTAGGTTACTGCCTGAGCTCAATGCTCTTGGGGCTGAATGGACAAATCCTGAGAGCCACGCTCCACAATCCAAAAGCCTGGAAAGCCTTCCCAGAGGAGTGGAGGTTATTATAACAGCAAGGGGGAAAAACCATATTAATGCCCATGGTTCTGGAAAGGGATGTTCTACGGGACATCTGGTTGTGATGGTCAGGTGTCCAAACAATTATGCCATATAGTGTAGATCTCTAATGAGCAAGCAAGAGATGACAGTGACATGGAAAACTTACTGAGATCACATAATGCAGAAACCTTGAGAGGAACCAGATTCAAAAGGGAACCCGTCCTCTACTGCATGACACCATCATAACTGTGTACTACAGGGTGTCCCAAAAGTCTCCATACATAGGTGACTGTGTACGCCAGCACCACATCGGTTGTGCGTTGGTCAGTGGATGTTCGTGGACGTCCACTTCTCGGTTGGTCTGCAACACTTCCAGTCTTTTTGAATTTGTTAATAAGATTGTTAACAGTGTCTTGTGTGACGTGCTTGCCATGTTTCCTGTTAAAGTCCATCACAAGCTTGTGACAGCTTCCTGTTCCAGCCATGAGAATGATTTCAATATGATCTTCTTTTGTCAAAGGCATTCTTAAAGGCTAAAAAATATTCCGTATGTATGGAGACTTTTGCTTTTGGGACACCATGTATCAAGTTTAACAGTATTAAGTGTGTTGAAAAGATGTTCAGCATGAGCAGCATAGCCTTTAGTTCTTAGATTTTTGATCTTAGCTTCCCCGCCCCAAAGCGGTCACGTGATTGTGTACCAGCCACACTCAGGCTACGTCATTGGTCACGTGTTCGTGGCCGAACGATTAACATTAACATTTACATTTTGAAGCACTAGTAATAAAATACAGGGGTTTTTTTTTGACACACGCCTCGGATCTTCGGTATGGATAGTGACGTCACTATAAAAGGACACTCAGACAGCTCTACAAAATGGCAGCTCCCGGAAATAGGAGGTCAGAATGCGGGTGGGAATACAAAACGTATGCATCACAATCTTACGGCTGCTGTAGTCGAAACAGCTCGCATCTTTGCTGCTTAAATTGAAATATAGCGTGTCCTAGATATGCATATATATCAGCGGATGTTTTAATTTTAGGTCTTTGCAGAGAAACCTTTGGTATAAGCGACGAGTTGTTTGGACAAGTTATTGGAGCTAAGCTAATGTAATTAGCAAGTTGCTATAAAAACAGCGGTTTGGGTTTTGCTGCATTGGTGACCAAGTCGGAACTGGTAAATTCCTACTGGAAGTCGGGAAAGATAAGTTTGAACGGCTCTCCATCTTGGAAATGTCATTTTTCGAGAGCTCAGACTTCTCCAGGTGGCGCTCACTTCGTGACGTCACTTCAACATGGCGGCGCTCATAGTGAAAAGTAAGAGCGACAAAATAACAGCGAGATGTAATGTTTTCAAGCAGTCTTTTGAGTTTCTGTTTATATTTTTTATATAAATCGCAAAATACTGGGTGATACTTTGATAAACGAAACGTTAATTCGCTTTCTGGAAGATTTTTGTTGTTTGTTTTCATCAAACTGCTGTAATTTTCGGCGCTATTAACAGTGAATTATCACATTTACTTTACAAATAAATTAAACACTAACCAAACAACTCTTTAATTCCAGTTTTTGAAGACAGCTTCCAGTGAGTATTCATTTATTTCCGACTTGGAACATTCCGAGTTCCCAGGTGTCTTGAACGAAGCATTGGATGAAATGAAACAGGAGTGTTATTTCACAGCCTCGCCAACAGATGGCGCCATTCTCTGTGCAGAATCCAAACCTATACCTGCACGGACTTTGTTTGGCTAAACTGTCTGTATTTCATAAAGCATCACACCATGAATTCATTGGTGGATTATGATTGTGACAGTGAGGACAGTTTAGAACCAGAGGAGACCCTTCCAGGAAAGAGTATCAGTTCAGCTGAGTCTGAAAAAACAATTCAAAGCTTTCCATTATATCTAAAGAGGCCTGTTTCAGATCTCCATCACCAAAAGTCAACATCAGAAGCATACAAAACCCCATCAGGTTCAAAGTGGCCTGAGTCAGCATGTCCTGTAGTACAAACTTCTGTGTGTTCAAAAAGACCCCAAGCCACTCCAGGTGGACTCAGACCATATGTGTCAAAGAGACAGAGGATGATCACGCAGCCCGAGTCAGCAGCATTGGTGCCCACAGAAAACTCGTCTGACCTGCAGGCTACAAACCTGCGCCTTCTCTCAGAAGTGTCGGAGAGAGTGCAGCCGTTCCTTGGCAGGAAAGCGGTGAGAGCTGAGCTGCCTAAACGTGTTCAGCATCAGCTTCAGGCTCATCAAGGTCCAGTAAACACAGTGCAGTGGTGCCCAGTGCCACATCTCAGCCACCTGCTGCTCTCAGCCTCCATGGACAAGACCTTCAAGGTGAGTGTGTGACCTTGCACCCGTGAGGCTTGGGTTCTAGGCTTCTATGACTCTTCTTTTTATAAATCATTTTAAGTCCGATAACATCCATTTGTGGATATTTTTCTTTCTCTGGCTTCCACATAAAGCCCCACTATAGTATTTTTAATTTTTTTGGTAGAAGTTCAACATCAAGTTCAATATGGTCTGCCATCATTATGCCTCTGATTGTAAGGAACTTGGCATCAAGCAGAGGATTAGTATTGGATTTTGGCTAATACTCAAAGCTCTGATACTGGCATTGTATTGAAAATGTTATAGTTGTAATCATGCATCATTTTTTTTTTTTTTAAATCGACTCTTGCTGCTATAATGTGTGTTTGTCTAAATGATGTATGATTTTCTTTTCTACTGTGTTGATGCAAGTTAGTGTGTGTATATAGCCAGGAAGGTAGGATTTTTCCGGTAGCTTGTTCAGCGAATTCCTTCAGTATGACCTAATTTCACCATTCTGCAACCATCCATCACTGTCAAAGAATCTGTATCAGGACCAGAAAAAAAACACTTCCACCCCCTGACCCCTCATTTATGTGGGAATGCAAGTTTGCTTAGGTTTGTGTATATTTACACACAGCTTTGCCCATGCACAGGCTATGCAAAGAGCCTAGTGGGTGAAAACAAAGCCACTTGTAGAAAACATTAGCTAAAAAAAACAAACAAAGGCTTTATGTAGGACTTCATTTGGACCACTGATAAGTTGAATTATTATTAACTTAATTACTGCTTTTTAATTAAATGTAATTGCTGTTAAATACAAACAAAACATTTGTGGTTAGTCTCAAACCCCATAAAAGATTAACAGAATCGGCATGTTAAAGAATACGACTTGTCTTGCTGATGATGTCACGCACGGTGCCACATAGAGAGTGTGTTTCAGGGAACAGACAGATTTCCTCAGCAGATAGACCGCTACTAACACATATATAGCATCAGTTGGGACAGGACATCAGTACAACCTGTTTATTTATAAATGAGGCCCCTGGGGTGTGAGGCTTGATTGTAGAGTGTTACTCTTGCTTTTCAGGAAGGACAGGGTGAGTGAAACAGGTTCATGTGACTGCGTATCTACTATCTGGCCTGCGCTGCATCCTTTTGTGATTTAGAAGAAGTCGTGCTGCTACGTGACCTTTTTGCGGAATTACAGCTCAAAATATTCATGTGCGGCTTTTTCAGCTTGTGCAGGAGCATTAATATTACTCCCACAGCGCACATGTTCAGACAGCTGGCTGAGAATGAACAGAGCAGATGGTGTGATTTATGTGCAAGGCACTGGTGGGGTGCAGGTTCATTTACAGTCGGTGCAACTCATCCGGTTTTTTTTTCTCTTTACTCATTTCATCTCTGATCTATGCTGATTAGTCGTGCTGTCTGGTTAATCCTAAATGAATGATCCCACGTTTCCCACTAATGAATTTAACACTGTGTGCACCATACAGACTAAATACGACATTGAAGCAGTTTTTATTTTACCATTCTATATTTGCCACTGAATGTCGATGCTTCTCCAATGCAATTTAATTGGTTGTTTTGAAGTATTTTCAGGAAGAGGATGTTATGTGCAATTAGATTAGTTCTAAATTACCCAAGTCAAGGTTTGCATGAGTTGGATATAACGTAAGAGAACCTCTCACATTGATGAGGAATAGGGAGCTTCTTTTATGCATTTCCTTTAACAAGGTGCTGTATGTCGTAATGAATGCTATCATTAGAAACAAGATTTGCAGCCTTACAATTACCATGGTTACAGAGGTTCCTTCCTAATTTATAACAAAAATACCAATTTACTTACAGCTGCTTCAAGCACATTAGAAAGATGATGAAACGGAGTGTAATATACCCAAGACTTCCTTAAGAGACCAGGGAAGGAGAACATTAGAAACAGGAGGACAGTTCTTCATTTGGATGTGCTCTAAGGTTTGTCTTGGTTTCAGGCTGTCTTGGTTCAACTGCAAAAGGCTTTTCAGAGACCATATCTGAATATGATTTTGGGGTCTGCAGGTTTTAAAGCAATACTTTATGCTTGTCGCTGAAGGGCAGTGTTCCTCCAGTGCAATTTCTTGGCTTGGTTTGAGCCACAGCCAATTTAGGGTGAGGAAGATGAAGTTGATGTTGAAAAGTACTGTTATGTTACCTTACAGACCTCCACTTTCACAGGGGTAGAAAGTAAAGAACAGTACACAAAGATTTCTAAGACACTGATGTTTTTTTCTGACTGAAGTCAGAAGCTGGTCTAAATTCTTCTAACTCTAGCAATCTTAGATACAAATTATTGACATCTGAGTGCTTATTGTGTGAGCATCATTTTTGTTTGTTTTGTGTCTCAGATTCCATTGAGGTCTCATTTGTTTCTGTCATTCTTGAGGCTTGCCACACTCTGTAGTGCTGTGTCTGTGCTGTGCAGTGTTCAATAATGAAATTCAGGGGAAATGGATCAGTCTCTTAGGGAGTGTCAGAGATGCATTCTGCTTGTTAAATGAGTGCACATCATTAGATAGGCCACTACATCCGACAGTACGACCCCGCGGGCATGCACCCTGCAAAGGACTGGCAGGAGAAAATTGGCCCCTTACTTCGCTAGCTGTTGGCTCTTGAGTGGTTTAGTTGCTGGGCTTTGTTGGACTGCAGATAAACACACTCGAAAGCCTTTTGTTTAGCTCATGCTTTAATTAGATTTTGAAAGCAATATTTTTTGTGTGTGTCTCACATTAGACTTCTCAAATACAAAGAAATTGCATCAGTAATTTGACAGCTGTGGCCACGTGGACAGTTCTTTTTCATTTCAAAATTGCTGAAACATTTTCTTTAGTCCAGATTAAGTCCAAAATGTGAGACATGCTTATGAAGTTATTTGGAACTGGAAATTAGGCTACTATAAACATGGATTTTCCCCATTAACTGACATGTTCCCAAAGTTTTTGTGGCCAAACGTTTTTGTGGACACCTTTCCATCCCATCCTTTTGTGCTTTTTGAACATCCTATTTCAGATTTAGTGCCTCTTTGCTGTTACAGTAACTTCCACTCTTCTGGGAAGGCCTTCATTAGATTTTGGAGCATGGCTGTGGGGATTTGCCCATTCATCCATACGAGCATATGTGACATCAGGGACTGATGTTGGTTGAAGAGGCCTGGGGCGCAGTCAGCTCTGTGTAGGCCACTTGATGTCTTCCACACCAGCCTTGGCAAATCATATCTTCATGGAGCTTGCTTTGTACACAGGGGCACTGTCATGCTGGAACGTGTTTGGGCCCCTTAGTTCCAGTGAATGGAAATTGTAATGCTACAGCATACAAAGTCATCTTGTACGATTGTGTGCTTCAAACTTTGTAGCAACAGTTTGGGGAAGGCCCACATATGGGTGTAATGGTCAAGTGTCCACAAACTTTTGGCCTTATAGTGTTTATTCTTTGAATATCAGGTTAGAGATCTGATCTCCAGAGCCCTTTTTTAAAAAATTTTTTTACATTTTTTTTTAAAACCCATTCAGCCTGTTCCACTGAGAAAATGAAATGGATCAATTGGTTTGCAATGAGTTTAATACTCCATTTTTCCCCCAATATGGTCATTTGCCAATTGGGTCCCGGTGCGGTCCAGGTTTGATTTGCGGCCTTGGGAGGGTTGCATCAGGAAGGGCATCCAGCGTAAAATCTGTGCCAAATCAAATATGCGGATCAATGATCCACCATGGTGACCCCTAACGGTAACAGCCGAAGGGGAAAAAAAAGGTCATTTGCCAATTCCCACCTACCAGCTAGCTCCCCCCCATCACACTAAAGCTATCCGGTGAAGGATAGCATGTGCTTCCTCTGAGATATATGAACCCCATCTTTTTGACCAGCTACATCACAGAACAGCTGAACACACACTGAAGGAAACCACTAACTGCCCTCTTCCACATACATTAGCTGAGGTTTGGTTAATGTTGCTCTGTTGACAAGGGAGAGAGTAAAAATCCATCACTCACACTCAAAGAGCACGGACAGTTTTCTTCTCTTGGACTCCCAGACGTGATCTCCCGACAATAGGGTGATCTCTTTTCTATTGTGCTACTCAGGAAGCCCGGATTTGCATTAATCACAATAAATGTTCCAAAAAGAAATTAATACAATTCCAAATCCTCAGAATAGTCAGTCAACAGAATGGGGAGCGATTGCAACTTTTACATATTTATTATGTCATCACCTTAACAGCACAGTATCATCAAAAGAAAATGAAACTAAATATGAAAGAATGAATGAACTAATGCTCCAATATAAGGTTAGTTTTTGTATTAAAGTCTGTTGTGAATGAACACATAACATTCGTTTATTATAGTTGCATAAATTGATCAGCCAGCCGCTGCACTTCTGTTTTCCAAGTAAGAATAATAGATGAGAAGTCTGTCAGAGAGCAAAATGATTTATGGTGTATAGTGAGATGTTCCAGTTTGGAAGTGAAGCCTATTGACAGGAGGAAAACATGACTGCACTATTGTTGAAATTTCACTGTGCGGAATATTAGGGGAGATCTGTATCAAATTTACTGATGCAAATTATCTCTTAATTAGACCGCTGAAAATATAACAAAACAGTTTGCCATCGTTAATCTGAATAAGGCATGCTATGACTATTGGACTGTTTGAGAGTGTTATAGTACAGCCACAGGCTGGATTTGATGAAAACCCAGGAGAAAATGCCCCACAGCACAGCAACTCGCTCTATTCAATCATCTTAGTGACCCAGCAGTCAGCATGCATTCAGTATCAATCAAGTCTTTCTGTATCAAGCAGGATTTGTGTTGAAGCTGTGCAGGGAGATGCATTAGATGTCTGATCTGAGTATACTAATTGGTCCAGATGGGATGTAATAGTGTTATAAATGTACTGGACATAGGGCGAATGTTTCACAGCCGTAGCTCTGGGACATACAAGTGCCCTCCAAAAGTATTGGAACGGCAAGGCCAATTCTTTTGTTAAATAACACTGTAGTCAGTGTTATTTAACACGTATAGATGTAAATATCAGGAAATGAAAGCGGACATTCTGATCTGCGGCCTCGTATTCATCTTTTGATCTCAAATCCAAATGTCTTCAGTGTATAACAAAAACGAAATAATTGGCCTTGCCATTCCAGTACTTTCGGAGTGGACTGTATAACCGGACTATTACCATTTCCCATACAATATTAAATTTACCCTGAGTATAGTATGAATTCTGTGAGTATATACACTCACCAGCCACTTTATGATGAGCCCACTTTTATTTGCTCTCATTCGTGTAATGAAATGAAAACTTTTAGGTGCAAACTGTGTCTAACTTGAGACAGAGAATGATGCCATATAAACTAAACCACTAATAGCAGTGCCTTCTTGTGCTGTAGGATCACAGTTTTCTTGCTGTGAAAATTCCTAGGGAAAGATTAGCAACATGTCACTTTATGGAAGGTATGGTGTATTTGCAAAACTACACTGTGGGTGGGACAGAGAACAGAGTGTTCAATTCACATCTGGTCTACTCTGATGACTGTCGAAGCCAAGCAGTTATATTGGGTAGAGATCAAAACATTTTGGTGTGAAATGGGCTGGGTGGTTCAATATGTTGATTCATTCCGGACTGTGAGGAAATGCCTTCCACAAAAGTGTCACTTGTAGCAATTAACAGCTGTGATGTTACACTAGTCAGATAACATCCTGGCTATCAAATAATCCTGCTTCAAAACAACACTGGATAAAATCAGAATCAAGGAGAACAAAGTCAATCGGTTGACCACATGGACAAATGTAGTATAAAACGGGGAAGTCAATCTGTTTATCACTCAAAAACCAAGGCCTCATTATTGTAACATGTCGAATGTGGCCATTAACCATAATGTCACTGTGGTTGAAGGTTTGGGATGGTGCAGGCGGTGGGCGGTGCCTTCAGACTTACTCCACCCACTGCGGGGCTGTACGAGATGCATGTTGGCTGCCTTGTGGACGACGCCTCCTTTCTGGCTCCTTTGACAACACAACCTCTGTGACCGATTTGGAGACGAGTAAGTAATTTGAACCATCTATCTCCGTGCTATCAGAGCTACTGCTCTGACATTTTGACATTTTCTAGAGTCACTGAAAATTGCCTGTAAAATTCACTCTTGAAATGTTATACTGGAAGAATGTAATCATGGACTTTCCTATCAGGGCTTTTCTGATGTATTAAAAGAAGAAACCCATAAAATATTAGCTAGTGTACTTTTAGTCTTTGCTATTACATTTCTTCTTTGTTTGCTTATTATACAGCAGACACTTTAATCCAAAGAGGATTACTTGGGACGCAGAATCCAATAGAAGCAGGCAGGGGCACAGGCTTAAAATTAAGTACTCAACAATGGTTCTATATGAGACCTGGGTGTTGAACTCGCAACCTTCAGGTCACCAAAGCAGAACCCACTGTTTCTGTTCAAGTATTCCAGGAAGTTTTTCGGGGATTATCCTACATCTCCCCTGGAGCAGTTAAGGGTTAAAAGTATTGCTCAGGGCCCCAGTAGTGACAGCTCTGCGATTTGTGCCCGAAACCTTGTGGCAAACAGAACCCTGACTAATAAGTAATCAGTCACATTTTGTAATTTTAGTAATAAAATTACGAGTTGACATACAAATGGTTCAAGAGATATATATGGTATTGCTGATTTCACTAAATTATTATGTCCCGATCTCTATTTACCAAATCAAGTAAAGTACAGTTTTCCGTGGACACTGACAGGAAAAAGAATATGGACACAGAGGATGCTGCAGGACACCCAGATAGCAAATGAGTGATGGATGTTATTTAACACACACACACACATCAGGAAATGAAAGTGGAAATTCTGATCCATGGTCTCATTCATCTTTTGATCTCAAACCCAAATGTCTTCGGTATTATAACAAAAACAAAAGGATTGGCCTTGCTGTTCCAATATTTTCGGAGGGGACTGTATAACCAGACTATTACCATTTCCCATATAATATTGAATCACCAGCCACTTTATGAGGAGCCCACTTTTATTTGCTCTCATTCATGTAATGATATAAAAATCTTTTAGGTGCAGACTGTGTCTAACTTGAGACAGAGAATGATGCCATATAAACTAAACCAATAAAAGCAGGGCCTTCTTGTGCTGTTAGATCACAGATTTCTTGCTGTGAAAATTCCTAGGAAACAATCAGCAACATGGAAGATGTGGTGTATTTATGGAAGATGTGGTGTATTTGCAAAACTACACAGTGAACAGAAACCTGACTGATAAGTCATCAGTCACATTTTGCAATTTTAGTAATAAAATTATGAGTTGACATACAAATGTTTCAAGAGATATATATGGTATGATAATTTAGTGAAATCTGCAATATCCCAGTTCTGGCCCACATTTATCACTTTTATCAGGACAACATGATGCCATGAAAGGACAACATGAAACTTAATAAATTAAATATCAAGTACTTCAGTGAAGTTTAAGTTGACTATTTAAAAAGCATATTCTATGTATTTTGTTTAACCTGCTGTATATCTGCAGCAATGAAAAGTAGCCTAATTACTGAATACTAAGCAGCTTATGAAAAGAAGTGATGGGCTATAAACAAGATCCATGCAGTTTTGTAGTGAACAGGTGGCGATTACTGTAGGATACGTTGTTAAAGTATTTTGTAGAATGTAACACTCCAAAATACGGAATCATAAAAGGTGGTGAAGGTTCTGTATATTCAATTCCATTTAATTCCAAACAGGAAATCGGTTCATGAATGTTCATTAAAAAAAATAAATAAAAATTTGGTTTAAGGCTTCAACCTCCTGTGTTCCGAGTTTCTAATTCCAGTTTTAATTTCAGTTCATCAGTAAGTCATATGTCTTGTTTGTCTATATCAGGTGAACATATTATTCAACATGTTAACATATTACTGTTAGTAATAAGAATATCTGTTTTTGATGAAGGTAAGTATGACCTATAACCGTGGCAAATTAAATATGCGCAATATATTTCAGTCTGATCTGGATGTCCTTTGCTTTAAAGCAATTTGTTTCGGGGTCAAAATAAAGAGGATAGTTCACTGCTCTTCCTGGCTTTCAGTTTGATTGCATGTAGAATAGTGTAGTCAGACATGGCATAGTAATTTTGCCAGTTGCATTTTTTTTTATTTCTGTTTTTAGGTCAGGTGGTTGCCAGGGTGGACAACCAATTCAAGGTCACTTGTCTTGCCTTTCAGCCCTCGGATCCTACTGTTTTTCTGTGTGGGGGTTTCAGTTCTGAGGTCAAGGCATGGGATTCCCGAACCTGTAAGGTATGTTTTTTTTTTTTTTTGTTATTTATTTTTTTAAATTTAACGTAATGTTTTAAAGATACAATTTAATAAGATTTTTTTAATAGTAGTGGTTGACCTAAGAAATAAATGAGATTTTATGGCTACATACTGTATGCGTCAATTCTATTGCCCCAATTACATTTAGAAAACCTGCGATGGTGTGAAAGTCACTCATTGTTGTTGCCTTTTCTGTTGCCATATTTGGGAATTGGGGTAATAATATGAATGCATGTAAGACATGTCATTATTCAGCCCATAGTTGTTTGGAACAACGCCAGACCAGTCTGCAATTACTTGTTGAAATGTGTCTATGGCTCATATCAACTAAAACTGCACCGGATAAGTGAAATCGACTGATGATCCACTCGTCGCTCTCCTGTGCTCCTTATCAACACGTTCCCTGTGCAAAGATTCGCATGGCAAATCAAGCAAGTCATTATCCCAATCTTTAGATTGCCTTTTATACGATTTTACTTTCTGTGCCACCTCTCTGCATTTTGTAAGCGCCAAAATCAGTAATTACTCTGTCAATTATGCTGATATGATGAACAATAAATGGGATGGGAGAGGGATGGGTTTTACTCACAAAACTATGCATGCACATATAAACGGTTGATAAATGAGACCCCTGGGTGCTTTTGCCAGAAGGTTAAGCTTAAGAAGTGTTTAACAAGATTATGATTATTATAAATCACCCATGTAGCATGCATCCAAATGTACACACAAATGGTTGCGGGGGGGAGTATGTTTGGCAACGGCCGTCTCAGTTTCCAGATTTGAACCCTATCGAAAACTTGTGGTCTGAATTAAACAGGGCAGCCCACATACACAAACGTAAGAATATAAATGATCTTGAAATGAATCAAGAAGTGTCCAGTATGCTTCAAAGCAGGCATACAGTCCTAGTCAATTAAGAATCCATATCTAATAAATGTATCTTAAACTGTGAAACGATTAAAAGATGACGTATCTTTTTAATCAAATGCAGTATATTTCCTGTCTTCATTTTTCAGATGGTCAGAGTCTACAAGGCTGGGATTCAGCAGACGTTGGACATCCTGTTTCTGGGTGATGGGAAAGAATTTGTGACCAGCAGTGATGTTGTCAGTCGAGACTCTGCAGATCGCACTCTCATTGCCTGGGACTTTGTGACTACTGCCAAAATCTCCAACCAGATATTCCACGTAAGAAACTCCACATGATACATTATTCTAATACAATCTGTTGATTTTCGCAGCCTCAGTAATGGTTTCATTTCAAGTGCAGAGTTATATGGTTGACAAAAACTAAAATGAAAAATGTTCAACAAACCTTTTCTTCAATGAGGAAAACTAAACAATGACTAATTAATAATTTACCCTTTTACCCTTTTCAACCTTTCTCCAATTAACTATGCTGTTTTCACACCTAGTTCCACTTGCTTACGTCTACACCAGAGTTGGAATGTATATAAGTCATTTAATGGAAAGCAAATGTGTGTACATTGATCAGTGCTCTATAAATGAATACATGATTAACGCAGTGTCTAGTGCTGATTCTGCTGATACATCATTCTCTGCGCTTGCGCTGTTGCAAGTCAGGCGGGAGGTGCTACACTATCCCTGCAAACTTGCAACTTGTACTTTTTTTCCTCTTCTCAGTAAAGTGACACTTATCTCTCGTTCTCCCCAAGTCAAGTCTGCCTCAAACCCTGCAACCTAAACTGCTCACTAGTTAAAAACTCTGTCCTCACATCTGTCCTCAACCAATAAAGCATAATAGGAAGCCCAGAAAATAAGTTGAGTTACCTTATTTGTGAATTAAAGACTCTGTGGCAGATATGGCTCAACTGTAATCAATGATTCAAGAGCTGAAAACATGTCCTCCAACAGAGCCCTTCTTATAGCCCAATGACTAGTTATCCTCCTTGCTCCTCATCAGAGGAGTGCAAGCTGATAATGACCTAGCTGTTGAACCTCCTGGTTCACAGGTTCCCTATCCTGGTCTTGGAGTTCCTCCTGTACTACACATATATTAATGTTTTCTCTGCTCCCAACACTCCTTATCCAATTAATCAGCTAATTAATATCCCTGACTTTATTGAAGTGGGTGTGTTAGAGCAGCATCTAGACTATAGAGAGCTGCTCGTGACCCCAAGACTGCCGGCAAGAGCCTGGTTCCCACTACTGCGTTTGCTAATGGTTGGCACATTCAATTCAATTTTATTTATATAGCACTTTTAACAATGGACATGGAACATCCTGGTGGCTTCCTCCGCGAGCATATTTTTGCTTCAGTATTTTTAGATAATCCTCCTTCCTCATGATGCTATCTATTTTCTGATGTTCACCAGTCCCTTTTCCAGCGAAACACCTCCACCACATGATGCTGCCACCCCCATGCTTCACAGTTGGGATGGTGTTTTTTCACTTTTTTCTCCATACATAGCGCTGATTATTATGGCCAATTATAAATATAAATTTAATTATAATTTTTAAATATAATTTTTTTTTTTTTTAATCTTACCAGAGAACATTCCTCCAAAAGGCTAAAGCTCTTAGTGATCACATGCAAACTTCAGTCTGGCTTTTTTGTGCCGGTCTTTGCGTAGGGGCTTCTATATAGTGTAACAGCCTTTCAGGCTAATGGTGGATGTACATACTTTGGTACCTGATGCCTACTCCTTCACCAGTTCCATTGTTGTTGTCTTGGGGTTCCATTAAAATTTCAGCTCAAATTTTGTTCATCCCTTGAAGTTAATTTCTACCCCTTTTCTGCAATGTTCATGAAATATACTCCCAGTGAAGTCCATTGATGCAATGTCTGTATGGTCACAAGATTTTTATATTTTCATACAGCTGTTTGTACAAATGCTCGTGGTACATTCAGTTGTTTATAAATTGCTCCTAATGAGGAACTGGATTTGTGGAGGCCCACAATTTTTATTTATTTATTTATTTCCTGAGGTCTTGGCTGAGTTACCTGGATTTTCCCATGGTACCGCCACATGTGTGCTCCCAATTGACTCCTAATTATGACAATTGGCCAATCAGAAGCTTCTAAAAGTCATTACATCAATTTCTGGAATCTTCCAGACTCTTTAAAGAGACAGTTGGTGTATTTAAACTTTTGATGCACTGGAATTCTGATATCGTGAATTAAAGCTGAAATAAATGCCTTTAATAAATTGTTTTAAAATGACCTCTATTGTGAACAGAATAGATGCCCTAATTGACCTCCTGAAAAGAATGTGTGAAGTTGTGAAAAACTGAGTTGGAATGGCTTTAGCCTAAGTGTGTGTAAACTTTTGGCCACAAACATATTGCTTTTGCTTATGGTGCAGGAGAGATACACCTGTCCCAGCCTGGCCATGCACCCACAGGAGGACTCCTTTGTTGCTCAGACCAATGGAAATTACATAGTACTCTTCTCAGCCCAGAAGCCATACCGGATGAACAAGAGGAAGAGATATGAAGGGCACAAGGTTATTAAGTTCTGCACTTGCATCAGATCTGAGTGTACTGATTTACCATTTGATTAATACCATACATGTCATTTCTTGCAGTATTTTCTTTCTCAGTATTTGCTATACTTTCTATTATTATCAGTTATTCAAATTGAAATCGACAACAGTTGAACAACAGAATCAGAGATGTGACACTCATTTTGTCTGTATCTGTTTTTTTAAGCAAGTTAACCTTTTATGTTTAGGTGGAAGGTTATGCAGTGCAGTGCGAGTGGTCTTCAGATGGAACCGTACTGGCGACAGGTAGTTCTACAGGCTCTGTACACTTCTATGAGTTTCAGAGTGCAAGGAGCTTGCTCACACTCCATGCTCATCAGCAGGCCTGTGTGTGTGTGTCTTATCACCCTGTAATACCTGGTATGGTTGCCACATGTGACTGGGGAGGGGAGATCAAGATATGGAACTGACAACCTTAAAGACTGCCTTTTTCTGTAGAAATGTATCCAACGTCTCTGTATTTAAAATAAAACAACAGAATAAATTTAAGTTGTCTCAAATCTCTTATGCAAGATGGGTATATGAGCATGTACAAATGTCTACTCAGGAAGTTTTTGCTTGCCTCGGTGGCCTCTGGTGTGGAATCTAGATCTACATCTGGATTTCTGTAAACCTGCTTTGGGACTACTTTGTCTCGTCAAAAGCCATATAAAAGTAAAACTGAATTAACATAAAGACTGAAAAAATCTTCATATATTTTATTTTCTCTTCCTTCCGGTCATAATTTATTAGTACACCATGGGAAATGTTTCCCAGAAATGCCAGAATAATTTTCTAAAGATCTCCACATAAGAAAATACTCCTTTTCTGAGATGACTTGACATCTCAGGAAAAAACAAGAAAGACTACACTATTTTATACCTGAAGTTCTTTTCCAGTCATTCCCTAAAATTTTAAATAACATTTTATTACAAACGTGTCTACATAGCACATTGATGACACTTGGCTATTAATAAAATTTAAGATCAGCAATTATGTATTTATATTTTGCAAGATATTAATACATGTTTACTCTATCATTTTACCCAGAGATGTTTTGCAGTAAAAGTCTGCATATGCTTCATTACTTTTTGATAAAACTCTTTTTTTTTTTTTTTAAAAAAAAAAAAAAAAACCTCTTTAAAAATGGATTTGGCTTTGCCGCTTTACACCAGCAGTAGAAGTTTTGACAAAGTTGAA
This sequence comes from Pangasius sanitwongsei, assembly GCA_037576675.1. Taxonomy (NCBI): domain Eukaryota; kingdom Metazoa; phylum Chordata; class Actinopteri; order Siluriformes; family Pangasiidae; genus Pangasius; species Pangasius sanitwongsei. The sequence continues at coordinate 22,499,220 of CM075012.1, forward strand.
GGTGGATGATTTTTGTGTAGGCCATGGCTTGCCTATGAAATGTTAAATATAGCTAAAAAGGGCAGAGCTGGTGAAACTGTAATATATTTTTTTTTTTGTGTGAAATTTCTCAAAGGTAGTTTAAATTACAGACTTTCCACATAGCATCATTGTTTTTTAATGATGTGCACATATCATCAGAGTGCTGTAAATGTGCATTGAAACCACTTTCACAATTGTAACATTTGCGTGGTCAGGGGAAAAAAATACAATGTTAAACTGTCATACATTCATTACTATGTGTGATGTACCTTTGAGAGTAGCTCGGAAGATATTAAGTAATTACAAAAGATCATCAGACGTCTGTTACGGTGCAGATAAGTGCATATAGAACCCATTTCAACATGTATTTCATTTTTTTCCATTTCACTTTTTGATATAATCAGAGTAACCATGATCACTATTGTATGAAATATGGTTACAATGGTTTAATCATAATTAAAATATACATTTTTTTAAAATGGTAAAAAAAGGATAAAATATATGCATATACAGCTGCACAGTTTTCAGTATTTGATCATGAAAGGAAAAAATAACAGTATAATACTTCTAGTTTTTTTTTTTTTTTTTAAAAACCTGTTTGACACAAAATGGGTTTTTCCACAGATATCTCCAGCAAGAGTGGACGAATCCCACTGTTTTTTCAGATGGATGCATTTAAGAAAGCAAGTGTGTTACAATTGTGCTGGCTCTCTCCTGTACAGACCCCAGCAACACCATTAGGAATGCACTGTGTTCATATTTCTAGGTCATGCAGTAGGTTTTTTTTCCCTCAGTTTTTCATCAGGTAAACATATTAATATTGTGAGTGTGAGCCTAAAATTGGGAAACTGTGTCGCATTGCTAGTTGGATGAACCTGCACCTTTATGTCTCATTTTAGCCTTTAGCCGTCAAACTTATTTCAAGATTATCAATCATTTATTTGTATGGAGTACACGTCTTGTAAAACACAGTTCCATACTGTTTACACAGTTCTTGTGTTCATATGGTAATCAATAATATTTACTGTAAATCCCCAACTTTTTGTAAATAAAACATTCTCAACAAAAATTCACATTGTTCATACGGTTGTTTTAGGTCTGAACGAAGACTCGCAATTTAGCTACATACACTCTTCTCCGAAAGTATTGGAACAGCAAGGCCAGTTCTATTGTTTTTGCTATACTCTGAAGACATTTGAGTTTGAGATCAAAAGATGAATATGAGATGACCGATCAGAATTTCAACTTTCATTTTCTGATATTTACATCTAGACGTGTTAAACAACTTTAACGTTCTTTTAAGTGATCAAAAATTGGAACATGTGACTGACGGGTGTTTCTTGTTGCACATGTGCCCTGTAAGATTGACTTGTTAAAAGAGTTAATAGCTCTGAATGTTTTCTCTTGGATTGAGCCATGGGTTTTGCCTATGAAGACTGCATTCGATGTTAAAAAGGATAAACCAACATGAAGACCAGAGAGCTGTCTATGGGAGAAAAGCAAGTCATGGGAGGAGGAGACCGTATTAGCAATATTTTAAAAATAACAGGATGAGTAAATGAAAACATGTGAAATGAATGTTTGTTTTTTGAGGCAAGTGTCTGTGATGGTGGAACTGAAGTTGAGGCGTTTAAAATTTGAATGGGAGTTGCACAAAATGGTACCAGGTAGGCTGAGGTGGCTGATGTGGTGGTGGAACTATGACATTTACCAGTTGATTTAGAATTTGCATTAACTTTCATGAATTGTTCTTGCTGCTCTTCTCTCAGTAATTGTATATGATGCTTCTCAACCTCCATTTGCAGCAGTGCTCTCTTTTTCCTGTTGGTTATGAAGCTGCTTCTTTGTATGAACTCTTCACACCGGTGGTTTTTTATTTTTTATTTATTTATTTTTTTTTGAGAATCCAGAAGTGCTATTCAGGTTTTCAACAATACCCTTTCTCTTTCTCTTAATAGTGCCTGGGATATTTTGCTTCTGGCTTTTCTGGCTGCAGTCACTGCTGGTTTCTGAGTTACCTGTCAATCATATACATACAAAGCTATGTATAACTCAGTGAAGTCTGTGTACATCAACAACACACTGTATGTCACATATCTTTTATTAACCCATTAATGTCCATGTGTGAAGCTTTACATTTCCTTTGGTCCATATGCTCTCTTAGCTTGTAATTGGGGAATTTTTTATTTTTTTTTTTCAGAAAGTGAGTTTTCCTTATATTAAGATTAGTCATATGAGACTATTGAACCTAACCAAAGCAATAGAAAATCCAAATTTATTTTGAATAAAAGTGTGTATGTTTTGTAATGTTACATACAGGTACACAAAATGTTAGAACTTTTTATTTTATCTAAATTTAATTTAGACATTAATGGGTTAATTTGTTTTTGCATTTTTATTTATTTATTTATTTGTCTGTTTATTTATTTATTTATTTACTAATTACATCAACTACAGATTATTACATCAACTATTATATTTTAATTCAATAATAATAAAAAAAATGCTATTGCATTAAGTAGCAACCTAGGCTTCATGAAAAAAATAGTGGTTATTATCTTTATAGAGACAATAAAAGTAGGTGCATTGTCAGTCATTGACTCATCATCAGCTGCTGATCCGAGTGAAGAGGGTGCCTCTGGTTTGGGGAATAAAACAATTGTTACTGGAGAGAGTGGAGTTCGTAACGCCCACGTTTAAATATTTTGTCATTGTAAAACCAAGAATACTGTGTCATTTTTCTTAGCAATGAAATGTTTTCTTGTGTTGAGCTTTCTCAGAGCCATTGCACAAGCATTGGGAATAGCCAGTACAACAATTTAGAATGTTCTGAAAAAGAAAGAAATCACTGATGTACTAACAACCAGACATCGAACAGATTGGCCAAGGAGAACAACAGCAGATGATGTGAGAAACCATGTGAGCTGTGAAGAAAACCCTAAAAACAACTGTCAGTGACATCACTAACAACCTCCCCAGGGCAGGGGTGAAAATATCACAATCCACCAATCGAAGAAGACTTAGAGAGCAGAAATATAGAGGCCAAACCACAAGATGCAATCCACTCATCAGCAATAAGAAGCGGAAGACCAGATTGGGTTTCACAAAGAAATACAGAGATGAGCCAAAAAAAAAAAAAGTTCTGGATCCAAGATTACTCTACCAAAGTGATGTAAAGGCCAAAATGTGGAGAAAGAAAGGATGTGCTCGTGATCCAAAACATACCAGCTCCTTGGTCAAGCATGGTGGAGGTAGTGTCATGCCTTGGGCTTGCATGGCTGCTTCTGGAATGAGCTCACTAATCTTTATTCATGATGGAACTAATGATGGTAGCAGCTGAGTGAATGCAGAAGTCTTGGTAACATTCTGTCTGCCAATTTGCAGAGAAATGCATCCAATATAATTGGGAGGAACTTCATCGTACAGCAAGATAGTGACCCAAAACACACTGCCAACACAACAAAGGACTTCATCAGGGGAGAAAAGTGAAAGGTTTTAGACTGACCGAGTCAATCACCAGACCTTAACCCAATTGAGCAGGCATTTCACCTCCTGACTGAAGGGAGAAACACCTCAAAACAAACAACTGAAAGAAGCTTCAGTACAAGCCAGGAAAAGCATCACAAAAGAAGAATGCAGTAGTTTTGTGATGTCAGTGGGTCGCTGGGTTGATGCAGTAATTGCAAGCAAAGGATATGCAACCAAATATTAAGTATTAAATATTATGACTATCTGTTCCTATATTTTTGCTCACCTATAATAAGGGTGGTCTGCCCCCAAAGGTGCCACGTTCAATATTATTTAACACATTTTGATGTAAATATCAGGAAGTGAAAACTGAAATTCTGATCTATCATCAAATATTCATCTTTTGATCTCAAACCCAAATGGCTTCAGTGTATAACAAAAACTAAAGAATTGGCCTTGCCATTCCAGTACTTTTGGAGTGGACTGTATAACCGGACTATTACCATTTCCCATACAATATCAAATTTACCCTGAGTATATATACTTTCGGAAGGGACTGTGTGTATGTGTAATTTTTATATATATATATATATATATATAAGGTTGAGAACCACTGCAGTATGCTGTGGTGAAGTGTTCCAACTGATACTACATTATTGTAGTACTACTGTAGATGGAAGTATTTGGGCTTTAAAGTATGTTGCATATTCTAGGACTGCCTAACATAATTATTACTGGGTGGCAAACTCTTCAATATAAGACCATAAACTGTTTTCTCTACCCAAAAACTAAACTTAATAAATTTTATACCTCTTATTCCTACCTGTAACAAGGTCCAATCTGGAGAGGGCTCTCTCAGGCATTTCTTCTGATCATGCCCAAATGTATACTTACTAAAAGTCATAATTTCCATTTTTCCTCTGAGGTTTGTAATGTTCAACTAGACCCAAGCATTGAAAAACGTGGCTTTAAAACTCCATAAATACACCATTCAGATAACCATTCAATATGGGATGGCAATAGCTAAGTAAATTGTTCTATCTTTGTGGAAGGAAAAAAAACTGCTTTTTTTAATTCCTGGGAAAGCCTGAGTGTCAGCACTTACACATGTAAAGAATGAGATGCAATGTAGATGGAAACATTTGATAGGATCTGACAACCGCTCCTTACCTGTTTTTAAAAGTATAACGCATCAAGTGTTCAAAACCATTTAAAACTCTATGACTAGTTACTGTGAGAAAGAAGTTAAATAATGATCTACATGATAAGCTATGTTAAACACTCGTATTGTGTGACCCTAGTCAACCATATCACCTCCACCATAATCACCTTCCTCATTACTGCCACACTGCCAACTTTCTTTTTAAAATGAAATAAAAGTTCCTGAATGTTGTAATAACCCTTACAACTAGGGTTTGGACATATGGCATATTAAGCATCATAAATTGGTAAATCTCAATAGGCTGTTGTGTTTTGGAATGGTTTGCTTTTTGAGATCTCAATTTAATTATGTTGTTATCTTGGGTAAACAAAGTTCAGAAATCTCCAAACAATTGTTGCACCAGCTTAGGAAAACAGCAGTTGAGTTAATGAGAAAACAATTCAGGAAATCAGAGTAAATAGAATAAGTGAGTCCTTGGCCTTTTAAAGGGTTCTGTACTTGTCCCATACTACTATTTTTAAAAACTTTAATGGGAACTCTACTTTAAATATGTACAAGATACTCTACAAAAAGTTTCTAAACATTAACTCCATAAGAAATATCACTGTTGCTAATGCTGACAAATGCTGCTTTAACCCTGCTTTTGAACAATATCAGATAAACATATTACTAGGTCCACATAGTAAATACTTTTATGTATGAGGGCACAGAGAAAGTCGCTGCAGAGGTGGGTGGCCAGTTTGGACACTTTGGAACTTTAGGGCTAACAACTACGCCCTGCCCTCTTTTTTATGGTCCTTTCCTGGGAGCAGACCTGTAAACCTTTCTGCAGTTTGTGCAGGAGCTCTGCATTTCAACATCAGAGTACACTGGTACCACTCAAAAATATGCCAGAAGAGAAATCTGGATAAAATGTCAATGTGTGTTCCACTTGGTTAACATAAGTATATATTTAGCATCAGTTAACTAGAGTTATTAGGGTTACATTTTTTATTTTTGAGCAAACGAGGAAAAACACTGAGAAAATGCTTAAGCAACAGTGAAAATGCCTGTCCTTTGGAACCATTTCACAGTTTCTACAAGGAACAGCCCTTGTAAAACGGCTATACTGAAAATGTACCATATGTTTTTCACTGTTTACTGTGTTTGTACTCAACCTTTTATTTACTTGTGGACAGAAGCATAAATCAGGGTTAAAAGATGACAGATGTGTAAGATTAATTGTTGACAGGTAATTATTAAATTTGTAGGAAGTCTTTAGCCTCTCCAGGACAAATTTACTGTCACATTAATGTTTCAATAGATAAAAAACATAGTTTGACAACTATTAACTTCTACTACTTTTTGTTTTTCATTTTGGTGACTTTTAAATCAGGTACATCTAGACATACATTATCCATGGTCATAATTTGTGCACTTAACAGGTAAAGACTGAGCATTAAACAGAAGTGAGTTCCTAATTTGTGTTTATTTACTAAACAAATACATAAAACATTTTTTAGAACCATGCATCAAGCAAACAAATGACATATCTGAGGTAGAACTGGACTGGGAAAATTTAGCAGGTGAGCAAAACTATGTTCAGCATTAACAAGTGAATAAGTTTTCTTAACATTGATTAAAGACTAGTGGTGGTGTCAAATCCAACTACAGAAATAACTAAGTTGATGTACCATACACACAGTTGCCAGTTTATTAGGTACATATACCTTGTACCTATGCTCACTGGCCATTTTATCTACTTGGATTGTCATGCATGAAAATGTAGAAATCTGAAATTTGAATATAATTTTCACTTGTACAACTTTAGAAGCATACAGTATGCCTACCATGCTGATGCACTTCGTAGGTATACGGCTACTGACTATAACACAGTAGTTGATAATCACAATTGCCATTATTACCAACAGTTTTCTTATTCACCAAATTCACATTTGATTTGATTTGCTGAAAATGCTTGATTTTCAGTCAGTCGATAACAATCAATATCAATCTAGTCAATTATAGCATGTATAGTAAATTCAGTAGGAGCTGCAAAAAGCAATAACAGTAAAATAAAAACCATATTAAAATATAGGTAATTTGTGTAATCATTTTGCACATAATTTATAAATATTAACCAGTTTGTTAGTCTTTTAAGTGAGCAATAACCATACAAAAGGTACTTTGTAGCTCCTTGTGGACACCTTACCATCACACCCACATCCCATTCCAGATTTAGTCCCCTGTTTGCTGTTATAATAACCTCCACTCTTCTGGGAAGGTTTTCCACTAGATTTTGGAGCGTGACTGTGGGGATTTGTGCTCATTCAGCCACAAGAGCATTAGAGAGGTCAGGGACTAATGTCGAGCAAGGAGACCTGGGGTCCAGTTGGTGTTCCAATTTCTCCCAAAGGTGTTTAGTGTGGTTGAGGTCAGGGTTCTGTGCAGGCCACTTGAGTTCTTCGACTCTAACCTTGGCACAACCTTGGTACACAGGGGCATTATCTTGCTGGAACATGTTTGGGCCTTTTAGTTCCAGTGATGAGAAATTGAAAAGCTACAGCATACAAAGACATATAATTGTTTGCTTCCAACTTTGTTGCAACAGTTTGGGGAAGGCCCACATATGGATGTGATATTCAGGTGTCCACAATCTTTTGGCCATATAGTGAATATGTGGGCTATTCAAATATGCGCCTATCATCACATTTTTGTTTGATGTCTTACAGTATATCATTTCAAAATGCACCAGATGCATTTTTTATTTGACTCACATATTAATTTTTTATTTATATGGAATAAACCTAAAATATATAACCTATATATATAAAACCTTAGGCTGGAAATTGGTTAAATTTTCTACCTGAATTTAACCATGGGAAAAAAATGGCCAATGCATATAACTACATGATAGGTATACCTAATAAACTGGCAAATGAGTGCACATATATATATATATGAGGGGGGAGGGGCTAAATGGAGGATTGCTCTTTGGAAGGACTACAGTATCCATTGGGTCATGCTAAGTTTTGGACTTTTTTTCCACAAGGTAAGTCTTTATTCTGAGTGTTGCACATATTTATATTACTAAGAGCTATTAATTAGTAGTAGGGTCAAGTAGATAAAAGCTCATGCTATCTACTACTACTACTTCTTCATAGTAGATCAGTCTAAATACAGCAGGTTGTAAATGTTAATAATCATAAACAAGTAATAAATAAATAATAATTAATGTAATAAATGCAAAGACATACAGCAAAAGGCCTTGCCAGCCAATGATTTTATGGGAAACTGGGGGAAAAGAGTTTTCTGGCATTTCTCAATCTTTTACACTACACAGAGATACAGTGGATGCAGTTGAATAAACTGCATGTTGTAAACAGTCTCTAGTGGTTTAAAATAAGTTTTTCATTAGGATTAATAAGGATTTTGTAGACTTCTGTTCATTTTAAGGAACAGAACACAAAAATGTACATAGAACATATAGAACTAAATGCTTACTTTGAAAATACCTTAATTTACAAAGGCATTATAAGAATGCTCCATGCAAATATTTCAAGACATGCTTTTAAAGCAGAGGCCTTTAACCTAGGTTTAGGTAACCCTCACACATTTTTGTTCCTCTACAGTTTCACATGTGATGCAATTAGGCAGGTTTTTTTTTATAACTCTTATAACTAAAAAATTGCTTGTCATAGGTGTGTTAGTAGCTTAACTACAGCAAAATGTGTCTGGGATCATTGTGAATCAACTTGAAGACTAGAGCCTCACTGCGTACTTTCTGTAAATACTGTGCAAACGTGTGTGTGTGTGTGTGTGTGTGTGTGTATATATATATATATATATATATATGTAGTACTGTGCAAAAGCCTTAGGCACATGCAAAGAAATGCTGTGGAGCAAAGATGCCTTCAAAAATAATGAAATTAAATGTTTCTACATTAAAAAAAAT
>CM075012.1:22507904-22549446 GCA_037576675.1 Pangasius sanitwongsei
TAGAAGTCATAAAATAAAAATCTATAACAAAGTTTGTACTAAAAAAAATAGGGTGCCTAAGACTTTTGCACAGTACTCTGTGTGTGTGTGTGTGTGTGTGTATATATATATATATATATATATATATATATATACATATATAAAACCTTTTAAAAAAGCATATGCCATTTATATTAGGGTCAATAAGTATCATAAAATGTTTGAAGCGAAATTGTTTAAGTGGATAGAATATGTATATATGAAACCTAGCATCTATTCTAAAATATTAGTATTATACAGTATGATGACTTTGGAATGAGGTATTTCAAATGTTAATGCTCTAAGTAACACCGCCCCATTGTCTTTCTAACACTTTTAAAGCCAACCACTTACCACACCCTAAAGCTAAGTTTTTTTTGAGAATGCAGCCAGGTGAGTCAGTGGTGAGCGTTCAATAATAGACAAATGACTCAGTTAAGCAGTGTTCCATACAACTGAGCTTTGGTGAGACTGTCCTTTCTACTGAGTCCTGTGCTTGTGAATTTTTGGTGCTGTGGAGATGTCTTCTTCTGTGGCCCTGGACTTTGAAGCTGGTAGTGCCGCACATTGGAAGCCTCCAGTGCAGTTTGGTGTAACGACTCAGCTGAGCTGTTGGGGCTTACATCCACATATTCTTTGTTCACATTTCTCACAGTGCTCTCATTGTCTTTTGAGATTCCAGCAAAAAAGAGGCTGCTCTTAGACTCCTGGATGCTGTTATTTGACTGGTACATTGGTCCTTTTTCAGTCATACACAAGCCCAGACTGTGCTTGGGGCTTGGTGCCAAGCTGGAGCCAGGCGAGGTGGAGAAGCAGGAATCCAGCATACCTGTGTGGAAGGTGTTGTCTCCTTCCTGGACACTGCTGTATAGAGGTCCTTCTTTGATCTTGGAAGGACCAATTGCAAAGTGCTGCTCAGAGAAGCTGTAAGGGGAAACACGGCCAGGATTGCGATATGAAAAGCTGTTGACATCCTCCACACTGAGATGCCTCCAGCGGCCCATTAGCTCCTCCTCAGGAATATGGATGCTGCTGCAGCTGTCTTTTGGCACTCCTGAGGAGCCCATGCTGTGGGAGGAAGTGAGCCGCGGTGAATGGTATGGCTCGCTGTAGCAGGACGCTGTTCGCATATAGGCTGGGGAGTTGCCCTTTTGTGGGCTAGAGGTCATATGTTGGAAACTGTGCGACTTGGGAAACCTAGGGCTGTCTTTGTCATATGAGGATGTGCTCTTACACTCGTAATCACCATCCCGCCAGTCCATGTATAGAGCCAGGTGAGAGGAGGAAAGGGTGCTGGGAGCAAGGCCCTTCTCATCTGAAGCCACACTAAAGCTAGAGTAAGAGCTAGAGGTTGGTGTGGACCCTGCTGCAAATTCATGGGGAGCCCTGTCATTGTGGGAGTACTGAGAGTGGAAGTTGTAATCCTCCGGGTTGCTGTCTGTGGAGTTCCGGGGTTGGTGAATGCTGGTGTTCCTGCCATGGAGGTCCACACTCTTCCGACGCCCCTGCCAGCGATCCTGTCGCCTCTCATCCATGGGACAATATAGTGCTGTGTCACTGCAGTATAGGTCAGAAGATTTGTATACAACATGGTGTTGGAGAGTATCAACACTGTTCATTTCGTTGTTTGCCAGAAAGTCTGATTCTTGAGGCTGTGGGCTAGGTGAGCGTGTGACTGGGCAGCTACTACCTGGCTCAGGCTTCGCCAATACTTTGGCATTAACTGTGGATGCAGCATCAGAATAGGGTGAATGGCACAGGCCCTTGTCCCTCCCATGCCCATGATTGTCCATGCGAGAACTTGCCTTCTCCTGAAAGTCAGTGTGCAGCTGAGAGAGGTGCATAGAGGGTTAGGGAGGGAAAAATGGAATTATAAAGTTTACTAATAGTAAATTAGGGCTGTAACGATACAGTCCGGTCATGATTCGATTCATGATATTGGCTTCACAATTCAATTCAGAATATTTTGAACAGAATTGTGATGAAGAAAAATTATGACTGAAAAGACTCCTGTTTATTTCTATATAATAAACATTGTAAAACAATGTGCATTTTTGTCTGTATAAAACTAAATAAATCAAAAATGGCTAAGAACAGAGGTTTAATATTGTAAACAAAATGTACTACAGGTTCACCATATCTTAAAAATAAGTAAATACATCTATAAATTCTCCCAAAAAACAAAGTCTCTGACCCGGGGAAACGGACTGAAACATAATGAGCTGCATAGCAGCACCTGAGGTGTCATTTTAATTGGTAATAGAGCTCCAAAGTCGGCTACAATGCCCCACTTCCGGGGCCTTTTTCTCGAGCACTGTAGAAGCCTCACAGAGGCACAGGGCTGGTGTCGTTTGAAAGCTAATGAAGTGCTTCTTTAAATGTTAGAACATGGTTGTGTAACCATATAAACTATAATGTGTGTTGGTTGTTGTCAGTCAGTGTGCTGTCTATATAATTTATGGGTTGCACAGATTGGAACCACTGTTGTTCAAACTGTGCAATTGCAATAGATGCATGATTAATAGAATGCTGATTCACACGATGTGGATCGCACATGCCCACAATGCATGTTGTCATATTTTTGCATTGCGATGCATGGTGTCATGATGTATTGTTACACTCCTACTAGTAATCAAATAGGACACATTCAGGTTAGGAAATATAACTGCTATTGTATAACTGTATTACTGCCATAAGAATCTTATGTTAAATGAAACACACTCTTATTAATAGTTATGCCACAGTGTTAGAATGTGATTATTTGTCAGTATGGATATGTATGCTGGGTGTCAAAACAGTTCCTGGTATGATATTCTATTCATTGATGATTTGTGTGCAGTGCTTTAATTTATGCATAAGTTGTAGCTTGGCTCACTAATCAATATACTTATGGGTCTGTCAGTGCCTGTCACATTTCCCTAATGGTGTTTGTACATTGCCACAATTTCCCACTCTTTTTTCAAAATCTGTTGCTCTCCATCTGTGATTTTTTTTTCTTTGTTGTCAATATTTCAATATTCTGCTGGCTTACAGAACTTCTTTTACATAAAAATAGAGCAAAATGTTGTTGTTGAAATGCTAACAGTTTTTCTTTCAGAAATTCTGTTTTGCTTGCTCTGGTAGATCAGTGCATCTGTGTTTCTGTTTCATCAAACCTAGTACCAAATCAATATCAAAGGCAGTTTCATAGCATACATAATCCAAGTCAAAATATAATTCTTGCAAGGAGAAGAAGATAGCATTGTCATTAATGTACTTATTGGGAACAAAATACCATAATTTTCTTGTAGTCGGGGCTATTATTAAAAAATTTTCCTCTTAGGAAGGAAATGCAGGCAAGCCTGAAGAACAAGCATATTCTCATTGATCTCATTGATCATTATAATTGCTCTCTTATAATTGCTGCCCTAGAGTGCCCTGAAAAAAAAAATACAGTTCTAGGCATGATGCAAGTCAGTTCAGAAAAATGACATATCCTTATTGTGAAAGCCTTTATTGTGTCTTGTATGGCAGGTTTGGTGAAAAATAGAGCAAGAAGCAGAATTACCTTGGACTGCTTCTGTGCTCTGTAATGGGATTTTCCACACTGCAGGAGTTGAGCTGCACTGTTGCAGTCCTTCTTGTACAGGTCCTGTGGGAAAGCGGCACGTCAGTATGGTGTCCTAGCAACGGCACTTTCTTGGAATATTAAATATAAGCTTAATTCTGGGTTTATGAAATATGCAGTTCTGACTAGTCACTGAGCAATGTGATGTTTTACACCTATTTACAATTTGCTGTTACATATAATTTTCCTCCTGTTGACTAAAATAATCCCAGTCGTATATATATTTTCCAAAGATTTTCTCCAATACATTGTCATGAAGTGGTTATTTTACATGTTTGCATCCATATACATATTAGCTTCACACGGAGGGCGACAAATCACCCTGCATATGAAAGGTCGGAATCAGGGAAAGGTCATGTAAATCTGTTGGAAAGGTGCTGGGGACACGAATAATGAGGCTCGAAAATAAAAAAAAATCAAACCAAAAAGAATTTCTACATGTCTCTCTCTGTGGTATCAAGCAGTTTGTGCTTCAGTTTATTTTATCTAGTATTAATATCCGCACCAGCTTTTTAAACACACTAGCAATCATGGAATGATGGCTGCTTTATAATTATTTGAAAATTGAGTTCCTATGGTTTACATCATCTACATTGTAGGTGTGAGCCACTGTATGATCATCACCTGACTTGCTTCAATGCGTGGCAGTTAGATTTTTTTTGTCTTGCGTAGGTACCATCAGCACACCATGATGACGTACGGTAGGATAATCTTGCGTTAGCAAGGTGGCAGTAGTTTTCAGGGCCATGTGCTGCATTTACTTTACACTGAATACGCAAGATTGGAGACAGCTTTAGTCCTGACTGGCTGGCTGCTCCATATCTATTTTAGATTAGGTTTAGATTACTTTAATGCACTCATTCTAATACATTGTCATTTCTCTGGTAACAACTAATTCACAGGTATTTGTATGAGATATTTATTGAAAATTTATGGAAGGAGACTATAGTACTTTGTAATTGTCATATGTAAGGTTAATGCTGTTCCTTTATGTTTTCCACCATGGGGACCATGACAAGCCTCACCCACCTTAGTACTGACTGGAAGGGGGTTCAGAGATTACTTAGGTGTGCCTCTAAGTAATGTCCAAAAGGAAAAGATGCTGCTCTTAGAGTGGCATGCTGCACCTGTAGGCCATGGTGGGGATGTCCATGACCTAGTGGACCAGTCCCAATAGCACTGCAGGGCACGTACTGGGCATAACAAGGAAAGTTCAGCAGGTTCATCCTAATGGAATACTACAAGGTCAATCGATTTGTTAACAAAAGTAGGTGATATGACTTTTGGCAGAAACCCCAGGTTCAACCACAACGGACCACAACCAGATCTAAGAAACAACTTCCGGGTACAAACAGCAGTTTCATGGGTGCATATGCTGTCTTGACAGCACATAAGCTAGTGATTATGGTACATGACCGTCATATGGTGGTGTCTCAGAACCAGTAAGAAGAATTTTAGGGCTAGATAGAATGCCCTCAATTCCAGGTGATTGAGCTGATGTCTGCTTTCACACTAGGGCTCCACACACCTACTGCGCCTTTGTGGCACCACACTGACCCCCCCCCCAGCCAATGAGGGAGGCATCCGCAATGGCTATCACTCTCCGATGAGGCACTGTTCATTCGAAACAGTCTTGCATCTCTAGTGATTGAGCTTGCATCCCTATCTCGCTGAGATGAGGATGCATCTCTGTGGTATTTGATGCTTAGTTGTAGGCTGTAACATCTGAAATTGTACCTCAAGTTGATTGGCAAGTGTGATAATGTCAGCTACATATTGGGATGAAAGGAATGCTAGCATTCTCAATGAATCTAACACTGATAACTTGTGTGGCATGTTTCAGCATTAGGAGCATTTTTGGAGCAGTCCTGGACTAAGAGGTGAGTACTGTAATGAGCAACATTTTGTAGGTAACTGGCAGGAGTGATAGATAACACAAATAGCTCCAAGGCTCACATGAGAACTAGCAGGTGTAGGAGGCATGAAGAAGAATTAGGAATGATAGGGTATGACAATGGTATTTATATGAAATACTATGTTGCAGTGTCACTTTGTGACTTTGTTGAAGGACTAAACGTGTTCACACATGCACAAGAAGGTATCCATCTCACCACCCCTGGTGGTTAGGATGGGTGAAATAAAGCCATATTTATACCATTACACCATTACCATTATCCATACAGTACTCATTGTTTTTTGTATTAAAATACAGCAGGTCCCAGTTAATTATGCAAGATTTATTAAAATAGATTAAGAGTTATTACATAAATAATACAATCAAGTGTATCAATAGGTAAAAATAGAAAGAGTGCAGAGTCGTGTGGATGGACTGGAGGTCAGGACTGAAACCACAAGACAAGGTCAGGGGACAGACAAGAAACCAGTGTGTCTCCATGTTACCTGCATATGAGTAATGGGTAGAGGAAGACAGAAGGAGAGATGGAGAGAGAGAGAGAGAAAGAGAGAGCACACGGTGAATAAAAAGTTGTGAAACATTATAGACAAAAAAAATTTTTCCAGCTATTTTCCCACGTTCTCAAACTTACAGTCTTCTTCTGTAGCTTGCTTTCATTGTTCAGTTAATTTCTGGTGGCGGCTTTCAGATCTTTTATATCACTTTAAGGGAATTTTGTTAAAATGTAAGACAGCACACCATAAACCAGACACAGATCAAAAACACTTGAGAAGCTTTTAAGCACAAGGTAAAAAATACAAAAGAAATGTGATCTTGCATAATAGCGTCTGACCTACTCCTGAACTTTCCAAAATGAATTCTAATACCTACCTCAGCCAGCTTGTTGATAATATACTTAATGTCCCTTACTCATCAAGCAGATTCTTCTCCATACCTCAATGACATAAAAACAGTAATGTCAGTTTGTGTGCACGAACTAAGTGCAGCATTTAAAAAAATGCATTTAGACATTTGTCTGAATTTGCACTAACAACATGCTTTTTAAGCACAAATGTTTGTATATGGAATCTTACCATTTACAGTAAATTCACATCTGCCTCTCTTCCAGTAGCTTTCTTATTTGCTCATCATATCCTGCCACACAGTATTGACGTCCAACCCTGGTTTGTCTGAATTCTGAAATGACAATATCATGGCTGTTAAAATATCTCCGCTTTTAATATAGTTCGATTGTGATGTTAACATCAAAATCGTGGCTTAATCTTTACTTACTAATCTTAAACCATACTATTTAGACTATTAGATATTTTTATTTAGGTTACAAAAAAAGGACAGGTAAAATAACTCATAGCAAATTTTACTCCTTCACTGACTCCTCATCCTCTTTGAGGATCAATTTCTCTCTCTTTTTCACTGCCATTTATTTAATCAATTTCTTTCCCTTAAGCAGTTCTCTCTTCTTCACAAGAGTCTGCTCCTGTTCTAATGGGAAATAACATTAAAATAAGACTATGCAGCCTTCATGCTAAAAGGGCTGTTGTTATGTTAACTATCTAGCATGCTATCTAACTATTTATAGGCAATAGCTATGCTTGTCATGACTACATATCTGGGCTATTCCTCTAACTTACCACTGGTAACACACACATATTGTTACAGCTAACTAATTGCAATATAGCTAGATAGCTATCATGCAAGCCATAACACAACTGTTAACTGAACCTTTAGTTTAATAAGATACCTAGTCTATGGGATACAGAAAATATTAGGCAAAATGTTATCTTACCTGATATATCCAGTTTTTATGCTGGATGGAGGGAGACTGGAGATCCTCTGTCACTGCCATTTCCCCCTGTGAATTAAGTTTTTCCAAAGATTCTCCACCAACTAACTGTACCCAAATTAGCTTGAAATTCTTAACAAACCTGACATCCATCTCAGCAATTCTAAAGCATATAATGCCCCTTATATGTGAAATCAGCCTGTTTAACCTTTTTTTTTTTTAACATCCCAACTTTTCCTTCAATATACCTTATTAAATGTTCTGAATTCTGAAATAATTTTCATAAACATTTCTTTCTTTCTCTGTTATTTATTAAACAGTTATAATGTAGAAACTGGGCAGCATATATTTTAAACAAACAAAAAAAATAATTTTCAGGGATAGAGTGATGAGCCTATTTAAATAAATATGATAGCTGTTTATAATTTAATATGTTCACTGCCACTGTAATGTATCTCCTTTGCAAATTGGAGTTTTATTCACTGGAATGCATTCACAGAGCAGAATGTATCATCTCATTTCCGAAAGCTGTGGGTTTCAGGGGTATCATATATATATATATATATATATATATATATATATATATATATATATATATATATATATATATTTTTTCCTTTTGTACTGTTCCAATGCTACTCTGAAGTTAACCTGTGAGTCACTGATTCACATACAGTAGACCAGCATTCTTTACACAATGAAACGTTATCTGAGCTGAATCCATTCCTTAGAATGCTAAGTCACTTACGTGTTATTCCCACTGGGCCACTGCATCCCAGACATCTCTAATCTGCACTCAACATATCCAGCCTCTGACCTCAATCTTTCTTATGGTACCCTCCAGACAATTATCGCTATCTCATACAGTCTACCTTCTATCAATCCCCTTGGTATTTATATAGACTGAGAGTGAGCTGCACTTCTTTTCAAAGGGAGGCTTAGGACACAGATTGTTTTGGACATATGGTAATAAAGTGAAGTGTGACCATGAATTAATGAGTTAAAAAACAGCCTCTTGTCATTCCATGGTCTCATGATTCTTATAAGATTTTGATCAAGGCAAGTCATGAATAGGTAAGGCTAGTAGAAGGTTTTAGTGGTCATAGCTTTTCTCTTGACTTCATTCGTATCCAATTAAATGACCTTTGCTCTTTATATTACCAAGCAGTCTGTTTGGGTTGCACTCTTATGGTGCAATTAGGCAGATTTCATGAATTTACATTTATGGCATTTAGTAGACGCCCTTATCCAGAGCGACTAATGGAAGTGCTTTTTTGTAGTCTATATAAATACATCCTCATGCTAGTTCACTAGGCCAAGAAATAAGAGTATCATCAGTTGAAAAGCCCCGTTGGGGAGGTTAGTACAGTATGAACAAAACAAACAAAACATACAAGACAATGATTTTTGAATTATTATTTCTTTAAATTAACAAATTGTTATTTTAAGTGCTTAGTGAATATGTAGGTCTTTAGTCTTTGTTTTAAGACAGGCAGTGAGCTGTTCAGACAGCCATGGGAAGTTCATTCCCTCAAATAGGTGCCAGGACAGAGAAGAGCCTTGATGCATGTCTTCCTTGAGTTACCCTGAGAGTTGGTGGGTCCAATTGAACAGGTTAAGGTAAGTGGGCACTGGATGGTGCACATGGACATACCTGCTAGGAATGAGTTGCAGTAGTCCAGCCTCGAAATGACCAGGGACTGAACAAGCGCCAGAGTGGCCTATGTGGATAGAAATGGCCAGATCCTCCTGATGTTGTAAAGAAGAAAGCTGCATGAGTGTGTCAGTTTAGCGATGTGTGGCAAGAAGGACAGTTGGTTGTCCAGGACTACCGAAGGTTGAGTGCATTAATAGATTGTGAGATCTGAGAGTTGTTCAGGAAGATTACAAGATGTTGTCATAGGGAAGCATCTCTGGGGATTTTTGGGATTTAGTTTGAGCTGATGAGCTGCCATTCATGAGGAGATGTCTGTCAGACATTCTGAGATCCATGCAGAAACATGAATGTCTGAGGGCATAAAAAAGAGGATAAGTTGAGTGTCATCAGCATAGCAGTGGTATGAAAATCCATGTGAGGATATGACCTCACCAAGAGAGCAGGTATAGAGGGAAACAGAAGAGGACCCAGCACTGTGCCTTGTAGGACACCAGTGGAGAGTTTGCACGAGCAGATGTGGATCCCCTCCATGTCACCTGATAAGAAGCAAACCTTTGCCATGCTGTGTCTCATAACTTCCAAGACTTATGAGGATGGACAGGAGAGTCTTGGGATTTATTGTTTTGAAGGCTGCTGGAAGGTTAAGGAGGATGAGACTGATAACAGCTTGGTTGATCTAGTGGCATGAAGCTTCTCAGCAATGTCAACAAGGGCAGAAATCTTTGAAGCCAGACTGGCTAGAATTTCTGAAGTTATTCTGGGTAAGATTGAGAGACAGTTGATTGTAGACAGAACATTCAAGAATATTAGAAAGAAATGAGAGAATTGATGCTGGTCGATAGTTACTGATGTCTGAGGTGTTCCGAGTCAAAAAGGTGAGTCTTTTCTGCACAGTGGATTTTCAACCAATAAATCTGAAAATGTATCGAGTCCCTGGATTATACAAAGTTGTTTCATGGTGCCTAAAGGTGCTGTTTTGTTAGTATTCTTATAGTGAAAAATGCATTTGCACCAGTTATAACCAGAGTTAATAATTTAATGAATTATGATAAATGACTTACATTGTCCTCTCTTAGCTTTTTAATAGTGATTTTGGCCTCCATTAAATGATTATTGAGTACGATGATCTCTCGACTGAGTGTCCTTTTCTCCTCTTCATATTGCTGTGTCTAAATGAAGGAGAAAATAAGTAATGAAAGCTATGTAAAAGCACTTCAAAGCACAATCTCTACTTTAGATCAATTCAGTATTGCTATTTTTGCTAGACAGCATGGTGACCTGCAGCTCACATTTTTGAGTGCAGGGTCTATTTCATTTCTTCATCCATAAAATCTATTAAAATCGCACTCTCCCAGTTTCTAAATGCTGGGAACTACAGTATATATTAAACTATAATCAACAATGTTATAATTGTATTACAATAATCATATATAATAGTGTTTATATAGTCATGATAGGATATTTATTACTCAAACATGGGGGGTCTAAACAAAAAAAATAATCCCTTTAATCCCTCTTCTATTGCCTTGTATCATATTTTTGAGGAAACTGTGTTATAATTACAGCAGGTCAGGTTTGATTGTCCCCATCTCCCATATACTGTTGACATTGTTGCAAGTATGGGCATTAGTTTTCTTGGCAAAAATGAAGAGATGAGACAAAATGAATTCTTACTTACATGAAATGGTAACACTTCTCTGTCAAGCTATTTGGGAGTCAAATCTGCTTCATAATTATATGTATATTTGGCATTTCATATTTAAAAATTTTCAGTGGTCATCGTTGTTGTACAGTATAGAGGCTAGTGATCACTGATGTAGAACAGTTAATATTAGGTGCAAGCTCACACTTGGAACATTGTTGATTGAATACTGGTTAACCATTTAAGGTGCCAGTATTTGATTATGGAAGTCACTATTTCAGTAGGTCCTAAGTAATTTAATGCCATAAATTAAATGTAATTTTTAATACTTAGTTGCAACCATTATTTCAACTCAGAAAGGTCACTGGTATCAGCACTATTTGCAGTCCCATAGTACTGAAGTTTCACACTTCTGTGGTGTGATGTGATTAATGCAATAATTGTGTAGATGTTTGGTTGAGAAATAATTTCTATTAATTAGATTTGCTCAGGTCAGGCTTCAGTTGCAGTAAGTGGCCATAAATGGTGTTTTTTGACCTAAACCTTAGTCTAAAAACTGTATTTTCAAATTGTTAGTACTTCATACTAATGGAAAATTACCATTTTTTGTAACAAATGTTTTTCTGCTCATCACGGTTATAAAGAGTGCTTATTTGAGTTACTACAGACTTCCTGTCAGCTCAGACCAATCTGGTCATTCTCCCCTGATCTCTCTAATCAGCAAGGTGTTTCAGCCTGTGGACCCTCTGCACACAGGATGTTTTTCACACCATTCTGTGTAAACTCTAGAGACTGTTGTGTGTGAAAATCCCAGGAGATCAGCAGTTTCTGAAATACTCAAACCAGCCCATCTGGCACCAACAACCATGCCACAGTTAAAGTCACAGAGATCACACTTTTTCCCCATTCTGATGTTTGATGTGGACATTACCTGAAGCTCTTGACCTGTATCTGCATGATTTTATGCATTGTGCTTCTGCCACATGATTGGCTGACTGGATAACTGCATAAATGAGCAGGTGTACAGGTGTTCCAATTAAAGTGGATGGTGAGTGTGTTGTGTTTGTGTATGGGGACAGTCTCTCTGGTAATAAGAAAATAAATTATGGTTGAGTGGGTCTTTTGTGTCCCAAATCCCCTGTGAAGCAATTAGTTGCAAGTTGTGGTCTAAATATTCTTCAAAACAACTAACAACTTGAGATTTAATTATCTCAAAAACACACAGTGAAATGACAAAAATGACAGCATATCAGTGAGAATGGTTTTGAGAGAACTGTCATCTGAGCAAACTTCATAACATTGCAGTGTTACCAGGTCTCTTTTGCTGCTGCCTACGTTTGAGCTGCTGACGTGGGCAACTTGTTTTTAATGTTGTCTCATTTAAATTATGTTCCTTTTAACATCCTTATATTACAATGCATTTTAGATTATAAAAAGCATTGTATATGGTTAGAAGGGAAATATTTTGAACATCGGGTTCGTTTGTAGTGGAGGCACTGCAACCTTGTCCAAACTGAATAAATAATGCTATGTATGTACAGGGGCTATATGAACTTGGGATAACCATCAGTAAAAATCACCTGGATACCTGAATAGAGTAAAATGTCATGGTAGGGGCTGGACATCCAGACTGTCACTAGGCCATGGTAATGATACAACCAGCCTCTGCTCAGACAAGGGCAGACAGTGACAGCTATTATGATAATTGAATGGCCACCTTTTGTTTGTGGAATGTCAATTTGACTAATTCACAAAATTAGGCAATATGACCTTTGGCAGGAGTCCTTGATTCAACAACAAAGTTACCCTGGATTTATCTCACCATCCATTGCATGTGAGGTTATTATCACCAGAGCATGCAGTTTTTTGCAGTCTTTTTGCCAAAATGATTGCTAGCAAAAAGATGGGTTTGAGGGACACCAATTTCATTATGGCATCTTGCATAGGCTTATGAGGAGAGGCCTGAAGGGACTCCAGCACAAGGGGGAGATCCCACAGGCTTTGATCCCTAAAGAGATGCTTGTCCGTGGTGCTGTGGTGCACTGAGATAGCTGCCAAATGTATCATTAGCCTAGATCGAGAACTGCTAAGAATGGGCCTACCAGAGGAGATTCTGTGCAAGGCACAGAAATTTGGCCTCATTCTACCATGATGGTCGATGTAACTGACAGTCAGTGCATTGTCTAAGTGAACCAACATGTACAGCAGTAGGTGATGCCACTGGCCATCAGGGAAGAAAATATTGATTGCATACATCTTGAAAATACCGGTAGTGCTAGAGAAAGGTAGAAGGGTAGACCTTTGAATTGAAATGCCTACCCTTAAAAGGAAAAGCAAAATCTTAGATAGCATCTGTTGCACAGCTTGAACTACATCTAACAGCCTTGGCATATGAAAGCTGAGGGTCATTAAGAACCAGTTTAGATCTCTCAAATTTGGAACTGGGTCAAATCTGCTGCCCTTTTCTGAACAAGCAACTAAGTTGAGTAGAACCCCTGTTTTGATTTGTAGGGTCTAGCTTTGTGATTCATTTATATATAAGGAAGAACAAACTTCTTGAGTCAGAGCAATAAATTTGTTAGGGTCTGATATCGATGAGGCCCTGATCCCCGCAGTGGAATACTGTCATTAGAAACCATTAATCTGATGTAGTTGCAGCCCAATGGGCAATGTTTTCCACTGTAAAGCATCCCATAGCCAGCCACTGCCCTTCAGAGGTGTGCTCTAGGGCAAATTAGGCAGGGATGATTTGCTCATGTCTCGCAAAGCAGTCTATACTAAATACACCTGACACTGTGGATCTCTGTGTGAGGGAACTGAAGTGTTGTATCAGCTCCCTCACTGAGGGATCCACTTCCATAGACTGACACAATTGCTTAAATGATTGGGCATTGTTCATATGGTTTGGAGGACACAAAATCTGTAGCTCTAACCGTAGTTACAAACTACTAAGCAGAAAGCACCATATGATGTACTGTACATGTGATCTGGCATGTGTACAGGGTGGTATTATTATTATTATTATTATTTTACATATACAGCTCATAAATCACTTTGTTGAAAGGTCTCGGCATGTGTTAATGCGCAATAAAGTATCCACGTAGTTCTTATCACCCCTGTCAGCAGTGAAAGAGGCATAAATGTGGCAGAGAGAGAGAGAGAGAGAGAGATGTTTGTTGTGGTGTTGGTTTTTGATTTTCTCCTCCAACAGGATTGTGTTGCTGCTTCCATAAATAAATTTGTTAGGGTCTGATATCAATGAGGCCGTGAGCCCCACAGTGGAATACTGTCATTAGAAACCATCAATCTGATGTAGTTGCAGCCCAATGGGCAATGTTTTCCACTGTAAAGCATCCCACAACCACAAGTAAAGGTGAAATCTGTTCAAATGAATCTTTAGCATAATCTTGTGATATGAAATCATGTAAAATTTACATTTAAAACTTCATCTAGCTTTTTTTTTTAAATTTTATTTTGTTTTGTTTTTTTCCCACATGGAGAGGGGATCACAGAGAGCATCTTAATCAGGGACAATGCTTATACAATTAAATAGCTATGTATATATATATAGCATTTTTAACCCCCTGCCTACCCCCTAAGTCACCTTTACTTATATTTAAGTAAATGTATAAGCAAACTCTTTAGACAAGTGCATTTATAAATGATTGTTGTTGACTGATATTAATAACAATGCCTGCTGCTATTGGTATAATTGCTCATAACATTAAAACTGGACCAGCTCTTGTTAAACACATTTAATCTGTATATATTTCAATTTTGTGCACTGAGAAGATATATACTGATACATCTTTGAAAAAGTTTTATAAAGATCTCGATACACCTCTTGGGGGTTTGAGATTAAGTGGAAGCTAGAGGCCAAGTGCAACCATAATTATATTAAAGTATAAATGTACTTATAAAAATAATAACCTTAGTTTATTGCCTGTCATTGTCTCACAAAAATGCTGATATGGCCTGGCTAAAAATTGAGGTTGGATCCACCTGCCTTAAAGGGAATAAACGTTATATTTTAAGAAATATGTTTTATATATTGGATTCTAGTGAATGTAAAAGTAGCACAGCTGTAGGTTATAGGGCTGTTACTCTGACTCCTTCAGTGCCATAAATTGTATTTAGTTACCATGCCCCTTTCTGGTCCATTCCAACTGAATATTACTTTTTCTCCAAACATCATTGTGCAAATCACCTGATGACTGAAAATATGTCTTCAAGGAAATAGGTAAAGAAATTTGCACAGCTATACTACTTTTGTGATGGACAAAAAAAAAAAATGGTCAGAATGACTCCCTTTGTAGTTCTACATTTATATTCTATCATGGTCCTCTCATCCACCCATGCAGATTCAGCACACTAGTGCTGGGTTTTTCCAAAGTTATATTGCTTGTTAGACATATTTTTTAAAATGATATGTCAAAGGCAGTTATTTTGTTCACATTCCATTTTCATTCAGTGTCCATTTTTGCACCTGCAGTGCGAACAGTTTTCTTTGAAATAGCTTTGCAAGGAATTAAAAGATGCTGCAGACACAATGAGAAGTGCTTCTGAAGCAGGTTCTCATACTTCCATTTGAGGGACAGTAATTTCTTCCAGTAGGCGTCTTAACCTGGCTCCCTAAAATTGAAAAAGAAGGGGATTTTATATGTCAAAGAATTTTAGTTAATATTCTGCCTATTTAGATGAAGGCAAAGGATGTGAAGGTCACATTAGAATTTAACAAATTCCCAGGTTTCATAAATGTAGTAAGTTTCTATTTTTGATTTAATCACTCTAAAATAACGGCTTTTGATTCGACAAACAGGCTGTGAAGTGTGAATAGTATTGCCAGTTGTCAGCACGAAAGACTGCTGCTACAGGCAGGGGACAAATGACATGTTTTGATGATGGTGGTGGAGAGTCCTGTCAGTCCAAAATTTCCCAATAGGCCTTCAATTTTTTTGAAATTTGGTGACTGTGAAGGCCATAGCATATGACCTATATTATTTTCATATTCACTAAACCAGTCAGTGACACCGCATGCCTTGTAGATGGTACTATATCCTGGTAGAAATCACACTTATCATAATAGAAATGTATTATGTGTGATAATGTGCTAAAATACATAACTGTGGTTCTCTGAACCCCAGATAACTGGCAGAGGCAGTGAAAAATCACCTGGGTACCTTTTTCTGTGTGTGGGCATGGATGCAGAGACATTCAGCAAAGTCATGAATGACCATATAATGTAATATTTAATATAAATATCTCTTCATATGGCCATTACTCCCTGGAACGAATGACAAATGACAGGGAACTCTGATGGTTATCCAGTGCATATGTATCTAGTGTTCTATAACTGGCAGGGCCACTGAGATTCACCTATGCTACAATGTCAACCAGCGAACCTTAACTGAGTGGAAAGGTGTTGATCTGATGATGGAATTGCTACCGTCTGGTGTAAATAGTAGTATATTAATGAAATTTTATTTGTATAGCGCTTTTAACAATGGACATTGTCAGAATGCAGATTTACAGAAATATATATATTCCAGGTACAAATCTTAAATTTATAAATTTATCCCCATATAGTATATTTGTAAAGTAGTAATTGTAGAGTGCTCTCTAGGAAAGAAAATGTTAGCAGGATTCTTGTCATATAACGCTGCAAGGTCAATTGATTGGTTTACAAATGTGGGTAATATTTATTTGTGCAAAAACCCAAGGTTCAACCACAATGTCAAGCCAGAGTCATCTGGCCACTTATGCATACAAGGCAAACTTAATACCAAGGCATTCTCCTGCTCATTTTACATTTACTTCAAAGCAACTTACAATTGAAACAGGATATAACTGAGCAGTATACAACCATCAAGATACAACTTGCTCAAGGGCAAAACAGTGGCAGACTAATAGTGCTGGGATTTGAACTTACAACTTTCTAATCAGTAGTCCAATGCCTTAATTACCAAGCTCACACTTTCTCACTTTTTGCTGAAGTGATTGCTAGCAAGAAGGCAGTCCTGAGAAAGACCCATTTCAGTTTGGCTGCATGGTCTCATAAGGGGGGGTGGGGGTGGGAGGGGGGGGAGATGTCTTAAGAGACTCCAGCAATATATTGACGGAGACCACTGAACAGTGTTAAGCGTGCTTAGCCACAAGTCCACTATTGAGGGAGACCCATTTCAGTTTGGCTTCCTGCATGAGTTCATAACTATTGAGAGAGACCCATTTCAATTTGGCTTCCAGCATAAGCTCATAAGGGGGGGTCTTAAGCTATATATTGAGGGAGACCACTGAAAAGTGTTAGGCGCGCTTAGCCACAGGCCCATTATTGAGGAGGCTGTGGGGGTACGGGACTCAGGATGGATATGGGGGGGATAGAGGGAAACCCAACTCTGGACCATGTATGCGTGTTAGCTAACCACAATAGCAGCTCATATTCACAGGTCGCAGACAGGATGGATATGGAGGGATAGAGGGAAACCCAACACAGATAGGGTGGACACTTGCGACGCAAGAAGAGGAAAAGGAATGATGGATCTTTCTTATTTTTTGGCCCTTGTGCAGTTAAGTATTGCCAGTTAAGTGTTCGAAAATACCTTGAACTCAGCCACTAGTGGTTATCCTGCCATTTCCTCATGTCTTAATCAACCAATTGTCAGAACTTTCCTTCTCTCAATACCGTTTCTCCGCTGAAATTTTCCATTCACTGGTTTTTGTTATGTAGTGGCTATATCTTAGAATAGTTTAAGGCATTCTTTAATATATAAACTGTTATTTATTTATTTGTTTGTTTGTTTGTTTGTTTGTTTTCATTTTGAATTTTTAAAATCTATTTTTCTAAAAGTGGATGGGGTTGCTCTAATTTTAAATGGTACCATTGGTCCTTCATTCTGCTCTCAGTTGTGAAATGGTTTGATCCTTGTTCATGGAAACAAATAGAAAAAGAGCTCATTTCTCCAATTCATTTACAAGATTTTTTTATTTTCTGGCCTCTCCTATAGGAAGTACTCATTACATTATGGGCCTATACTATCCTACACACTCCAGACAATTAAAAAGATAGAAGCTTCTTTTACAACTAAAACTACATGGCATACTCACACAACTATTTGGCACAATTTGAATTTACTCTTTACTTCCTGGTGGACAACCTTTTGTGCAGCCATCTTGGGCAATAAAGGGTATTATGTTGCTAAATGTTGTTAAAGGAGAGGAATCCTAGATTTCCAAGAATTAATTAAAAGATTTAATATTTCCCGCAATACTTTATTTATTTATTTCAAACTACATGCAGCTTTAAAAGCCCATAATGTACCTTGGGGCACAAACCTTCAAACCCATCTGGTATTGAAATGGATTCTCAATGCGCCAAGCAAAGGAACTGTTTCTTATCTTTTCTTTTGTCTCACAGATCATAACAAGTTTTTTTTTTTTCCCTAAGGCAAACTTATGGTTATCGGATCTGGCTCCTCCAAGTAGAAACAATACATTCCATACATCTATGAATCCTAACCATCGGTTCATCCATTTTACAATTATCCACAGAGCATATTTAACCACTCGAATACGATACATCATGGGCTTATCACCCCACCCTTACTGTAATTTTTGTGGGCCAGGGAACCTGGGCACATTGATGCACTTGCTTTTGGAATGTCCAGATGTACAAAAATTTTGGGATATGGTGTTAGATGTTCTGTATCATGTCATAAAGATATATTTTCCTAAAGATTGTGCTCTTTTTTTGCTGAATGATAATTCTCAACTTCCTCAAAGTGGAAAAGACCATAAACTTTGGTTAGCCGGCATGACTATCACAAAGAAATTATTAGTTCAGCGTTGGAAACCTCCTCATGACCTTTCAGCCAAACATTGGATGCATTCTTTACTTGAGTTACTGTATCTGGAACTGTCATTGGCACGGGTCAGTCATGTCAGACATGATACCTTGTCTATGTGGAAGACCTCAATATCTACAGTTAAAGATCTTTTGGACTATTAATTAAATATTCTTTTTCCTTGCTGTGTGATCCTGATGTGCGGTGGGATGGGTGTAAGGAGTACTAATTTATTGGATGATCCTTTTCTCATGTCTTTTGTATGCTTTTTTTGAAAAAATAAAACACTGAATTACAAAAATAAAATCTATTTTTCTTTATGAAGATTTTGATATTATAAATGGGAGGTTGCCTACATTGGAGGGGGGATTTGGGGATGGTATAGTAATATTGATGTACATATGTCTTGGTGTTTGTCATAGTTAAAAGTAATAAAACAGCTGATCCCATAATAAAAAATCCCATATTGATAGTATCTGTTGTGTTAAGTGGAAGCTTGTGGCTTAAACATTTACAGGTAGTCTTACAAGTCATCCTTTGTAAACTTATGTAATCTGAAAACATCATGTGATGCCAGAGAGTGTTATTCCTTACACACATATGACCTTGGGTGCCTAGGCATGGTCTTATAAACACAAGGAGATTTTTTGGGGCGTTAGATAGTTTGAACTGAAGTGATCATACCTTGGCTGCATGCATGAAGATTCGATATACACATTTATTTTGTGCCTGCCTGCATCTCATTTCTGATGATTTAAATCAGGGAGGAAAAAAACCTCTACTCTCTAACAATTGTTAAAGGTCAGTGGTATCAGTATTCTTTGCAGTTCCACAGTCCTGAATTTTCACACTTCTATGTCGGGCATAGGAGAGATTTGTGGTCATTTGCAGCCTCATTTGCGAGGGTATTATTTTATTCATTTATTTGCATTACATTTATTTTTTTAACCACCCAGTGGTGTGATGTGTTTAGTGCAATCATTTGTGTAAATAGAAATTTGGTAGAGAAATAATTTCTTAGATATGCTCAGGCCGGGCTTCAGATGCTGTAAGTGGCTATAAATGTTTTTTTTTTAACCTTAACCTTAGTCTAAAAACTGTATTGTTTTTCAAATTGTACTTCATGTTAATGGAAAATTACCAATTTTTGTGACATTTGTAGCTGTTTTGCTTAGGAAGGTGTAATCTAAAGACTAGTAAAAACAGGTATTATTAAGTTAAAGAGATGTGGTGATGGATAGTGGTGCTATGAGTTCATTTGTGTGAGAATGACTTTGGTACAGTTTTGATTGAGAGTGACATGAAACCACAATCTTTGAATTCCTGGACCTGTAGTCATCGCATTTGTTGCTATATACCATTTTGTCAGTCAAATTTTCAGGGTTGGCCATGTGTGCTTGCTTTCTTTTAAATTAAAAAATACCAGTGTCTTTCTTAACAGAATGTTCTGTACCGTTAGTATCATATAGTTGTGGTTTCAGTTTGTCATTATTTTGTATCCTTACTCCGTGTACCAATGTTTGGGTCACTGGAGGAGTTGTGGTTAGGCCACAGAGCTCAGTTGCAGCCTGGGTATGATTCCTGGCCAGGGAACCAACCCCAGCCACTGGGGTTGCATGCAACAGTGCACTCTCAGTGCCAGTCCAAAGCCCGGATAAAATTGGGGAGGGTTGCGTCAGGAAGGGCATCTGGGGAAAAACTGTGCCAAATCAAATACGCGGACCAATGATCCGCTGTGGCGACCCCTAACAGGAGCAGCCGAAAGAGTTCAGAAGTTCAGAAGTTCCTTGATAATGTGCAACATGTCTATTTGCTGTTCTGTGGACAGGTTTCCTACCTTTTGGTTAAACTTCTCCTCTAGCTCTTGGTTTATTCTCTGCAATGCTGCATAGCCGCTCTGTATCCTGCAAGCAAATTGGATGAGATGAGTTATAATCTGTTGTAATACTGCAAAGGTTTGCTAAAACAGTAAAGGTAATTCACCCAAAATACTGTTGCAGATATAAATCATGGCACTAATGAATGACTCGGGAGTTAAATTTCAGTTCTATGCAGGAAATTGTGAATAATTTTTAGCACAAAACAGACTCTACTCTTGGTGGGATTCCAGCATGTTAATGAAATGCTGTGTGTCAGTGTTGTACCAACTATACTCATATCTAAGTCTCATTTTTGCAAGCATCATGATTTAAAATGTCTTATTTTAATTGTGGATGTGTGCTCATTACTTGGGGAGAGGCGACTGCTTTACTTAAAATAACTCAAAAATAGAATTGCTTCTAATGTTTTTCGTTTGAGTGTGTTTATAGTTTTACATGAGGGAGACCATGCCATGAGGGCTGCCTGCTGCAAGCCACTTGAATAAATGTAATAATGTTAGCACAGTAATCAACCCAAAACATTGCTGGCACACTGGGAATTCTTCCATGCTGCCTCTCTGGATCACTCACACACACACACACACAAACAAAATACAAATAAATTGTTCAGATAATAATAAGGAAATTATTTTAAGGTTAAATTAATTATTCATTCATTCTTTAGTGAAAATGGATTAAAATTGTTGGTGTTACTTATGATGATGTGATGATATGAATTGTATGTGATGTAAATTGTAAAATTAAAAGTTGCTTTGAAGTCAATCAAACAGTAGCTTTACAGAGTGATGGCAGTGTTGTGCTACAGAATTGTGTAGCATGAGTCAACAGTTATTGTTTGCCATGAGTAATCAGCGATTACAGCTACACTGTTTGACCAAAATTGCTACTCAGGAACTCTGAAAACATTTATTGAGAGAAATCCCTATTCCACCAGCAGGGGAGTGCTGCAAATCCTGTATGTGGCTTTTAAATAGTTCATGTGCACAGTACTCCTGGCCATCTGCTTCACTCAGGAAGGCTTATAAGGAATGCCCAACATTACCTTCTATTGTCTGCACTGTAGATGCTTTCTCCAGGTTAGACTGAGTGATGGTTGGTTAAAGACTCTTCATTAGATTTTTAAATAATCATTCTGTGACCCAGTCAGGACAGGACCAGGTTGATTTACTCTCCCTATGACTTCAGCCAGTAGCCCTGTCCAATAATTTTGTTTAGGCTTAGTTGGGGAAAAAAAGCACAGATGCTTTGAACCTGCGTAGCTTGTCAGTAAATTTCTCCAGCTCCTCCTGTGCCCGTCTTAGTTCTGTCTCCAGGTACTGCTTGGTGGCGTCAAACTCAGTCTCCAGCATCTCCAGCTTGTGAGTGGTATAGGAGAGCCGCTTCCGTAGGTCCTCCTTCTGCTCCTGCAATGAACTGCACATATACAAAGGGTTGAGGATGATTGATCCTACCTCACCCTACTTAAATTCACTGCTTCCTAAGTAGTGACACACGTACTGTATATCATCTTTTAAAGCAATACTGTGGTGGCAAGTGACTATATTAACTTTTACTGCAATATGCAAAATGATTAAGCCACAAAACCAAAAGACTACTGATGTAGTTTGTTGATAAAGGTGTAAAATAAAGTTATGATATAATACAGCAGCACAGGAAAGCAAAGCTCCTTAATGAAGATTATTTAATAATGAAGATGGGATGGTAATGATGTCCCTTAACTGATTTAAAATAGAGTGACATGCAATGAACAAATATGTACAGTCTAATGATCTAATTACAGTAATTATCCAGCACAATCTCATGCCACTGTAACAGGAAAATTGAACATTGGTAGAATAAGTTAGAATGTGATTGGGAGTGCTGTTGGAGGTTTTAAGTGCCTGGTATAGGATTGTGGAAAGAGTGGGAGAGATGGGAATAAAGCACAGGCAGTAGTGCACAGACTGTATGGAGATTAGACTCCATATATGATTTTTTGCAACAGACATTTACTCTGAAGGTGTTCAGTATAACACTACTTCACACACATCTTACAGCTCTCAGTTCTTTCAAATCTGCTGGAATCCTCAACTTGCAACACACCTACAACAGGAAAGTTTGCTTTACATTACAACTAAAATGTTTGATATATCTTTTAGTTACAGGTAAACTTTAGTTGCACTGGAAACGCGTTCGCTCATCCAAACATAATTTATATTGTGATTCGCTACACTAAACACTACTCATAGCATTGAAGAATTTAGTAGAGAGGAAAATAATGTAGTAGCTTTACTTTACATTGACATGTAATGTAGATTATGCCTTTGTAGAGATGAATGATTACTAATATGAGGTGGTTAATGCAGTGTTTTGCAGGCTGTTCCCCAGGCCTCCTCAGAAAATCCACATTTTTTGCTCCCAACTCACCTGTAACAAGCTACACTATATGGCAAAAAGTATGTGGACACCTGACCATAACACCCATATGAAGGTCTTCCCCTAACTTTTGCCACAAAGTTGGAAGCACACAATTGTCTAGAAAGTCTTTGTATGTGGTAGCATTACGATCTGTCCTAGCATGACAATGCACTGTGCACAAAATGAGGTCCAGAAAGACATGGTTTAGCAAGGTTAGTGTGGAAGAACTCGAGTGGCCTGCACCGAACCCTGACCTCAAACCCACTGAAAATTAGGATAAGGCCAGGCCTTTTTGCCAGACATCAATGCCCAATCTCTTATGCTCTTGTGGCTGACAGGCCACAAATCCCAAACACCACGGTCCACAATCTAGTGAAAAACCTTCTCAGAAGTTTGGAGGCTGTTATAGCAGCAAATAGGGGGACCACCTCTATATTAAGGCTCATGGTTTTGGAATGGGATGTTAAATGGTCAGGTCTCCACATACTGTGGACATATAGTGTATGGAGAATAGTGCATGGTTGAGGTGTTTTGAGAAATAGGCAGTAGTAAAAATGTACCATCTGGGGGTGCCCAAGGAACGGTTTAGCAAACACTTGAGTTAATGGAAGTGCCTTGATGATAAATGTTTTTTTATTTGTTTTACTCTTACCTTCTTTTCTGATGTTTACTACCATTTCGAGAGGCTTTAAGTGCAGTTTTCCCAATATATATTTTTTTCATGTTATGTTTTGCTTTTTCTTGTGTGTAGTAATTCCACTGGGTGTTGGCGCCCAGAGACTGTGAAACACCCTAAGTTTTCCTTCCAGAATCAGAGAATAATTTTCTGTCAGGATTGATCCTGATAAAAAGAGAAAAAAGAGAACACTGCTACAATCACACAGTCCATAGGTAACTCATTTACTTCCAGGACCTCTGGAATGTATTCTTTTTGACTCAAGAATTAGGCAGGGGGCCTGAACATCACTTCTGAATAACAAGTTGCTAATTTTTATTTATTTATTTCATCAGTTACTATAATGCAAAGTAATTCCTTGGAACCAATGGGCTTTAGTGTATGTTTTCAATTATCAGGCCTATTTATTATAGATGGGACTTTTGTTTGTATGTTGGATATATGGAACATTACAGTTATGTGGAAAATTTATATGTAGATTAGAATTCGAGTAAAATTCCGAAAAAGCTTTCATTTCATCACATGTAATTTGTAAACTGTTTATGCATTTATAAATAGCTGTAGTGAAACCTGGAAAGACAAAATGAATGTCACTAAAAAAGACTATTCATGCAGCAAGACAAAAATATTAAAGACTATTCATGCAGCAATATACTGACAATATACTAGACTCCTGTTAGATTGTATTTGAAAGCTTCCCATCTGCTTATTAATTTGTCACAGTTTTAGTCTTTTTTTTCATTTTTTAAATTGTCTCTTGCTTTTATGTTACATCATATTACATTTGACATCAAAGAAAAAGTGTGGTCTACTTCTTCAGTCTGCATTTTCTATCCCCCAGGCTTAAAGGCTTAATATCTGGCAACTTTGGAGAATTGAATGGGCCACTTATAAAATTAAGTTGTTGACATAAATTGC
Organism: Pangasius sanitwongsei; assembly: GCA_037576675.1. Lineage (NCBI taxonomy): Eukaryota > Metazoa > Chordata > Actinopteri > Siluriformes > Pangasiidae > Pangasius > Pangasius sanitwongsei. The sequence continues at coordinate 22,532,236 of CM075012.1, forward strand.
CAACTCTTAATACAGCCCAATGAGAATCATCAATAGGATCTTATAAGATCTTGCCATGTTCCACCGGTAAGGTTGCTTGCACTTTGCTCTTTAATACATTTCTTTCTTTCATGTTATCTTATAGGCTTGTATTGCTGTATAGAGAAATGTTTCATAAAGCACTGATGAAATGACTGGCTATTCTGACTACCTCCACAATATCCTCCTCAGAGTCAGGCACATTGCAAATCCATCATCCCCAATCTGTTCCATCACTGATTGAGATCTGTGAGGGAGCCCCTGAGAAATATGGTGTCTAATCACACTACACGCTTCACGAGATGAAAGAAACCCAAGAAGTTACTAGGTTTGGGGATCACCCATGTGTATTGTCTATTATTTATTACTATTTTTATAGCATGTCACTTTTTCTTTTGATCAGCAGTTGCTTTCCCTTGCTGCACAAACTGATACTGACTAGATGATAGTTAGACAGCAATCAATGACATTCCCTCCAGTGCAGTTCCAGAGAGTCCCAGAGTTCCTAACTGTCAGAAAACCTTTGTGTGATTTATGATCAATAACACTAATGATGGGGAAATGCATTTAGCAGAAAATCTCACAAAAATATGATTGAAAATGGAATGATTGTTCTCTACATTTTCCCATCATTATTGTTTGCCACCGAATAATTAACAATAAGTACTGAATGGCCATTTGATTGAAAACAAAAGGCTGCTTTTTTTGCACCGTACTGTACATACAATATACATGAGCACTTCATATGACCTAGGTGTTCCCTCTGAGAATTTTTGCTATCAGTCCCCATCTGCTGTCGCATCTGACTCACAACAAATCTTCATGTTTGGGGGGTACAAAAGCCGAGCATGTCGTAATCAAAGTTAGCTCTGCATTCCCTAAGTGGGTGTCGATTTGTGCTTTGAAGCAAATGTACAGCGGAGGGAACTTTGTCCTCAGCTTTCTAACCATTTGCAATTCTGCTGGAGACCTACAACACTCTAATGGTGTAGCTCTGTAATTGAGCACAGCAAGGATCCTCTCCAGCTTCAGCAAATGCAGCCCTTTTTTGCTTAAACCATTTGAATGTGGGTACACAGGACTTTGATCCTATTAATGAACCCATAATGATTTGCAAACTCTTAAAATGCTTGACAGTGGTCCAGTCTAAATACCCTACATGCACTAAAGTAGTCATTAGTATTTGTATTTTTCCATTTTTATTTATTTATTTATTTATTTATTGTTGTTTGTCTTTTATAAATTGTGTGGTGTTGTCAAACCCCACTGCAAATCAAATCACCTGGACAATAAAGAACTGAACTGAACTTATTGGTCTCTATTCTGCTAACTTTCATTGACCAGGGAAAGTTTGCCTGTAAAATGCTGACACGAATGGTGTCTTCACGTCTCTATGTAAGTGAATTTTCTCAATATCCTGCAGCATTCTGTCGGAGAATGGGGGAAAATGTAATCTCAGTGACTTTGACTGTGGCATGGCTGTTGTTGCTAGATGGGCTGGTTGGAGTATTTCAGAAACTGCTCATCTCCTGGTACGTTCATGCATAACAGTCTCTACAATTTACAGTTTACAGAGAATGGTGCGAAAAACAAAAAACACCTAGTGAATGGTTCTCTGGGCAGAAGCACCTTGTTGTTAAGAGTGGTCAGTGGAGAATGGCCAGACTTGTTTTGAGCTTCCAGGAAGGCTCCAGTAACTCAAATAAGCACTCTTTGCAACCGTGGTGAGCAGAAACACATCTCAGAATATATAACACGTAAAACCTTGAGGCAGATAGTCTACAATTGCAGATCACCACACTGGGTTCCATGCCTGTCAGCCAAGAACAGGAATCTGAGGATTCGGTGGGTTCTTCTACCTAAGGAGATTCTGTGCAAGATGGAGTGAGCTGCATGAGCTCACACTTGTCAGCACAGTTGTCTGAATGGACCAGCACATGGCCAAGTCTGAGAACAGGCAAAAAGAATTCTTGTCCAGAGTGACCTCCCTTAATTCCAGCTGGTTCATGTGCACTCACCTTAAACAATGCCATAAACCCCAGAACCCCTGTATCACCACACTGCTCTCTACTTTTCAGTGATGATTATCTTTTTCTAATGGGGCAATGCAGGAAATTCTGTTAGAAAGGCCAGCAAGCTAATGCTTGGGATACTGCTCTGAAACAAGGACATGTATGGCTAGGATTGTTGTTGTCCTGCCCTTTGGTGGGGGCACACAGGAAGTAGTTGTGCAATTCAGCAGTATCTTGATGCCAGTGCCTAGCATGAAAGAAAGCACCTGCATACATCCTGAAAACGCACATGGTTCTAGGGGAACATATTCAGTGTTGGCTACTTAAGTTGGAAACTTAAATCAAAACCTTTATGTAGGGAAAGTTACACTTACTATTTAGCGATGGGTTACGCACATGCTTAAGCTGATTGTCTTGCTACACCATTCAAATTATCTGCATGTAATTCATACCTCGGAGATTGGCAGATTTTTCTTGAGTACAGCTGTCTGAAACTGGGTTTTTCAATAATGTCTAGATCACCTCCTTTAATCACATACACTTGCCTTTAAGCCTGAAAAAATTCAGGGATAGAAAATGTGGACAGAAAAGGAAATATCTTTTTTTTTTCCTTTGGTGTGAAATTTTAATTAATATAATGATATACTGTATAATTAAGATGACAAGCATTGAAATAATGTCTAATGTATTGAAAGTATAGTTGTAAATATACAATTAATCTCTGCAAATTCAGCTTAATTTAACAATATGGCTTCCACCCTCATTATATGGAATCTTAATAAAATACCACTTGGTCAAGTCTGTTATTTTGAATTTTATCTCTTTATATTGTGAGCTGACAGTTAATTGTGCACACAAATTAATGTAGTCACAAGTTACTAAATCAAAGTCATGAATTCATAAGGTATGCATGGAATGTAGGCGATTTTATCACACTTGTAATTCACTACTTTGGATTGTCTCAGCTCTTGAGCAATGTCTGCCAAGTTGATCATCCAGAGAGCAACTACTTGTATTTGTTGGTGTTCACTATGTCTGAATGTTTGAGACTAGCAAGCTGTTTAGACTGAGGACCTTGGGTCAGATTTGACAGTGAGTGCAGGAGATGTCTTGACAGATGCAACTTCCTTGATATGGTCAATTCTGAGGCAGTGAGCACATCGCTGATACCCATGTTTGCCTTCCAAGAGATTCAGACAATGGTTGCACGTGAGCAAGTCCTGTAGTATGGTTATTTGTGGCTCTCCATTCTGCCATAGAATAGGGAATTACAGTAATCTAAGCATGAGGTTTTGAAAGCATGAACCAGGGTTTCAGTATCTTTCAAACTAAGCATGGGCTGAATCAGTATCAGCTGATTATTTTAACGTTTTAGAGTTTTAGGGGTGACAAGTAAGATTTCTGTTTTGTCAGGGTTTAAATGAAGGAAGCTGGTGTCCATCCATGATTTTATATTATGAAGACATTCAGTTAAAGAGGTGTCAGAAAGAGCTGTAGTGGACATTGTACTGAGATAAATCTGAGTGTCATCTGCATAACAGTGGATGCTAAGACTGTGTTTGTGAATGATCTGACCAAGAACAGGATTTGTGTTTACCAGTGGTATCTTTGACAAGTAAGATGCAAACCAATCATGTGCCAGGCTAGAAATACCAATCAAGGAAAGGCAGGAGAGCAGAAACTCTCTGCAACCATGTAAGAATACTGATGAGACCAGCATCAGCAGAAAGGAGAAGGTCACTGGTGACTCATAGAAGAGTAGTCTCAATACCATGAAGAGGACAGAAACCTGATTGAAAAGGCTCAAAGAAATTGCTGGTAGAAAAAGTGCTGTAGTTGGAAGCCAACCACTCTTTCTAGCAGTTTGGACAGGAATTGGTCTATATGGTCATTAGGATCAAGGCTAGTGTTGTTGAGGACTGGAATGACAGCAGCCATCCGCAGCAGAGGAGTCACAGAAATGCAGAACCTCCAAGCAGAAGAAACAGGAAGTAAGGATGAAGCAGGTAGGACCAGAGGGTGAAAGGAGCTACAGCAGTGGAAGTGTGTCAGGACAGCTTGACAGAGATAGAATATTTCATTAACTTTATATATAAATGTCCTGTATCTCTCTACTACACCGACTACCTATGCATTCAATTTAATTCCATTTTTAAAGATATTTATTCATAGCAGACAAGGCTGCTGTGGTGGGTTAGTAATGGCTGCTATGGTGGGATGACATATACAACAAATGTAAAAGCCTTGTTATGTCCACCTGGAATGGTTAATAATTCACAGATTTATAATGTTAATAATGTGAGTTAATAATGCAAAGAAAAAAAAACATGTTTAGCTTAAATAGTGCACTTATTACAGGAAAGACACTGGTTGTTGACTCAGAAACATTTGCCCTCCTGTTTCTCACTTCTACTTCATCCTAAACCCTCTGCCAACCCTCTTTCTGCTTTTCTCCCAATACTCTATCCTTAATTTTGATGCTACTCAAGAAATTGAACTAATTGCCATGTCTGTTATACCGTGTCCCACCACCACGTGATGTCAGATGTTGTTGCCAGATTTCTCATTTTATTAATAGTAACCTAGCCTTTGGAATTGTGCCAATAGATCTAAATCCAGTGGTGGTCATGCTAGCTATAAAAACAGCTCTAAATCCAACTGAGCTAACAATCTAAATGCCAGTGTCCTCTCTTTTGTGGCAAAGTTGCTAGAAAGGCTGGCAAATCAGGTCTCAAAGTACACGTACAATTCCTATGAGCTCTTGCAATCTGGATTTTGACCTTTCAATAGCACTGAGACCATCCATATGAGAGAGTTGTTAATGACCTCTTGTATGCAGATATGTGTAACCATGGTATTCTAATGCTTCTTGATCTGAGTGCTACATATATTGTTGTCCCACACAACATACTTAGCTATCGTTATCATTAGCATGGCCATCTCCTGGTTTACTTCGTATTTCTTCCATATAGAATTATTATTCCATATATTATTATTATCATCAGTAAACATTCTTTTCAGCTTCTGCTGGTTGAGACGACCCTCTGGGCTCTGTACTTGAATCACTTCTCTTCAGTCTACATGGTTCCACTTGGCCACAACATCCTTTGTTATCCTGTATACAAGATGTGTGCAGAGATAATTGAATAATTCGTAAGAGTCTATGGATAAAGCCCATAATAAAATGTTTTTCCCCCTTTCAATTTTGATCTCTCGTGTTCCTTTATATTTCTTTATATGAGCATATATATGTAAATTTAGTTTAAATATGAACCAAAATGCTACATCGTGACTGTGATTAGATTTTGTGACACTGGTACTATTGCTTACTTGAACCCAAATTCATTTCTGAAAGTTTAGAGGTCAACTAATTTATAACAGATAAATTAGGATAGGTGACCTCTAAACTTTCAGAAAAAAGTTCATGATGAATCAATGCATTCATGCCTTGTTGTGACATGCCAATTCCCTTTGACATGAATTTTTGATAGTTTGAGGGTGGCAGTTTTCACTATTTCAAATCAACATTTCAGGTTAAGGACTGTCAGATAAATGTCACATTAGCTAGTTATTGCTGGGTTAGGGTTAACCCTGGACACCACATATACATACATATACATAAAATAACCTAATAATGCTTTGACATACTATTTTAAAAACTATGAAAAATTGAGAAATCATGCAGTTCAGAAAAAAAGCTATCATATTTGAGAAAGATAGCCACATATCAGCTGAAAGGTCTTTACTAAAGATCAGAATAAATATTATAATAGTGAATGGAAAGCAAAGTAAATAAATAAATAAATGTATTATGTGTAAGAAATAGACATGAGGATAACATTTTGATGTAGCCATATTATATATAATATTTTATTAACCCTCCAGTGAGGGTTAATAAAAATCTAGGAAAAAAGTTATTAGTGTCTGAGAAAAAGTTCTTTGGATTATTCACGCTAACGTCATCAAGGTCATCAAGTAAAATCACAGAGAAGAGAATAACACTGTATAAATGCTTGAATATAATGACTATAAATAAGTCTTATTAGAATGGATTCTGTACATTCCAGTATTTGTATATTTCTTAATGTCACTGATATGATAGTAAGAAGACTAGCTAGGCATGAATTTTAGCACTTGGGACAGAACCTCAATTAGTAATTGAGCCCACACTGTTTTCTTGCCTGACTCTACTACAGCTGACTCTTGCTATCTCCCTTTATCAGCCAAATCCATATTACTGCTAGACTCCAAGACACCTATACGCACCAAACACACTCTTTCTCAGGGCTCTGCTGTGTTGTTGCCTCAGGTGCCTTTGCTATCTGGATGTTAAAGCAAGATTTCTGCCCTTACCCTCTAGGGTAGACTTAGGCTATTTGACTGCCTTCTTAATAAGAGGCCAGAACCTTCTGCCAAGCACAGTGACATTTTTCAACCCCAGGGGTAAGCTCAGTCACACAGGCAAAAGAGAAAAGAAAAAATGAAGCGGCTGCTGGAGTTACCAACGGAAGACTTATTGGAAATGGCTTTATGAGAATATCCCATGCAGCACTATGTGGCAGGTTAGTGGTGTCATGGTTTGATTAGTGCATCTTTGTTATTGAAATATATGCAGGGTTTTGACTGACATTATTCATAGTTGTTAAAGTTTATGTACAGAAACTATCTGAGAATGCTTATTTGAAGCGTAATCATTCTATAAATCTGGCAACAACCTGTAGATTTAAAGTTAAAGCTCATATCTGAGCTCATTGATGATGTAACCGTTGAAATCCAGTAAATCTTGTTTCCTTTCCACAAAATGCTGTAAAGGAGTTTTCATAAATTTTCAGGACAAACACTACCCCACACAAAAGGCCATTATAACACAAATCCAGCTGTGTAGTTACTAGTTCAAGGCATTTACTAAAACAACTAGGATTGCTTATAAACTCTAGCATTTATAGCATGAACATTAACTTTATTTCTGTATTTCTATACAGCTGCTTTGTGGCAAAGTCCATTGTTAAAAGCGCTATACAAATAAACAAACTGAACTGAATTATAACTAACAAGATTACTTATCACTGAGCCGTGACATGGCTTGCCTCCTTATAGGATATGTTACCAGTTTTGTAGAAACTGATGCATTTTACAATCAGAGAGTTTATGCAACTAAAGTAATAGTACACAACTGTTAATGGTTTGTGTTGCCTAACATTGCCAACAAATACGTAACACAGTGTTTAGCTCTGAGAGTCCTGCTGCTAATGTATTTTTTGTACAATGAACATAGCTGGACAATTGGCCTCTGGAGTTGAGTTTGGTGCTTCTCAGATACAATGCCTAATGCTTCCAGTGTTTCTGAGTTTCTCTGTGATATGGACACCCCTAAGACGCTGAGCTAACCACTAGAGCTTCTCATAGTTTTCTCCATGGGAATGAGAAAAGAACAAGGGGTGGTTACTTTTGCATTTAAAAACACTGTATGAAGATGTGTACTGAATTCAGTTCCTTGCATAACAACACTAATAATAATAATAATAATAATAATAATAATAATAATAATAATGTCAATTTTTGGTTAAAGGCATTTAATAAATAGACCAAGTTTGGTTTAAGCATAGTTTTATTTAATCAGTTACTGATAATTCTACACACTTCATTAACAAATTCTTTGTGTGTGTGTTTAGCCCAATCATGTTTTTAAATGTTTTGCAGAATGTACTAGTTGTATGAAGGACAAACATTTTAAAATTTGGCATTTTGAATTTAAGAAAGCCCTTAATAAGAGTTATGTACATTCACTGTACTCCTGGCGAAAGTTGTATAAGTTTGCTTATTAGTTCCCATGGTACAGAAAAAAAAAGGTTAAATTATCATTTCCCCTGAAGTAGCACCACACTGAGCAGAGCACAGATGTGAAGCTAAATCTTCCAGTACAAGAATCATTTTCTTTTGTACACAATGGATTTCTTTCTTACACATACTAAATACTAGCCTGTAATAAATTGCTGTCTAATAAGTATCTAATAATTATTTACTACAGTATTATACATCAAGTCAAATAGACAAAACTTGGACCATCAAAGAAAATAAGGGACAAGCTCCCTCATTCATAACGTAGTGCAACAGCCTGTGGGACACACATCCCTAGAACACACACACACGCACACACACACACACACATGCATGCAAGGCTTCCTTGTCTTACCATTTATGAGCTTTACGTCTCAGATCAGATCATAATGTTCATGTGTCTATATCCTTTCTTTGAGCAGCATGCATCAGAACTAGCCTTCCCAGTTCCTCAGCAGAAAGAGCTGCTTTAGCAAGCGCTAAAAAACCTCAGTCCAGATGGAGGCAGGGGAGAGATAATGGGAGAGAGAGTGAGAGAATAGAGGGAGGGAGCAGGGGAAGGAAACAGCACATAGGAAAAGTAAAAGAAAGCAGCCTACCTAACGACATGTGTCGCTCCATCAGAGGCCTTGCACAAAATAGAAGAAATATAAAAACAGAGATCAGAGGTTAACCTTTTCTTGTACTTATCTGCTGCTTCCCACATCAGGCTGCTTAGTGCTAATATTTAATAAGCACTTCCTAGCAAGCATCCAGTCACACATTTGTACTGCCAAACAGATAATAAACAGAGATGATGGTTTTCATTAAATGTTACTTTTTTTTTTGGCATATTTGGGTGATGGGGATTACACAATGACATGACAAAATTTAATCAAAACTTATGAAATTTGAGGGAATAGAGTAAATGGGGTAAAAATAGGATATTATGATAATACAATGATTATAAATATATAATGAAAGATAGTATGCTGTAACACAAAATTATGTTATATTTGAACTAGTATTTTTCAAAATTTTGCTCCCATTTTGCTCCCACTAATTCTCTAAATCACTACAACCCCTAAGCATATGAATGGTGATGGAGATCTGGAAAAACAGTATGATAGACTCACGCACAAACACACACAGTAGAATGACTCATTGTTGTACTGACAGTGATCCCTTGCTAGGCTGCAGTGAGCTTACTCACCAGGCAGAGCCAACTAGAACAAAATCTGTCCTTAGATTTTACCCACAGTTGAGAAACCAAATGTTCTGCATGCCAAGGGCTTTTGGTGAACAGAAGCACCTCAAAACACACAACATGCTGAACCTTGAGGCAGGTTCCACTCCTGTCAGCCAATAACAGGAATCTGAGGTTACAGTGTGCATAGACTCACCCAAACTGCAGATGAGGGGATATTTTTCATAAAAGAGTGGCTATTTGACTTACGGCTGCCATCCTGTAAGCTCAAACCAGTCTGGCCATTCCCCTCTGACTTCAACAAGGTGTTGTCATCCACACAACTGCCACTCACTTCATGTTTTTTTTTGTTTTTTGCACCATTCTATGTAAACTCTAGAGACTGTTTTATGTGAAAATCCAAGGAGCAGTTTCTGAAATACTCACAGCCTATCTGGGACCAGCAACCATTCCACAGTCAAAGTCACTGAGATCACATTTTTTTTTGCCATTCTGATGGTTGATGTGAACATTAACTGAAGCTGGACTGAACTGAAGCTGAATGATATTATGCATTCTGCTGCCACATAATTGGCTGGTTGAAAAATATGCATGAATGTGCAAGGGTAACGATGTTCCTATTAAAGTGGCAGAGAGTGTATATATTATATGTGATAACTATATATATATATATATATATATATGATTACAAAGGTAGTACAATGAGTACAAAACGGGTTTCTATATATTCACACAGGTGTGTATCTGTACATAGGCATCATTAAAAAGTTACACACAAACACATCAAACATTTTGATGATGCTCTTTCTCAGGGCTTTTTTCTCTATGTACAGATACACACATAAACCCCTTTTATACTCATGGCCAATGCCACCTTTATAGCACCTACTGGCTCATGTAGCCATGGTTACTAAACATCAGAGAGCAAATGCACATTTTTTCTCAATGGTTTTACCCCTGAGAAATGCACCCCACCATTCAGCCCAGTGGGTCAAGTCAATAACACGCATGAGCACATACCCTTGTTTAAAACACATACAAATGGTTCAAAAGCAAACTTGTCTATCCGCCCACTATCTCACCACCCACACATATACACACACACACACACACACACACACACACACACAATAGTGAGGGCTACCATTCATCTGTATGTGAATGTTCAGTGAAACAGCCACAGTCTGGCTATGTGATTCAGTAAAAAAAAATTTTAATTAAAGAGGAAAACAAATGCTTCACATACCAATGCAAAGATACAAAGTTACAAAGGAGATGGAACAGCCATAATTCTAATAGGAGAATTTTTAGTCATTTTCAAATGTTCCAGACATGGCAGATACCAGTTTGTTCTGCCACTGGAAATAGGACAACTGTGTATGTGCAGGTTTTCTGGGTTCCTTCCACCTCCCAAAAACATGGTGGGTGGATTAGCTTTTCAAAATTCCCTCTAAATGTATGTGTGAATGAGTGTGCAATGTGTCCTCCCTGGTGTACTCCTCATGCCCATTGTTCCTGGGATAAGCACTAGATCCACCATAGCCCTGACCAGGGCCAGGATTTAAAGATGTAGCTGAAGTATTACTGATGACAATAAATTGCAGATTGACTAAATAGTGTAATATCAAACATCACAAAGATGTTGTTGTTTATATTTCTCTGAGCAGATTTTGGTAGCAAGCATATACTTTAACAACTAAAGCATAAAGTCTGCAAAATACTGTACTGTATAAAGCAGTAGGGGAGCAGTAGGGGAGCAGTAGGGGAGCACGGGGAACAACCTAATACAAGACAAAATGTAAAATGGACTTTTTATGTTATTACACAAGGTCAAGCAGCGTGTACTTCTGGCCACACTACCACATTTGTCTGCAGCCAAGTTTCAGAATGAATTGCCTGTGTTCATAAGAATTTTTTTTGATAACTGAGCTGTATATATAATTTAGCTGTATATATTCACTCACCATCCACTTTAATAGGTACACCTGTACGCCTGCTCATTTATGCAGTTATCTAATCAGCTTATCATGTGGATGTGGCAGCAGCACAATGCATGAACTCATTCAGATACAGGTCAACAGCTTCAGTTAATGTTCAAATCAAACATGTGAGTGAGGAAAAAGTGTGATCTCTGTGACTTTAACTGTGGCATGGTTGTTGGTGCCAGATGGGCTGGTTTGAGTATTTCAGAAACTGCTGATCTCCTGGGATTTTCACACACAACAGTCTGTATAGTGTACACAGAATGGTGCGAAAAACAAAAACCATCCTATGAGCAGAGGGTCTGCAGGCTGAAACACTTTGTTGATGAGAGAGATCAGAGGAGGATGCATTATGAGATGCTTTTCTGCTCCCCACAGTTGTAAAGAGTGATTACTATATCCTTCCTTGCAGTTCAAACCAATCTCGCCATTTTCCTCTGACCTCTCTTATCAACAAGGCATTTCCACCCGCAGAACTGTCGCTCGCTCAATGTTTTTAGTTTTTCACGCCATTCTGTGTAAACTCTAGGGACTACTTTGTAGCAGTTCCTGAAATACCAGGCCTTCTGGCACCAGTGACCATGCCACAGTTAAAGTCACAGAGATCACACTTTCCCCCCATTCTTACGGTTGATGTGAACATTAACTGAAGCTCTTGACTTCTTGACTTGTATCTGCATTATTTTTTGCCAATAATTTATCAGACTTTTCTAGCAAGTGTTACAACTAACCTTCTATCTGTTACAATTAACCCCATGGGGTAGGTTGTAACATTGCACTTCCTGTAACTTTTTGTGGAATGGTTCAAGTGTTCATTTGTAGCAGAGATGTATATGTTGCTTGTTTAAAAACAGGATTATTCTAACTTAAATATTTGTTAAATTATTTAGCGAAAACCAAAAGTTTAGCTAAATTGTATAATTCTCTAATTCGTGATTTTTTTTTTGTTTACTTTGCAGTGTCTGCAATTTTTGTATTCATCTTAACACTCAGTCATGACCAAAATGCACATTGTTAAGCATGGGCTGAATAAATTTTTGACTTTAAATGCTGGGAGCCTAACACCCAGCTAAATAGTACTTACTAAATTGTTGTTAACACTTCTGGGTGAGGATGAGCAGTAGGGTGTTCTCAGAATGCTGTCTTTCTTGATTGAAACTACCTTTGGGTGTTTTCTTCCAACAAAGTTTGTTTGCGATAGGTTAGGACAAACCAGCAAGGTTCTTTTCTTCTTGTCCTGTTCTCTTTGGTGTTCTTTCTTTCTGTTTCTAGCTTCTGTGGAGTTGCGCTCATCTTCTCTCTGTACACTGTCTTTTTTTCTTTGTTGTTCCATGAACAGTGTTTCCTTATGCGCCCTCTTCGGAGTCTCAGTGGGATCCAGAACCTTGCAGCTTGGTATGCACTTTTTCCACTGGGTCACAGGTGGAACAGTGTTACACTTTTTGGACTCCCAACAGCTGTGTAGAGGGTCTCCATTTAAACCGACGTGACAGCTTGAAAGTTCTGATTGTTGAGAGGACAGAGGAGAGGATTGGGAAAAGTTGGCCAGAGATGATGGCAGAATTGGAACAGATGCATCTTTCTGGCACACCATACCAAAAGCCTGTAGACTCTCAGGATCCAGTACTCTGCAGGTTACTTCATTCAGAAATTGAGAAAATTTGAGCTTGGCTTCAATCTTCTCTTCAAAGTGTGCTGAAACAGCAGTGCCGTAATGACTGGCGTTCTTGCTCTGCACATTAACCTTACATTCCATGGGTCCCTTCTCTGAGGTTTTTTGGCTCTCTGACTTTCTTTCACTACACTGGCGGTCCAAGTTCTGGTGGCCAGACTCTGAGTCACTTGCTGGTTTAGGCCGACTGCCTGAGCTGGCGCGGACTCTAAAGACCTCCTCACTGTGTTGCTTGATGGAGCTTCGAAGGAGACAGGTGGCTCCTGAGCTCCAACTGTTTGTGTCCCAGCTGTCATCCTCACTTGAGCTTCCACTTTGCAAACTGGAACTAGAGCTTCTGAAACTGGTGCTGGAACTGTGGAAACTGGTCGCTGCACTACATAAGCCAAGTTTGGGGCTTTTAAGTGCAGAAGAAGAAGGAAATCTCTTGAGGTTGGCTAATGAGCCTTTTAAATGGTGCAAAGAGTTCTGTAGGCTTGAGACTGAGCTCTTTAGGCTAATCGCTGATTCCTTGTGACTGAGGATAGATCCAGGTCCATGTAGATTAGAAAGGGATCCCTGTAAGGTGGGAGATGAGAGGCTAGATGAACAGTGTGGAAGTGGATCCTCCTCTGGGTCACACTGCCATGCCAAAAACACAGGACAGGAAGCAATGGAAGAACAAGAGCCACGATCCTGCCTGTTAAATGATGTTTTGAGTTGTGGCTGTGTGGAGATAGATCCATTGACAGTGATGCCTTGACCTGGTTTTGATGATCCTTTTTGCATGTTTGGTCTAAAGGCCACACCATCAAAGATTGTGTCCAAAAGGAAGTGGACAATGGTGAGTTGCACTGCACAGATTTCATTGCTTTCCCACCCCTGTCCTTGCCATCATTCACCCTAAATGGATTTGCTGTCTGTGCCATGGAACAAGGCTCTGACTGGGAGGCTGATATACTTTGTCAACCACTCACTCTGTTTTGTCAGTGCCAATATGTGACAATCAGAACATTATGTGCATGAACAGACCTACTTTCTATATGATCCCTTCTTTTTGTGTAATAAAAGCTGAAGGGGTCTCATACAGAAAGGATGAATCATTCTATTCTGACAACCATATTGCTAATTACATACATATTGATATGCTCTAACTGTTAGCTTTCCAGGTCACTTGCTTCTTAATGCAAGGTATTGATCTTAGATACCACGTGATATGGATGTTAGCAGTGGTGCAGAATCTGAGTACCATGAATCAATTATTCATTGGAATTGTGTTATTTACAGTGACATGTCACTTTATCTCCTCATAATGCGACATTTTTGCCTGTGGACTACAAATATTAAATAATTGTATGGGTAACTGTATGTTCATCTACTTGTTTACATATGTTTATGTAAACTACAGACAGACTATTTACAGTTATTGTATGACTACTTTCAAGTGAAGGCCATGTGCAGGTGTCAACTTGTGAGTTTTTGTACACACTTTCACAACACGAGTATTGTATAAACCTTTTATCAGATTCCAAAGATGAGGTAAACTAAATAGAATAAATGTTTTAGTGAAGTGTGAAGTGAAACATGCTCAAAGAATTTTATGTAACCCATGCTTCTTCTTCAGACATTTTCCATACCATTTGAAACAGATCAGAGTCAAGGCCACTGTTCCATACCATTCCCTTCACTATGCTAAATGTGAGTGATTATTACCAATTAATCCAAATAATAATAAGGAGTAATAACAATAATAAAACATATACTGCATTTATTCACATTATGTGCACTTTCTCACATTATTAAATTATATGCACCAATTACTTCAAAATATAAAAAACAACAAAAACATTAGCTGCATATGTAGCCTACATAGACAAGTCTTTAAATTGGCCTACCAAACAGGCAGAGATGGATAATGCTGCCTATATACCTGCACTGATTTCCAAGCTGAACCTGATTTAAATGTATTAGGAGGTTTGTTAACAGCCAAGCGAAGATGGGTTTGCACCCTGTGTTTGGGGCCTTAAAGGAGGTCAGAGCCATGAAAGATAAGACTGTCCAAGACTGTCTCCAGGATGACAATGGTACAGAAAGTAATCCAAACTTCTGGCGTTATATTACCAGAAACATCTTCCTTTCAAACATATGAAATCAGAAAATTGCTTAGGACACTGTTAACCTCCTTTGTCTTGTACTGTGTTGTTAGAGTGATAATCGCATGCTCCATGCCTGTGTAATCCTTCTTTCTTTCTCAAAAGCTCAGGGAACTCAAGAACTATTACAAAGTTGATTTCATAGGCATTGTAAAATCATGCTTGTTCATGATCTAGTCATTTTATAACTATGCAAAAACTTGCCCCCAAAGTGCACTCCTTGGGTGGAGGTGTGAATTGGAATTCCATCTCAGGAATTTCCCTTTGAAAAACAACTGAACAACAGCACTGAATGAGGAGAGGCAGGAACACTAATGTGCCTCATCACTCTTCAGTATAAATCACAGAAACTCACAAAAATCTTTGACTTGGGCATTAGATTTCCATCCACCTGGATCTCTGATAATCAGCTTCAGAGTCGTGTTTTTAACTTTTATTTCTGGCTGATCCTGCCTCCATCGGAGCCAGGTCTCCACCATTGCAAGATGCAGACACAGGGGACCTTCGGACCTTTGGACCACACAGAGTCACAAGACTTCGTCTGTGATCTCAAGAGAAGCAGACTCAACACCACAATCTCTGCTGAACTGTGCCACACTGAGTCCTAAGACTCTCTCTGATCTCTATTGATGCCACTGCTAACTACAATGAAGTCGAGACACCATCACAACGTAACTATAAAGCTTCTCTATGCACCATTTTCAATGTTGTCATGGTAGTTTCACTAGAAGTACATTAATAAGCAAATCCACTTTTGTTTGCCCACCTTTGCCTACACTCTCTGTTTGTCTGCCATTCAACTTCATTTTACACAGAATCCAACTATCTTATCTATCAGTTAGTTTTACTGCAATCAAATATTTTCCACATTTGCCATATATTTTGTTTAATATTGATGCATAACTTTCTTCTTCTTATGAAAGTTTGTATGATTTATGTCACAAATGAGTTCTACAGACTAAAAAATGGATTCACCTAATTTGATCTAGATAAATATCTTTCAGAAAATATGAAAATTATTACTATTTCTTATCTTGGTGATGTAACCGTCATCAAGTCATGTCTCATTCTGAGTTGAAGTTTAATTTCTAATATTTTAATTTCTAGTGATAATTTACCCACCTCACATACACATACATCAGTTGGTGACCTGTGTGAACTAATATAAAGTTCTTTTAATTAATTATTGAATTATTAATTAATTTACTCGGGTTAATTTACTTGGGTTAATGTCAAAATCTCACAGCTTTCACTACTAAAAAGCCAAAGTTTTCATTGTGGCATTGTGACTAATCCTAAGAATTAGTAATCTAATTCTAATTTCAGAATTTGTAATGATGTCTTTGCTAGTCTAATTGTTCACAGTAAGACTGGTGGTAAGGACTGTGGTTTTCCAAAGCATGCTAAAATTCAAAGTTGACACAAGGAAAACACTGAAATTCTTGTGGTAGCTCCACTAACAAGTACTGGACATACAGTATATTACATATAATGTCTACTAAACAAAATGTACAAATGAGCAAATACAAATATAGAATATACTCAGGGCAAAAAAAGGAAACTTTCAGTACATAAAAAATATGAGAGATACACATAAATATGATGAGGACATAGGTTTATCTACTCAACAACAATAACTAAAACCCAACGCTCAGTCATTCCTCTGTGCCCTGAGTCAAACTGAACTTGAAGTTCATCGCTCACAATCAGCAATTGATGTGGCAGCAAATCAACAACCTTTTGGCTATGTGACAACTGGTTTTGCTGGCTAAAGTTAGCTAAAATGCTTCCAACAAGCAAATGCTTACAACACCTACACAGTCTGTTAGCATTGATGAAGACAACTTAGCAACCTAGTGTCCAAAGTGATAAAATAGGACACACTGACACAAGTATAGTGTATGTTGACCCCACTCACATGCACCCAAGTCAGATCATCACCCCAGCTTGCCAAGTTGAGAACAATTTTGACACACTCAATTTGTCTGAAGCTGAAAAATTTTCAGCGTGTTTGAACATAGAGAAACCTAACACCCTGTACACTTTTCAGCCACCCCGTCAGCTTCAACGTGATTTAGGTTTTCATAGGTCTCTATTATGTACACTGAATTCTTCTACCTGTTTCTTGGTCCAAAACTTACCAAAGAAAATTGGTATAAAACATGGCATTTCGACCATGTGAATCTTTGAAAGCCCTCCCTGATTTCATGCTTCACAGCTTTAAAATTTAAGGCAAATTACTCAGGATTTTACCTACAGACACAGAGGTTTGCCCTGTTGTCATATGACTTCAAAATCTGCACCTTTACAGAAACAGTAGGGTGTCACTAACATTGTGTACTCTGTAACTACATAAAGGCCAAGCTGACAT
>CM075012.1:22549546-22608492 GCA_037576675.1 Pangasius sanitwongsei
AATCTGCACCTTTACAGAAACAGTAGGGTGTCACTAACATTGTGTACTCTGTAACTACATAAAGGCCAAGCTGACATTTATAGGAAAGACAGCACTGAGTTTGTGAAATGTTGTGTTCACTGTCTTTTTCCAAAATTACAAAATTAGATTGGAGGTTTCCTCTTCATGGTAACCCCAAACACTTCTTCTGTTATTAGTAAAATGATAACCACCTTTCATACAATTCTTAAGTGGTCAGAATGTTTCCCAAAGCCCTGTAGTTACCTAGATTGCCGCATTTCTATTTAACAAGTAATTTACTGTGTGACTTTTAGCAGCATCAGAAGAAAATAATGCCATCAATTATCAAAGTCCTGGGGGAAAAGGGGGTGTTGATTATAGCATCTTCTGTCAGTTCTTTGCTCCCTGTTGTACCTCTGCTCCTAACCCTATTAGCATGTAACCCTTTAAGACAAATACTTAACTCTTTCCTGCACAGTGTCCACACATTAAAGCTGTTTTTAGAAAATATAAGATATAAACCAACTTCAAATCCCTTGAGAGCAGAAGCGGCTCGTATCCATGGATTACATTTAAGGCAATTTAAGGTAATTTTTTTTGCATCCATATCATCTAATTTGCAGTTAACAAATATTTCATTTAAGATCAATGTAAATCTAAATTGAAATTTTTTATCTGGATTTCTGTAAAACTGCTTTGTGACAATGTCCACTGTTAAAAGCACTATATAAATAAAATAATGTTTTGGATTTTTTGGAAACCGAGTGCAACGGTATCACCATGAACCCAGTAGAGCATTACAGACTTGAAGCGCTAAAAAATATATAAATCAGTAATGCAGCTTCTTTCTCTAAGTGTGTGTGTGTGTGAGAGAGAGAGAGATAATTTGCCCCAATATTATTTAAACGTACAGAATTTAACAAATGTCCTTACCCAGATCAACTTATTATTATTATTATTATTATTATTATTATTATTATTATTATTGTTGTTGTTGTTGTTGTTGCTGCTGTTGTTCCTATTCCACCTGATATTCTGTTTCCTACAGACATTCTATCTCCTAAAGTTTTTGAGATATCAACACCAACTGTGACATGTCCAGTCTGATCGAGAGAAGTATGCTTGTATACAGCCTTTGGAAATATTAATCCATTCACCTGCTACACTCGTTTTTTTCCCCCATTCATCAGAATGGGATTTTTTAAAAGCTCATCTAATTTGTTCATTTCTCAAGCTAGAACCACCAAAATTCACATTGTCAAATCTGTCAGGTCAAACTACAGAAGGATCGCACTCATCCTTCTCTTTCTATCCATCTTTCTTTCTTTCCCTACACATTTTAATGGTTAAAAGCTAGAGAGGGTGATGTGTGTGCTAGCTCTGAGTGTAAATAGTCTGAATTCATTTTTTCAATACAACAATTATATCTAAAAATCCTTATACTTTCACCTAGAAAATCCATTTAAGCTTTACATTGTAGAGATATACTATGACTATGTAACCCCATATGCAGCAAACTGTGATGCACTGTGTGTTCTGACACCTTTCTATCATGGCCAGCATTAACTTTTTCAGCAATTTGTACTACAGTAGCTCTTCTGTGGGATCAGACCAGATGGGCTAGCCTTCGCTCCCCACGTGCATCAGTGAGCCTTGGACACCTATGACCCTGTGGCCGGTTCACCGGTTACTCTTTCTTGGACCACTTTTCGTAGGTACTAACCACTGCATACCGGGAACACCCCACAAAAACTGCTGTTTTGGAAATGCTCTGACCCAGTCGTCTAGCCATCACAATCTGGCCCTTGTCAAAGTCGTTCAGATCCTTACGCTTGCCGATTTTTCCTGCATCCAGCACATCAACTTTGAGAACTGATTATTCACTTGCTGCCTAATATATCCCACCCCTTGACAGGTGCCAATGTAATAATGTAACAACATTAATCAATGTTATTCACTTCACTTTTAAGTCCTGTAAATTGGGAGGTGGGGCCTCCGTGGATTATTTCACCATTTCACCAGGCTAGGGGTCGGCCGGTGGCAGAATAGATACAGTGTCTGATTATGGATAAGAAGATTCTAGGTTTAGCTTGTGGTTGGCACAGCTCTCTTTTATCCCATGCAATGTTCTGGATAATACCACCTGTTGACCACTACAGAGCCCAGACGGCTACCCATAAAATTTTTTAAATAAAATTTTAAAAAATTATTTTATAAATAAAATTAAATAACATCAAATACATAATTAAAATTGTATTTAAGCTTGTTCATGAACTGAGATGAACTCTCTGTGCCTTTTATTTCTCTCCTTGTTGGTGAGTGTGGGTACCAAAGTGGAATTGAACCAAACGTGCAGTGTATTTGGGTTGCAGCATGTTTTTTCTTAATTATGCAAACAAAGAGGGTATCATATAGAAATGAATTAGATCGTCCTTATATATAGTATTAATATACAGTATTATTTAGGTCATCTTTCCCATAAAGGTCAAACCAGGTTGCAAGGTGGGAATTTGTATTTAGTTAGTAAAAGTTGCTGTGCTATGAGTATAGTAAATGCAATTTTCTGGCACAGTACCTCCCACCCTCAGACCAGAGGTGTGGCCTGCCGTGATCGTATAGTGGTTAGTACTCTGCGTTGTGGCCGCAGCAACCCCGGTTCAAATCCGGGTCACGGCATTGGGTTTTCCACCTCTTTCTTGAATGTTACGGTTGAGCATGGCTGTTGCTCCCTGGCCCTTTTTCAGTTGAAAATCATAAGTAGGTAGGTTGTCACCTCCACCAGCTTCCTGTGGGCCAGTGGCGCAATGGATAACGCGTCTGACTACGGATCAGAAGATTCTAGGTTCGACTCCTGGCTGGCTCGGCTCCATTTTACTCCAGTGCAACCCACTCCAGCGGCTGAATTTCTGGCAGAGTAACAGCTCTCATAATCCCTGAAACACAGAAAGTTGTGAACCTATAGTGGTTAGTACGTTGGCTTACTACAACATGCTTCATCTAGCAGCTGATTGTCTAGCAGGGTAACAGCGTAAATAGCTTGAAGTGTGGAGAGCCATGAGCATGGACTGGTTTGCACTCCATCTTGGGCTCTCAGTAACTCTCGTATGAATCTGGGTTATGGCATTGAATTTTTAATTTCACTGAATCACTCTTGTACTCAGGGTTTAAGCATAGATTGCATCTGGTAGCCCGTTTTCAGTGGGATATCAATATGACAAAGGATCTCACTCTCTAAGCCCTTATGTGGGCTAGTGGTACAGTGGTTAATGCCTCTGACCAGAGGCTTGCTGGCTTGGCTCTCTCTCTTACCCTATCTAACATTTTGTTACAAGACTGGTTGTTAACCCTAACAAAGCTTCTACTCAGAGTCTGACCATGGGCTGAAGCCAGCAGCCCTTTTTCAGTGGGAAAGTTCAAACCTGTGCATGGATGTGAAGTTTGCCAGGGGAAAGGGATATCAGGCTGGTTTTCCCTACACCAGGCCAATTGTGTGCTGGTGCATCCAGCTATTCCTCCAGCATCTGGTTAGCTAAGGTTGAGTGTGATTTGTGACGACAGATCAGCAGTTTCTAGGATTGGCTCCTGGCTGGCAGGCTCAACTCGGCTCTCTCCTGCCCCATCTAACATCCTGGACCAGGCTGTGTGTTGACTGCAACAAAGCTTGTACTCTGAGTCTGACTATGGCCTGTAACCAGTAGCCTTTTCTCAGTGGGAAAGTGTGATATTGTTTTTGACTCCAACAAAACCCAAACCTGTGCATGGGTGTGAAGTTTGACATGGGAAAAGCAAAATGAGGCGGGTTCTTACCACACCCGGCCAAAAGCGCGCCAGTGCATCCCACTCTTCATCCAGCAGCTGATTTTCTGGCAGGGTAATGGGTCTGCGAAGCAGTGCAGGGCCGGGATCGCACAGCGGTTAGTACCCTATGTCGTGGCCACAGCAACCCCGGTAGGAATGTGAGTCACAGCATTGGCTTTTTTCGCATCACTCTTGTACTCAGAATTTGAGCATTGTTTGTGACTTGTGGTCCCTCTTCAGTGGGATAGCCAAATGAGCTAGGATCTCATTTCACCAGGCTAGGGGTGGGCTGGTGGCACAGTAGAT
The DNA here is from genome assembly GCA_037576675.1 of Pangasius sanitwongsei. NCBI lineage: Eukaryota > Metazoa > Chordata > Actinopteri > Siluriformes > Pangasiidae > Pangasius > Pangasius sanitwongsei. The sequence continues at coordinate 22,553,651 of CM075012.1, forward strand.
ACTGTGTCTGATTATGGATAAGTACATTCTAGGTTTGGCTTTTGGCTGGTATGGCTCTCGTTTATCCCATGCAACTTTCTGGATAATACCACCTGTTGACCACAACAGAGCCCAAACTGCTACCCATACAACTAAAAACAAAATTGTCCGCTACCCACCTGGAAAATTCCCAGTTTCTAACCAATTGACGCATCTCCTCCAGGGTGGCCTTTGCACTTTTGTGGTTGTCCCATATTTTCTAGTGGCCAGGATTCCTGGTTTTTACCCAGGTGGCCTGGGTTCGACTCCCAGTAAGGGGAATTGCATCCCCTAGTTGAAATTAGCATAGCCTTTCCAACTCAATGTGTGACTGAATTCCATGAAAGCATAAGTACACAAGCTCTCACTTCCACAAGTTTTTTGTGGGCTGGTGGTGCGATGAGTCACGTGTCTGTCTACGGATCGGAAGATTCTAGAGTTGACTCCTGGCTGGCACAGCTTCACTCTCTCTTGCCTCATTTAATTTCCTGGAACTGGCTACTTGTTAACTCCAACAAAGCACAAAGCTTGTACTCTGAGTCTGACCATAGTGGCCCCTTTTCAGTGGTAAAGCTGTCTTTAACACCCCCCAGCTCAAACCTGTGCAGGGGGAAAGTGAAATGAGGCTGGTTTTCATTACACCAGGCCAAATGTGTGCTGGTGTATCCAGCGTCTGGCTTTCTGGCAAAGTAAAAAATTTTATCAGGCTATGTTAGGTCAGAGTGCCTATTTTCTCACACACCAACCTGCATGTTCCGAAAGGAACCTCTTCCCTTGCAAATGCTCAATTGTCAAACAAGTGCTCAAAACTAGCAAAATCTTCACCAAATCACTGAGTTAATAACAGGTAGGAAGTGTATGACCTATTCCTTAACAGAATCTGAAAATGGTCATTGATTGGAGTCAGTAATTGTTGGTGTTGCCTTTATTTCAATTCATTGCCCAGAGCACTATATAAATAAAATTAAATAACATTGAATTATATAATTTTAGTTGTATTTAAGCTTGCTCATGAACTGTGATGAACTCTCTGTGCCTTTTATCTCTCAAACATGCAGTGTATTTGGGTTGCAGCATGTTTTTTTAAAATTATACAAGGAAAGGGGGTATCGTATAGATATAAATTAGACCATCCTTATATATAGTATTAATATACAATATTATTTAGGCCATCTTTCCCATAAAGGTCAAACCAGGTTGCAAGGTGGGAATTTGCATTTAGTTAGTAAAAGTTGCCGTGCTATGAGTATAGTAAATGCAATTTTCTGGCACAGTACCACCCACCCTCAGACCAGAGGTGTGGCCTGCCGTGATCGTATAGTGGTTAGTACTCTGTGTTGTGGTCGCAGCAACCCCGGTTCGAATCCGGGTCACGGCAGTTGGTTTTCCACCTCTGTCTTGAATGCTAAGGTTGAGCATGGCTGTTGTGCTCTGGCCCTTTTTCAGTTGAAAATCATAAGTAGGTAGGTTGTCACCTCCACCAGCTTCCTGTGGGCCAGTGGCGCAATGGATAACGCGTCTGACTACGGATCAGAAGATTCTAGGTTCGACTCCTGGCTGGCTCGGCTCCATTTTACCCCAGTGCAACCCACTCCAGCAGCTGAATTTCAGGCAGAGTAACAGCTCTCATAATCCCTGAAACACAAAAAGTTGTGAACCTATAGTGGTTAGTACATTGGCAAGTAACAGAGTAACAGCACAAAAAGCTTGAAGCATGGAGAGTCATGAGCGTGGACTGGTTTGCACTCCGTGTTGAGCTCTCAGTAACCCCAGTCTGAATCCGGGTTATGGAATTCAATTTCACTAAATCACTCTTGTACTTGGAATTTGAGCATAGATTGCAACTGGTAGCCCGTCTTCAGTGGGATAGGAAAATGACAAAGGATCTCACTCCCTATGCCTAGTGGCACAATGGCTAATGCCTCTGACCAAAGATCAGAAGCTTCTAGGCTTGGCTGGCTTGGCTCCCTCTCTTACCCCATCTGACGTTCTGTTACAAGACTCATTGTTAACTCTAACAAAGCTCAAAGCTTCTACTCAGAGTCTGACCATGGGCTGATAGTGAACCATCTCCAATGACTTCTGCATCACTCTTGTACTCTGAACTTGACTGTAGTTTCACCCCTGCAGCCCCTTTTCAGTGGGTTGCTTGATTGGATTGAGATCTGGGTCAACACTTTGAACTCTTTATGTTCCTCAAACCATTCCTGAACAATTTTTGCAGCATGGTAGGGTACATTATCCTGCTGAAAGAGACCATTGGCATTAGGGAATACAGTTGCCATGAAGGGGGGTACTTGGTCTGCAACACGTAGGTGGTACATGTCACAAGTAACATCCACATGAATGCCAGGATCCAAGGTTTTTCCAGCAGAACATCAATCCATTCACTGGCCCGTTTTGGGAGGCAGACGTAAACCCACACAGACACGGAGGGAGCATGCACAGAAACTCCACACAGACAGTAACCCGAGCTCACTGGAACTGTGCGTCAACACTACCTGCTGCGCCACCATGACTCCAGTTTCATTTACCAGGTCCTGATAATTGCCATTAACTGAATGATTCGATATAAATCACAGCTGTTATTTCTGAGTGCATGTGCATGTATATGTCGAATGTGTGTTCCTTCTTGAGAGTCTCAAAAGATGTAATTAGCGATTACATCTCATAATTTGTTTAAAAGTATATTTATCCCAGTATGATTATTTGTGTAAATAATGTGGTGCAGTGCTTGACTGAGCCAAAAGCTTCAGGAACTGCACAATAAAGCCCTAACTTAAGCTTTAAACACACACAGTGTTCAGTGCCCTCAATAAATAATTCTGCAAAATTAAATTCTGCATGTATTACAGTGCCCTCTGGTGCTTATGTACATTTGCTGGCTTTTGCTTCTCTGCAATTTTTATAGCTTGGAGTGTTCAAGTTTTAGGTTGTTTTAAGACAAATACACATTATACATGTTAAATATGCTTCATATATGGCAAGCAAAATTAAATATATTTACATATGTTTAAAATGTAATATCTGAAGAAAATGTAATAAGTAATTTAGCACAGAATGGCAGCAATATTGCAGCTGAAAATGGAATGTGCATCTCTACCATTTATTCCCTGTCATTTTGTCAGTGTCTGTCACAACTCTGAGACCTAACCTCCTAACCTTCAAATCACAGGTTTATGTTAATGTGCTCATTCTAATATATTATCATTTCTGTAGTAACAATTTAAGCAGGGACTTGTATGTTAGAAACTCCACATAAATGAATTTAAAAATGTTTGTTGATATTTTGCATTTTTGGAAGGAGTCTCCAATGTCAGCACTCACAATCAGATATAAGGCAATTCCTTTACGTTTTTATACAAGGGAAAATGGAGGAGTTTGTGTTTGTGTTTGTGTGACATGACGAGCTGCATTCTTTTTATTTATTTATTTTTTAATTATTTTATTACGATCAAGAGAGAGAAAAAAGATAGGCTGCTCAGGAAATGACTGATTATAGCTGTGATATAAGGAGCTAACTTCATGGACATTTCATAATATTTAAACATCACTATAAACAGAAAAAGATGTGATGGTAAATTGCTGTGGCACAGTGGGTAGCATTGACACCTCACAGCTCCAGGGCCCTGGATTCAATCCTGAGCTTGGGTTAATGTCTGTGCAGAGTTTCGCATGCTCTCCCTGTGTTCGCATGGGTTTTCTCTGGGTTCTCTGGCTTCCTTCCACTGTCCAAAAACATACAAGTAGGCGGGTTGGCTGGGTGTGAATGTGTGTGTGATGGACTGGCACCCCATCCAGGGTGAATTCTCCTACTTTACGCCCAGTGTTACTAGGGTAGGCTCTGGATCTACCTCAACCCTTACCAGGATCAAGCAGTTACTGAAAATTGGTGAGTGCTTTGGGAGATTGTTCCTTGTGAGTTACAATCTGGAGAGGGTGTAAAGTAGTGCTGTATGTGTGTGTCTGTGTGTGATTGTGTGTTTTCTTATTTAAAGCTGAAAAACCTGGGGTGTGTGGTTATGCTTTGTGCTGTTGCCATGTCAACAGCCTTCTGCATATCCATGAGAAGTGGGATGTTTTTCAGAAAACCAGAAGGAAAAAGAATCACATTACATAGTGATACATAGACTAGATTAAATGCAATGCGATCTCACTGATTTGTTTAAATGCTTTATTAGTATACTTATTTATTAGTATACTTTACTTATCTACAATATCCAGGAATAGCATGCAATGACTTTTTTACAAATATAATTTTGTTCTTGATGGCATTATTTTTTCATAAGCATAATCTAAATTTTAACTTTTTAATTTTATGGAACTATATCAGATTGTTTTTAAGTTATAGTTCACAACATTGAATCACTTAACATTAATATAAATACTGGTTTCAGCAATTGATAATTACTAAGGTCCATAATTTGTATAGACTCAAGTGTACACAGTATCCTGTATACTTCAGTAAGAAAATGGAAAAGCAAAAGCAATTGTTCACAGTCAAGCATGTATAGCTCTGCTTTCAGATGAGAATATCTCTGATTTAAGATATCTTTACTAGGCCACTACATTTGTATTATTAAATGGTTAACAAAAAATAAACCACAATTAGTATAGCACTAAAATTTATATTGCAAACAGCAACAGCAAGTCTCAAATCTCAGTAGTCTCAGTAGTCTTCTCCTTTGAGTACATGGAATATCAATAACTGGGAATACACTGAATATCAGGGATTCCGTTCTTTATTTAGATTCATTAACATGGATGATAACTACTTTATAAAATGGATAACTAATTGCTTTAATCCTTTAATAGGTTTCACAGTTGACTAATTAAAAGCAAATTGAATAGATCATAGCTAGTAACTAGAAAAATACTAATAGATCATCAAATACTGTTAAAATTATACTAGACCACTACAATCATCGGTACTCTATTGCCCAGCAAAGAACCAACAGTATTTAAATTTGCTTGCCATATAAAGTGGGCTGTGTGAATATCTGCTTAGATTTTTTTTTTGTTTTTAGATCTGGGTAGAATTTGAACGACTGTGACATATAGCCTATATTCAACACCTTATCTAACCTGTAGCTCAGATATGCTACTAAGGTTAATTGGTTTTGCACATTACTACCAGTGCTTCATCAAGAATTTCAGCACCATAGTCTCATCACTCTCCTCAAGGGGCCTCCATTCTGACTAACCTGGTCACCTGCTACAGAAAAGGCATTCATCTAACTCAAGCACAGATTCACCTCAGCACTTCTTCCTCAACAGCCTGATCCATCCTTTCCATTCATTGTGGAGGTGGATGTCTCTGAGGTGGAAGTAAGGTCTGTAATCTCCTAAGAGGCAAGGAGGCAAGCTCCATCCTATCGCATACTTTTTTGAAGAAGCTGTCAGCAGCCAAAAATAAACTACAGTGTGGGCAACTGCCAGCTTCTTGAAATTAAGCTGGCCCTCGAGGACTGGTTTCATTGGTTGGAGGAGACTCTCTATTCCCTCATCCTCTACACTGACAACTGCAATCTGGAGTACATAAGGAGGACCCTGCATCTATCACTTAATCCCCTACACCCTACATCTAGTGGACTGTCTCTTGCACCCTTTATTATTACTTCTGAACAGGGGTGGAAAAAGTACTGAGAAAACTATTCTTAAGTGAAAGTATAGATAATGTGTCAAAATCTGTGCAAAAGATAAAACATGTTTCATAATCAGAAAAAACCTATAGCTCTACCTCCTTTCATTCTGGACTGCCAGGACTACCAGGACTGCCAGGACAGTTTCCCTCTAAACTAACAGAGTTTGCTCATGTCCTTGCAAAGTCATCACCTCATTATCATGACTACACAAGTGCAGCCTATAAAAGTCCCTTGTCCTTATTCCTCTTCTCATCTTGTCAGTGGGTTTTGCTTTTTGCTAATATGGTTATTGTAAACATCTGCTACATTACAGACAGTGCACTGAGGTGCACCATAGGTACTGGTATTTCTAAAACTGTCCAACTATTCTCCTTGCCTCACATTGCTAACCTGACATGGACATGCAGGATTTTCCTTTACAACAACTTTCCTGTCCACAGAGACCACTCAGGTGCTTGTTCAGTACTTTATCATCTCAGACTACTAAAACTTGCTCCTGGCAGATCTGCCTCTGTCCACTGTCTGACCCTGGCAGTTGATTAAGAGTGCAGCTGCAAGAGTTAAGGCACTTATCACACCTACCTTAAGGCACTTATCACAACCCACTCTGCACCATGCTCCCTTTGAGCTTCTAGCACAGCTCGGCTAGACCCACCATCTATCAAGCTACAAGGAACACATGCACCTAGAGTGGCACCCAGGTGGTGGAATGAACTTGCCAAACAGTTAAGTCACAGGTGGACTTCAAATGAAGACTAAAGACCTATCACTTTACCAAGCACTTGAATTAACATGTCTTTTTAAAAAAAATCCTTTGTCTTATATGTTTTCGTTCATGTTGTTCTAAACTCGAGTGTATGCCACCCCTCCCACACGGAGTGCAAGGCCAATTCTTGTGCTCAAAGGACTTCTGTAAATTGCTCCAAATAAGGGCATCTGCTAAATGCTCTAAATGTAAAGGTAGTATTGCCTTATTCCTAATGTTGCCACAGTTGACTTTTGTGTTGCTGAAGAAGACACACTGGCACGTAGCAGTCCATGAAGTTATAGCGTCGGTGAATTGTTGAAACTTTGTAAACTTTCCTAGCCTTTTGTGTAGTACATAGCAGATTGTTTTTTCTGCTAAGGTTAGATGAGGTTAGATGATGGACATTAACAAAGTCCAAATTGTTTAGGATGTGAAAATCTGTTACAGGCACATACAGAGCCTGTGAACCAGCTGCCTATTCATCCCCTTCGTTTGGCATTGCACGGCCACAGTGAGGAGTGAAGTCAAAGGACAATGGTACAAAGGTAGACAGAAACCTGTGCAGTCCCATGACTGACACAGAAAACCTAGAATTGAGATCAATTCCTCTGGCAAAGACTGGTTGCCTCATGAGTAGTACAGGATGATGAAGCTGGTGACATGCTGGTTTGAAAAACATACATGTATCATACACTAGTGAGTCTATATAAGTTATACCACCAATACAATGGCACACTTGCTACTGGCCCTTAAGGATGTAATGCCTGCAGCAAGAGATACAATGATCTTACAGACAGTACTTCAAGCAATCAGGCTCAAGGCAACAGGATCTGGCAAATCACTGGGGCCAAGCAAGCAAGCCTTTCTGACAGAAGGCAGAACTGTCTGGAACATAATGGCAGTTAGAAAATTATGTAGGATTTCTATATCCAGCAGGGATATTGACCCCAGAAACAGAGTTGATTAGAAGCATCTCTGCTCTAAAACATTGTTTACTTTGCAAGAAAAAGTGTTTATGCCTTTCCACTTGCCTGCATAAAACCAGCATGAAGACAGAGCAAACACAATTACAACAGTGAATCTGACCCTGACAAACCCCAGTATGCTGGTTTGACTCTCCCCTACCATTAAATTGCATGTAGCAGCATTAAAGATTGACGAGTTTTCATGAGGAGCTCATAAACTACTTAAAACTTTTATTAAAGGTGCAGAATATATCTGAACCTCACACAAAGCAACAGTTCCACAGTGGGATCTGGAGCTGGTACTAAGCAGCTTGTACAACTTGCAATATGAGATAATGGAAGATGCAGAAATAAAGTATATTCAAGTATAATCAAGCACAAGTCATGCAGCGGAAGTCAACATGTGGTCTGTCTGTCACTAACAGAAAGCTCACAGTGAAACTGAGTCTCATACATTCATTTTTCAAATATGCAGAAAAGGCAGAGACTAGCATAAATCTAGGCTGGATATACAGTATATGGACATGTATATGGCATGCCAAAAGTAATTAATACTGAGGAAGTGCTCTAATGAGAAATGTGTCTTGTCACCCCTTAACACTTTTTGTTCTGATGAGTCACACATTAAGACCACATGGATATTTTTAGGTTCCTCATTTGTCTTATCTTATTATATCTGGAATGGTCACTATTGGATGCATCACATTCCACAAGTAGGATCACCTTTCATGCACTGTTCCTATGACAACTGTGGATCCATTTATCTAAGCTCATGCAGTCTGGCTTGTTATAATCATTAATTAATGGGGAGCTAAGTCCATGATCAGATTAGAGCATATGCGTATGATCGGACTATTCGATGTGGCCACACAACACTTCAATCACATCTTGATTGCTTCATTTCAGATCCATTATGGTGGTGTAAAGAGGCAAAATTACAAAAAAATGTGTCACTGTCCAAATACTTATGGACCTGACTATATACACACACATATGGTTTGCCAACTATCATCCAGGAGTGATAACAGACCAGACAGGATGCCCAAATAAGTTCATTCAGGCTAAAAATTCATGCCTATTTGCAAAGGTCCCCTGGCTGCAAACAGTAACTAGGCAAACCGCTTTTCCTATTCACTCACCTCAGTACAATAAGCTTGCAACAACCAATTTCAGGATCTGATGCAAACATCCCAGTGCTCCTCATGAGCATGCACTTGGATGGTTGTGGTTTATGTGTAACTCCCTAGTTGGGCCTTGCCACCCACTGCCTAATTCTCCCCCTTATTATATGACAGCTACCACCCTGGGTACGTGGGGCAGATACCATGCTTTCTCCATCATTCCTTTGAATGGATTTTCTTTGAATACATAAATATTATGAAAATCTGACATTTGCTCTAATAGTCCTATTATATGCATGCTCTTATCTGATCATGCACTTAGCTCCCCATTAATTTATGATCATGACAAGCCAGACTGCATGAGCTTAGATAAATGGATTCACAGTTGTCATAGGAACAGTGCATGAAAGGTGATCCTACTTGTGGAATGTGATGCATCCAATAATGACCATAATAATAATAATAAAATAGTGTAATATAATAAAATAAAATGGGGAACCTAAAATATCCATATATATGTGGATATATCCATATATATATATATACACACACACATATATATACACATATATATATACATATATGTGAATATTTTACATATCAGGGTGCCACTTTTCCTTGTGTCAAAAGTGTAATGACATTACTTTTTACACAAGCACTATACAAATGAAAACTGAAATGAATTGAAACTCATAATTTCATGGTGTGTGGACTACTCTGTCACAGTGACCTTTGCATTTGGGAGAGCAGGTCTGGTCTGATGCAGATTTATTTGATTGATTATTGTTATATATAGATTACTGATGGCCTACCCCAGTCCAACAACAATTCTTAAGCATGTAATTGTAATGATGTATAAGATTATGTAATAAATTGAATAATCCAATAATTCTTTTCAGAACTAATACATATACTCAGAAATATTACTGTACCAAAGCTATCAGCATATGAAAAATATATTATTATTCCATCCTGTCTTGGTAACTGATGGCATTTGTGCTCCTCTGAATACATGTCACATATCTCTCTGTGTTGATGTACTAATAATTGATCCGAAGACGTTTTGCAGTTTAGGCAAACAGCTTCAAGAGGTAAAAATGAGTCTTTTTTATTGTATATCCTCAGAGGACAATTTTTACTTCATCCACTCTTTACTATAGCGTCACTGTCAGGCTTAGAAATATTGCATTTGTGATTGCACTACAAAACACATACAGCCATTAATCCTAAATCAGATACACTATAGATATGCTATTAACTAATTATTTTGTGTTATTTTCCACCATCATGACATGGAACACCTCCCAAATAAGCAAAATAGTACATTTTAAAGTTAAACTAATCTACATTTGAAAGATTTTTAGGCACAGTGAACATTTTTTATTCTGAATTATCACCATACAGAAATACAGAAAATATATTTCTATAGAAGAAATATTGCATAAGAACATCTTAATGTTGAGAAGATTCAGAAAATCCCGACTGTTAGCTTGGTGATAAAAAAAAAACAAATCCTGGAAAGAAGATAACAGAATCAGCAGCTGCCTAAAGATGATTTGAGGAGTTTGGGTGTTACATCCCAGTTTATCCCTTCTCCCCAGTCTACTAACCAGTGGCCATGTCTCACCAGTAGAGTCACCTGTTTCTCATTAAGCTTTACACCACTGAATTAGCAAATCTGAAGGTGTAGATTAATTTTCTATAACAGCACACCTCTGACAGTAATTCAAATGATCAGTTTATATTAAGACATGCATTCTAATACATTATCACATCTATAGTAAGAACTCATTCACACAGACTTGTATGGCAGAAGCTACATATAATCTAAGTCTAATAATACAGGGATTAAGAAAATCTGCTGTTATTTAACAAAGAAAAGTATATAGTCATTAATGGTGATGCTTTCTGTAAGTAGATGTTAATTTAACATTTATGGAAGGAGACTCACATTGTGTTGGTCAGAAATAAAGCTGTAACTGTGCACTGCTTCTTTTTAAAATAAATGCCTTGCCCTTGTTTCTCAGTGTAAGATGATTTATTATCATGGATGCTTCAGGCATTTTTGACAGCACCATTGAAAACATTTGAGCAGCAGTGTCAAGCTCCGTAATTGCATCCGTCCAACCCTCATACATCTGTTTATCCACTCTTCAAAATCAAAGCCATGGAGGAGCACATTCAAGAGATCCATAAGCAAGGGTTTGTTGTAGAATAATTATCAAAGATAGAGAGGTCTCAGCTGAGAATCCCAAGCATCTTTCACTTAGTACGTCTGATGATTCAAATAGTAGAATTAGAGGTGCCACTCAATCAACTGAGAGAAGAGCTCAACATGAGTCTGAAAGCCCTTACAGCTTAATTTCACAACATCCAGAAGACACAGAATCTTTTTGTATAGCGAGAACATGTTCCTTGTCTGAGCTAAAAGATGGAGTATACTGAAAGCTACACACACACACACACACACATATTCCCTCAAGGGTAAGATAAAGAGCAGAAACATACAGCAGGGTCACAATGGCAGGAATTGATCCTCAGTAGTATTCCAGACAATTTTAGGCTACCATGCCCACATACACACTAGGGGCAATTTGGTGTAGCCAGTCGACAACTTGTCATGTTTTTTGGAGATGGGCGAACCCAGAGGAACCCCACACGGACACAGGGTGAACATGCAAAATTCACACAGACTGTAACCTGAGCTCAAGGCACCCTGAAGCTGTGAGGCATCAATGTTTCCCCCTGTGCTGCTGTGCTGCCCATACTGAAAGCAGTTTTATTGATTCTACCACAAAGGTAGGTTCAACATTTAGTAGTAATGACAACAGTGATGTATTTGCATTTCATTGCGTTTCATTGATCAAGGTAGTTTACGAGCTATTAAAATCACTAACCACTTTTTTGATATGAAGTTGATAAGATTGCTTACAATATTACAATAGTTTATGTCAGGTAGGAACCTTCCATAAAGACTCTGTTCTGAGATTTCAGGCTGTCTAAATGTGAGTGGCATAACAGAGTCCAGTGAAAAAAAAGCAGGCATGCTTGAACCATCTGCTCTATAGTTTTTACATTTTAATTTTAAGCCTGTGAAGTTAGATGTTAGACTGTTAACAAATGTGTGACATGTTTTCTAGAAAATCATTGTTTTATTTATGTATTTTATCATAAATGAGCCATGTGGGTTTTTTTTGTTTGTTTTTTTTTTTTTTTTTTTTTTAGAAAATTTTCATTTTTTCTGTCAAAGACTTTAATAGGCCTGGGGAACCTGTACATCTATAGTAGAATTTTTAAAAAAACACATCATACAAATGTGTTCCCCACTGGCATAATATAATAAATAATGATTCTTTAAGCACATCCATTCTTCAGCCTTAGAAGTTGTGCTCACAGCAATACAATTCCCTAAACCAAATTAAATGTGACTTGAAAACATCTTTTTAAACGAGAGTTTAAATTTCCATATAATATAGATACATTTATATAGCTTTCTTCACCTACTGCCTCACTGCATGAATTTTTGAAATTATTGACAGCAGCTCTGGCAAGAGCTCAGTTCTACACTACTTGAATTAAGCACAGCTGATTCATAAACAAGATTACTCTGTAATAGGCCTTAACAATATTACTGGTGCCTCGGAGTTGGAGCTGTAATTACATATGATTTAACCTTGAGCTGACAAGCTACCATGGTTCCCCCTTGCTTGTTTATTTCCCCCTTGTTCTTTTGGCCATCACTCAAAGACATAAAGCAGCTTCTCATAGCTCCCTATCAAGTCCGGAGCATCCTTAGGAGTGGGGGAAGGCTGCATGAAAGGACAGATCGCAAATGAGATCAAAGGACAGCAAATCAATGGCTGATGCCTCTCCTTTAATATGGCAAATGAAAAGCTGACATTTTCAAACAGCTACTGGGACTAGATCAATGTTGCACACTGCCATCTTCTGCCGGGCTACATCTGTCTGCTTTTGGCAAGATTACAAATTTGGCTCATCAACTTGCAGCAATGCAAATTGCCTTTCTTTTACACAAGTAATAATGCATTTCTTTTGCACAAATTATAATGAAGTGTAATAATTATGGTGCCCAGATGTTCAACGTATATTGTCCTTTGAAATCGTTTTTATTGTTGTGTGTACTATCTTTTACTGTGCTTTGTGTAACTTTTATGGTGTGCCTTTTATTGTGCATTATGCTTTATTTGACCTCACGGTACTATACATTGGCCAGCTTCCACTGGTTTTATAAATACATTACAAATAGACTTATGTATTTGCATCTATCTTTACTTGAAGCTTAGCTCTGGTTTCATGTCCATCTGATCACCGACACACCGATTTTGAAAGAAACCGCAAGCCACTCCAAGTGACTTGCTTTAAAATAATTTCCCTTGGTGTCATAGAAATTCTTTTCAAGTTTAGCGTGGAGCCTGTAACGATATTTAATTGCACCTTGGGGCTTCCAGTATGTGTTCAGTCACATAAAAATACCCATAGGAGATTTGTTTTAGTTAGGAATGAAGAATATAGAAATATTCTTGAATGGATAATCATGGATCTATGAATAATCTATTGTGAAATGATGAGTTAGTTGATAATCATAATGATAATAACATTGTGGATGATGTAGCCTAATTTTTTTCCCGAACAAACCTGTAAAAATAATAACATAGATTTTTTTTTTTTTGCTGTAAAACAAAAACTGTACATTTACAAACTAGAATTTATAAATCCAAACCCTTGGGTTGCTCCCTTTTGCTAAACAGCAACACAGATAATTCAGTCAAAAACCAGTTTGCATAGAGTGCTGCTCGGGTGTAGAAAAATGTCCCTTTGGTACGCTTCAGATTGGGGATCCTACTAGTTGAGTATTGTTGAAGAAATCTGAGGCACTTGGGAGGGTAATAAATTTAAAATGCCTTTAATATCTCTTGGCTATTCAGTCATAGTTCACACATTTACACATTTTAGCCATTGAGGCTAAACATTTCCACATTTTAGCCATTAAGGCCTTCATCAAGAAATATTAAAGGCTTTTTAAATTTATTATTCTCCAGAATGCCTCAGATTACAGCAACACAGATTATTTAAAACTCAATTTCAATTCAGTTCAATTTTATTTGTATAGCACTTTTAACAATGGACATTGTCACAAAGAAGCTGTCCAGAAATATTTAAATTCAGGATATAAATTTTAAATTGATAGATTTATCCCTAATGAGCAAGCCAGAGGTGACGATGGCAAGGAAAAACCCCCTGAGACGACATGAGGAAGAAGCCTTGATAGGAACCAGACTCAAACGGGAACCAGGAAATTCATTATAGTTTCCACATGAAGTTTATTTTGTTGAAGTTATCAGCTGTTCACTGATGGAGACTTGAGTGCAAACCTGTTCGTGGCAATTTGCAGTCCTAAAGCTATCATAGCGACTGCAGTCCAAAGTCATCTTCGTGGTTTTTAAGTGGTACCATCCTCAGTAATCTCATGTATTTTTAGGCTGTCTGTGCGGGGTCATCCTCAGCAGCAGTGAGTGGTTTCCAAGTAGTGAAGCTACCTACTCCAACCAGAAGTAGGGCACCAGCATGGATCAGGTATTTTGGACCTTTTTTTCAGAGAAGGAAAATTTTGAGTGAGAGTATAATTTTCCAAGGGCTTGGCACCAACCTGGCATTGGTCATTCAGGACGTGGGTGTGCTGGGTGTCTCAACTGGGAGGAGTCCGTTTTGGACGCTGTGGTTTGTGTGTGTGTGTGTGTGTGTGTGTTTGTTCATAAAGCACTGTGCGTTTGTGCTTGCTGGATTTATTGCTGCTCTGAAAACAAAACTCTATTCAAGTCGCAGGAGCACCGACATTAAATGGATCTCCTTTATTGTGCACATTAGTGCTGTGCAAGATTTCTGATCTACTTTTCGTGCTGATGCTGTAGATGCCACTTTGCTGATTCGGAGCGTGTGCATGTTTGGACGGAACGAGAAGAAGAAAGCATTTGGAATTGCGTTATTCCAGTCTTGAGTGTTTGTGATGAGAGGGAACTTTGCGTAATTGAGATGTGCGTCGGGAGCACAAGGACTTAACCCAAACCTGAGGATGTATATGTGTGGATTTCTGAGCCTGGCGATTTTATGCTCAATTCTACTCGGATTTGCTGCACTTGGCAAAGGTAAATCTTCTTCTGGGTTTTGTGTATTCAGTAGACGGATACAAATCCGATTATCAATGCATACAGTTTTATGGATATTCCTGAAAAGTATACTGATACGCGCGTGCAAAACGTGCAGTGATCACAGAGAATAACACATTTACACGACACTGAATCATTCACAATGAATTTTTTGTAATGCATTTCTATATATAGCTGCAGAATGCGAATCTGGGTGCAATCTTGACAATGGGGTTTGTGACAATGGAGAGTGCAGGTATGTTGAGGCATTAAATATGTATTTGGATGTGCTATCTTTAGCTTCCTAAAATGTTATGATGCATGGCAACAGTAACTGCAGAACAAATGGAAAATGCATCTACGTTAACTATATGTTTAACTTCACAAACTTGGCCAAGATAAAACTGCATATCTTGTATATATACAGTAGATGCATAATTTCTGAAGAGAGTCTGTGAAAATGAGGAAAACGGTTGCCATCATGTACAGCTGAGGTTTATGCAACTGAGGTATATATTATAGAATGATATTAGGTATTATCACTCAAATAATGTTTTTTTTTTTTTTTTTTCAAGGTGCAACCCTGGCTGGCAGGGTGCAACATGTGAGCAGTGCATTCCTTTCCCCGGTTGCGTTCATGGAACATGTGAAAAAGCTTGGCAGTGTATGTGCGAGCAGGGCTGGGTGGGCAGTCAATGTAACCAAGGTGAGACTCAGTTACTGATCATCAGTCACTGGACCTCAAGACTTGCTTCGGCAGTTATGCGTAGTATGACCTCCAAATCCAATTATCGAGATAATTACTGTAAAGCAGTGACTAAGGAATGTATGCAATGAATGATAAAGATGAATGATTTATTTTGTCTCTAGACAGCCATCTGTGTTCATCAAAGCCTTGTTCTGGCAATTCAACCTGCATTGAAACAGAAAAGGGTGGATATCTCTGTATCTGTCCTCCTGGATACACAGGCAAAAATTGCCAGCTGAAGAAAGGACGGTGTTTATTGAATGGGTAACATGGATCTTGTGACGTTTGTGGTGATCCTATAAATATTTCTATCACTATATTTATTGCGTTAGTGTTATAGTAATCTGGTCCATTGTCTCCCATAAGCAAGTGATTCAACAACAATCAAATTCACCACAACAATGCACAAATTAAACCCTGATATAATTTAACAATCCACAATATGGAAGTAATCATATTGATCAAGCATTTAATGGCTTTTCTCAGGTATGTATTAATTAAAAATAATCAAATAATAATCCACCTGAGATATCAAAATGGCAGTTTTTCCTGCATCTGTTTTTTAAAAAAAATTTATTTAGGGTAACAACTAGCCATTCACACAAATCAAGTTTTATGAGCTGTGTCATAATATTCATTCTATGGGGGAGATAAATGCAAAATCATATTTTGTTAGAGCGGTAAAACAATGACTTAAAACAGTTTGCTTAAATATTTCTCTTTTTTTTTTAATTCCCTGTTTTTATTTTCAGCTCTCCATGTCAGAATGGCGGAACCTGTGTGGATAGTAATGGACACTCATCTTGCCTGTGTACTCCCGGATTCACTGGAGATTTCTGTGAGATTGATGTTGATGCTTGTGAGTCCAACCCATGTCTAAACGGCGGAACATGCACTGATCATGGACTGGTCTACACCTGCATTTGTCCTCCTGCTTTCTCTGGCCTCATCTGCAACATTACTCTGGCTTCATGCTCTGACAGCGCCTGTAGGAATGGGGGTACCTGCTTAACTGAGACTAGCACTGAAACTCGGTGTATCTGTCCACCAGGTGTAACAGGACCTTTGTGTGACATTCACATCCATGAATTCAAACCGAAAGCCAAGTTTAAACCACCAAACCTAGCCCATCACCCACCCCGGCATTATAGCCTCCCTGCTCATCCTTTCAACAAGCTGTTAAAACACCCTGAGCATGAGTTCCTAAAGATCACCAAGAAAGAGTCGGTGCATGCCTCTAGTCCACTGGTCACACGTAGCCAGGTTATCTGCTTTGCGATTTTGGGTCTGCTCACCTGCCTGGTGGTCTTGGGTACCACAAGCATCATCTACTTCAATCGCTGTGAGACGTGGCTGGCAAATGCGAAGTATAGCCAGCTTATGCGCAAACAGAGAAACTTCCTCCTAAGGGCCAATGACACGGAGCATTCTGTACATATCATCCTGCCTGAGAAAATTAAACTGACCAATTACGGGAAGCACTACACAACCATATAACAGCTGGACCACCAGACACTTGCTCTTGGGGTTTTGTGAGCAACAGACTATTGTTACTTGTTTAGTTGTTGAATATGAATATTAGGTTAATTAGGGTATGGGTCTTATTGCGAAATGTTAAGGAAAATATTTATTTCAGGGGCTAAGAGTAGATTTTTGTAGATTATATATTATGGTTGCACACAGTAATTACAATCATGTGTACATGTGTAGCTCTGTCTAAATAAAAACAGCTCTTTATATCAGTCTTAACAATTGAAATTTGGTTAGTGATAAAATACCACATCTAAATAGTAAACTTAAAAAAAAAGCAAATTAGGATCTATGTATTGAAACATAGAATTTGTACTGGAATGAGAACAAGGATCATTTGAAACACGCGTCTTTGTACAGCATAATGCAAAGGAGTATATACCTCATTATAGGTTTATAATAATTATAGTAATTGAAAACCACAATAACATGTCTAATGGGAGCTGTTATGAGATATAAAACCATCCATCCATTAAAAAAAAAACAAAAACATTTGTGCTGTTTTGTACAGTACCAATCAGAATTTCTGGAAACACCGGATTGGACATATTTTTCATTGTATTAAAAACATTTTAAGACAAGTTTACATTTTAAAGACACATTAAACACACATTCATTTCTGAAATCTGTAGGATTTGCTTAAAACAAGTAGTTTTTATTTTAAATGAAATTGCTTCAACAAACCAGTAGTTTTTATTTAGAATTCAGGAGAAGCATCCAACAAATGCCTGGCTTATTTGGGAAATATTAAGAAAGGTTGAGAAGATGCCAAGAGTGTGCAAAGTTTAATCAAGAATACTGTTAGGGATTTAAAATATAAAATGGTTTTGATTTGTTAATACTTTCCTCATCACCTCATAATTCCATATGTGTCATTTCATTATATTAATGTTTTCAGTATTGTTGTAAAATAGTAGAAAATTGTAAAAGTAAAAGAAAACTTTTTTCTTTAACCAAATTATCATGAGTTTAGGATCCTCTTGACACTATTCACAGCAACCTAATAAGCTGATATATAAAACAAAAAGAGAAAGGTAACTAGAAAAAAGGTGCTTCCAGCATGGACAAGGAGATTAATCTGTGTCTGTATAGAAAAAGAAAGGAAAAAGCATTTGGTCTGGGGAAGACATAACCTTTGCACCCACAACTCTAAGCAATGGCATTGTTTCTTCATGCACCATGGAGAAAAGCTATGAAAATAGTTATATGTGCTCTAAAAATATAAAGCCTCACACAGAGTAATCAGGGCAGGATGCTCAGACATGGAGTTACCCTCAGCACTCTCGCTCAGACACAGAAAGCTTAAAAAAAGCCTTCTCCTCTTTTCCCCCCAGTAAAGACAGATGAGTAAAATGGCCAGACAGAATGATAATAAACAAAATATTAATGGCTAAGGCTAAAAAAGTGGTTTTAATGATTTGAACATTAGTATTAGTTTAGTCAATTATTAGTTGGCAGGCTATTCTACCATTAGTCACCTGTAATCTATTTGGGTCACCTAGGAATTCACATCACAAGACCTGAATGGAAATAAACAGTTTTGACTAGATAGTAGACTAAACCTGTGTTAAATAAATAGCTTTTAAACTGTGTATTTGGCAATGTAACGTGGTGCAATACTCTATCCTAGATGTGAGGAACAGATATTTAGTTAAGACTTTAAACTGAAGATAAATGATGCTTTTTTAAAAAAAAACAAAAAAAACCCCAAAAAAACTAGATAGTCTACTGGACTATGAAGGAGAAGAAAAAGTAAAATTTACTATGCTAATATATTACTGTAATTTGGATTTGGTAATAAAGACGTTAGAGCTTTGTGTTTTAGAAACAAGTTTCAGACATACTCCTTTGTAATATGAATTCCAACAATGAAAAATATATATTCAGTCTATGTCGTATAGAGTATATTTGCCAGCTACAAACTGCCACTAAAGAAATCCACTTTACAGCACAATAAAAGCATTCCCTCCTCAAATAATATTCAGGTTATTTCATTATTTTCTGCATTTACCTACATTTACCACACTTGCCATACCCTTCAGTTTAGCCTACAAGAGTACTGAACTTTAGTTTTGGGATAACCATAATATGAATAAACATCTGTAAACATTGAAATGAATATTTGTGTATTTGCGAACTAGTAACTTTTGCATTGTAGCTATAACGTCTTCATCTTGTACATATTCTGGGCCACTTGTATAGCCACTTTTATGTGTAAAATATGATTTTGAATGTAGTAGGCCTATCTGAACTTCTTCCTTCAATGCCTAGATTATGAGATCATATAAATTTCTTTGATCTTTAATACATGCATACAATTATGGTTTTATATTATCAGCGATACTGCAGCCAAGGTGTCTGTGATGTTTTGCTACCATCTTGTGGCTACACTGCTGTGAAAGCAAAAGATTCAGGGTGTGATATTACATGTTTGAAATGCAATTTTGCATCATGATTAATGTTTGTTTGATCTGGATTATGTTAAAATCCATTCTTGAACATTTATGGGAAACTGAAGTGAAGGGTTGAAGGCAGATTATACTCCATTAAATTCACTGATAGAAGCAATGAAAGACGGAATAATTACATTTGTTCAGTGCTTGAAGTGGGGAAAACCCATTAAACTGCCAATGTTTGAAATATACTCTATATTACTTTAAAAAAAAGAAGGCAGAATTAAGAAGACACTAACTATTCAATCATTTAAATTAAAATATCCACAGTGCAGCTGCGTGATCTTCATGTGTGGTGTGTGATTTTGTGTGGTTTGTCGGTTTATGTTATATTTTATGTTATATGTCACTGATATTCTGAAGCCACACAGAAGCTATGGTTCCTCCAACAGGAATGACAGATAGTCCTAATAAAAACAAAAAACAACAAACTGGTGAAAGGGTACAGCTGCAAGTTTTGAAACTAAGAATGAATGAATGAATGAATGAATGAATGAATAAATAAATAAGTTTTCTATGAAGTCCTCATATAGAGTATGTGTGACAAAGTGAGGAGAACAGATACTACAACTGATCTTAGCCTAAAGACAGAAAAACTACAAACAGACAGCTGCTCTTGGTAGAAGACTACCCTACTGCAAAGCCAAAATTAACGGACAGTAGCTTTTAAAACTTGCAGGAGGACAATACATAAGGTGGGACAAAGGGATTATCTAGGGAGGACTGTGTAGTCAGACTCCATACCAACAGATCTCTCTGAGATCTTTTACCCAGTGAAAGAGTCCTAATCACATAGCTGCTCCTGCCATCAGGTCCAAGGAAAGGTGGCTTGAGCTGACTCACCATCCCCTTGATAGCCTTGAGAGCTTTTGTAAAAGGATGACACAATTTAAGGCAAATTACTGTAAGACTGAAGGACAGAAGACATACCCCCTCCCAAATAACTAATTTACGCAAAAGCCGTGGCTCCTCTGATAGAAACTGATAGACATGGAAGATATGCCTTCACAAATAGAACTGATAGACCCAGATATCATGCCACCTCCAATAGGACTGATAGACATAGAAGCCATGCCTGCTCTAGTAGAGACTGATAACCATAGAAGCCATGGCTGCATCAGTAGAACTGAGATACACAGATGTCACACCTCCTCCAATAGCCCTGAAAGACACAGAAGGCCTGTCTCATCCAATAGTGACTGATAGACACAGAAGCCATGTTTCCTCCATTAAGACTGAAGCCACACCTTCTCCAAGAGGACTTATAGATACAGAAGCCATGCCTGCACCACTAGGAGTAATAGATGTTGAAGCCATGCCTCCTCCAACAGCCTGATGGACAGAGAAGCCCAGATTCCTCCAACAGGACTGATAGACACAGTCCAAATAAAAGAAAAAAAGAAGGGAAAACAACAAACTGGGAAAAGGACACAGCTGCAAATTGTGTGCTCTGCCTAAACAAAGGGGGAGCATAATCATTTCAAACATGAACTCTAACTCCAATAATAGGACTGATAGATGCAGAAACCATATCCCCTCCAATTTGCATCTCCAGGGATGTATAGCAGCTCAGTCGTGCTTGGATTGTTTCAGCTGATGAGCTGCCATCCATGACAGGATGTCTTCCAGACATGCTTGAGATTCATGCAGAAACAGGAGTGACTAAGGGAGGAAAGAGAGGTTCAGTTGAGTGCCATCAGCATAGTAGTGGTATGAAAAACCATGTAAGGATATTCAATTTTCAAATCAATTTATGTATATAGCGCTTTTAACAATGGACATTGTCACAAAGCAGCTTTACAGAAATCTGGATATAGATTTAGATTAGTCTCTAAGGAGCAACCAGAGGCAACAGTGGCAAGAAAAAACCATGAGATGTCATGTGAAAGAACCAGACTCAAAAGGAACCCATCCTCCTCTTGGTGACACTGGATAGTGTGATTATGAGTCATTACTCATCCACAGCTGTCACACAGTGAATTCTAGGTACTAATAAAGAGTCTGCACCCTTTAATCAAATTAGTAGTAATAGACCAAAAGGTCATTCATTGGACAAGACCTTTCAGTGCTTTACAGGTCATTAGTAATGTTTTATAATCAATGCAGAAGTTTACTGGAAGCCAACGCAGTGTGGATAACATGGGGGTGACATGATCAAACTTTCTGGTTCTTGTAAAGACTCTGTCTGCTGCGTTCTGTTCAGGCTACAGGTAACCAAAGCACTAGTTATTCTGCATCATGTAGTGACATTATATCATTATACTTTTTATTTTAGTGATATTTTGACATTTCTGAGGTGACAAAAGGCTGTGTGTATACAATATATACAGTGTATACAGTATATACAGTATAAATTCCAGATATAAATTTTACATTTAGAAATGTATCCCTTATGAGCAAGCCAGAGGCGATGGTGGCAAGAGATGATATGAGGAGGAAACCTTGAGAGGAACCAGACTCAAAAGGTAACCCATTCTCATCTGGGTGACACTGGATAGTGCGATTGTAAATACTATAAATTGTGTACTATGTAGTCAAAAAGAACTTATGAGCAACTTATGAATATAAGAATCAGAGGTATTTCTAAATTCATTATAGTTTTAGAAATAGAAATAGAAGTCTATATTGCTGACGTTATCAGCTGTTCAATGCTGGAGACCTGAGTGCAAAACTGTTCATAGCAATTGCAGTCCTAAGCCATCATAGGAAAACTGTTTGTAACAATTGCAGTCCTAAGCCATCTTTATGGTTTCTAAGTGGTACCATAATAATCTCATTGATCTTTAGGATCTCCATGTGGGGCCATCCTCAGCAGCAGGCAACCAGAAGTAGGGCATCAGGATGGATCAGGCAGGGCCGGAGAGCAGAAGGGGTCAGGATATATATATATATATATATATATATATATATATATATATATATATATATATGACGCAATATGTAACCATGGCTGTTCATCCACAGACTCGGTTGGATATGGGACTCACTTTCTGATCCGTTTATTCTGGAAGACTGGGAGACATTGGAAAATGCATAAGTCTTTTCTTTGTGAAATGACGACTGCAGATTTCACACTCGTCCATCTTAGGGCTCATGCTCATCTAACAGAGGTGTAACGTTACAAAGTACGTGATCATAAAGTTTTACACAAGCTATAAAGGTTCCACAATTACAGACAAAAGTGTTTCATTGTAATATGAAAAAACGGATGATAGCAAAACAGAACGTTTCATATAAAACAGCGTAATGGTTTTTAAATAAACAGAATAGGCAGCTACATACCTGGATGGCATTTTAAAATGCATAAGTCTTTCTCTTTGTGAAATGATGCCTGCAGACCTCACATTCTGGATATGAATAAATAAGGAATAAATAAATTAAAAAATAGACCTTTATATTACAGAAACCATCAAGCAAATTCATTCCACAAAGTTAGTGTTATAAGCTGAAACTACTTAGTAAATGTCACATTATACATTTGTGTGTGCCACAAGTGTAGTATATTTGCATTTTGGCTCAAAATAGTTGAATTTATACAAAAATATCTAAATAAATGAAATGGCATGTGCGAACTACATACCATCCATCTTAGAGCTCACACTCATCTAACAGATATAAGGAAACAGTGGAGGGACATACTGGTCTGCTATGACGTAAGTATAAGCAAAAAAAAAAAAAACTCCCTGTAATGTTTTACAAAAATAACTTTTTACAGCATGGTTCTTAAATAAAATCATTTTGGTGAAAAAATCACATTTTGTCAATAACAAAATTCCACCTCTGTTAGACAAGCAGTAGTTCTACCTTATCGTCAGGCCACACATATTAATCCTTGTGTTTGTCACTTTAGAACTTTTGGCCACCTGTGACCCAGACCAGATAAAATCAGTTACCGAAGATGAATGGATGAATGAGGTTTTGACCATACTGGATTTCCGCATTTCTCCTTTTCTACCGCTCAATACGCATGCTCTTAGTGTCAGTTTACTTTATTGTCATGTGCATCAAAATACAATGACATTCTTGCAATACTTACTCTTCCTCAATACTGAAAATGTAACTATTGTTTCCTTGTTGGAAATCCCTTTTTTTTAAAATGAGTTTTTGGCAACATTCCAGGTCTGTGCCTCTCTCTCTCTCTCTCTCTCCCTCACTCTCTCTCTGTGTGTGTGTGTGTGTGTAAAAAACCTGTGCTCACCTGAACACCTGTACCCCTGTTCATTCATGCAATTATCCAACCAGCAGCACAATACATAAATAAGGTAGATGCAGGTCAGGAACATCAAATTGGGGAAAAAATAAATGTGACCTCAGCTACTTTTGTTGGTGCCAGACTTGCTGGTTTGAGCATTTCAGAAATCGATGCTGTCCTGGGATCTTCACGCACCTGGTTCAAGCTGACAGGAAGGCTACAGTAACTCATATAACTCTTTTTTTTTTCTTTCTCCGAGGCTACAGTGGGCACATGCTCATAAAAACTGGGAACCTGAAGATTGGATTTAGACTAGGCAATGTTTCTCCCCCGAATTAATCTTCAACTATCTGGGTTAGCCGAACCTGTATCCACTGTAGCTTTATGATTTATGTTTGTGTAATTTGAGGTAATGATAGATTTACAGCTTATTACTACTTTATCTATCATGTTCACGTAATGTAGGGCAGTGCCACAATAGTTTTTTTCATACAACCAAAAGATAGTTTCACAAATATAGGGTTGTAATAATAATTCAAGCACAGTATTGGTGACCTATATTTTTTTCTTAAAGTTTAATATGAATACAGAGTGTACTTAATTTCTTAATATGTCTTACTTTGTATTTTCTCGCAATTTAGACGTATTTGCAGGCTTTTATTTTGACGGAAGTCTTTTTTTTTTTTTTTTTTTTTCCAATCACAGTTTCGATTCCCAACCTGCCTTTGTCAGAAACGCACGTGACTAATCACATGACTTCGTTAAAACACGGGGTCGTGGAGATAAAGTTAGCACAAGCAAGTCACGCGCCGCGTAAGGACGAGCTAATCCAGGTGAGCTGAAAACACTTCACATGTATGAGCTGTTAAAATGTTACATATATTCGTTAACTGCATTTTGTATATTTTGTCTTTCTTAACAAGCTTAGGTTAACTTAGCTAAAGTAAATAAAAATGTACATAGTTGTTTTTTTTTAGCACTATAAACGGAAACAGTAGTTTATATAATGAGTTTGTAGTGTATAATGGTTTTTATCGGGTTGGATTAAATAGGATATGACGTCAGGCTGTTGTTTTGCGTTTGTTTATTTGTTTTTTTTGAAACCACCATTGGTTTTTCTCGGGATAGGAAGGTATTTCTAGCGTTTTGTAGTTCCTATCGAAAACATATCGTCATGATGGGTCACTAGGTCAAGGATTAAAGAGTCTAAATAAGTCTGAAAAGCCTTGTAGAGGAGGTTAGTAGAAAGTGTCGCCTCCTCTGCAGCAGCGACTCGCGCCAGTAGATTTGGGTGCGGCACGACAGCATTAATAACGGACAAATCAAAGTTATTGGACAAGCTATTACACTTATGCTATAGGCTAATATCTAGGAAACATTTAGAGTAACAGGTCCGTAATAGGTATTTGAGAGTCAAACCAAACACAGCAGGTCTTTTGGGGCGGTTTTTGACGGCAATTTCCGCAGAGTCGTTGTTTTGATACAGCAGGTGTGTTTTCCACAGCGGTGCTGATATTAACCAGGGTTGCCAGATTTTAGAAAAATGTTACGACACCACCTGGGGGTGTGAAAGTAACGCAAATATTTAAGCTGCTCTTGTAATTTTGTTAATATCTTAAATTTTTTTGGTTGTTCAGACCTCAGATTTGGCCTGTTTTTTTAAATGATTTTTTAGCTTCTGTGTTTATTAAAGTGGGGTTTGTGAGCCTTAAAATCACGAATCATGTGAAAATAAATGAAATAATGGAAATAAATGATTCATATGGAAAAAATGAATTGTGAAAATAAACGAATTACGTGGAAATAATCGAAAAATTGCACGTAAAATTAAATATATCCTGTGTGGGGGGGGGAAAGTACAATATAATGTAATAGTGTTTAAAAAAAAAAAACCACTATTGGATTCTTTTGAGACTTCTTTCTGCACCCTGATCAAAATCAGGAAGTGTAATATGTATATGTTGTGTAATGTGTCACATGAACATTTAAAGGCATGATGACTCAGCTAGCCCGCACTTACCGTTTTCTTCTGGCCTGAATCCCAGTGTGAGATGGAGGCAATGATCTGGCTGGCAGAACACAGCCTCAATACTTTACAAGGCTATATCTCAGCAATGATCTGGACTAGAAACAACAGCTTACAGCTGGAGAAGCATTAGATTCGATCCAGCATTAGGCATGTTTGGTGGTAAATGTTGTTGCTTAGTCATTCTGGCCCACGATACACTTTCCATTACTGACGTATGTTCCTAAAGCTTCTCACATTTGGTTTGTCTGCTTTCTCGGGTACGGCTTCTTAGTTGTGTGAATTGAGGCACAGCGTGTCTATCTGCATGACTGCAACCTAAATGGATCCCATTAACTTGACTTCTTTAGTGCAATTAGTACCAGACAGTCAGGAGTTACATTCCAGAGGTGGTAAACTACACACATTAACTGTGAGCTTCAAACTGTTTGTGTTTTAGAATGAGGTGCCTGTCTTTGCTGTACCTAGCATCAGCACTGGCTGCGTGCTGGGCTCGTCCACATCTCCATCCGCTCTCTCATGAGATGGTCAACTATATCAACAAGGTTAACAGTACATGGACAGTAAGTGCAGCTACTCAAATGGTTTTCCTATGTAAAACGATGGTGGTGGTTCAGTAGTATAAGTAGATATTCTGTTAAGACAAGATTAGCTAAATTAGCAGCCTGAGAATTTGTAAAAGGCAATCAATGCTTCAGAAAATCAATTTTCAACTTTGGACTGTGTCTGGTTTTCTCTATAGGCTGGACTTAATTTTGGCAATGTAGATTACAGCTATGTGAAGAAACTGTGTGGAACAATGCTTAAGGGACCAAAACTCCCAGTCATGTGAGTATACTTTTATCAAAGGTCAACATGTGCCCAAGGAATGAAACTTCATTAATCTGTCTTTGTAGACATCATGCCTGTGACTGTATCTAAATTGTATAAGAATGACGTGCAGGTCAGTTTAGAGTTGCTGATGCTCAGGAAAAATAACGTCATACTAATGAAGGAGGAAATGCATTGTGGTTTCAAATTTTTTATTTTATTTTTTTTTTTGTCACACATTACTTTACCCTTGTGATGAATCACATGTCTGGTTTCCTCTTTTCACTTAGATGAAAATGTTAAGATTAAAACTACCATTTAATGTCAGAAAGCTACAACATATCTAGTACTTTGTAGCACAGTGTTGTATCACAGTTCCACTGGCTTGGCATTTTTAGTCGTCTATAATTTACGCTAGGTATTCCCCGAAAAACGTGAAATTATTCCACAATGGCTGATATGTTCACTGTTGATCTGCTGCAGCTCAGACTGTTCGAACATGTCTGTTCTTGCCAGCACAGAAGAGAGAAGGAAACAAACAACATTTTAAATCACATTCTGATCACTTTTACTAACGTTACACTTCACTGTAATGAGTTAGATTTAGTGTTGTAGCCTATTTAATCTTTTTTTTTTTTGTGTGTGTGTCTCTGAATGTTCAGGAAAAAGATTTTTTTCTCTTTCATTTACAGTGGGGATGCACTGAGATTTTGGCCACGGAAAGCTTTCAGCCAAAAATGATCAAACTGAAGCTTTCAGGTGTCTGAAATTTCACTGCGTCCTCAGTGTTGAGCAAGAATGAGCAAAACATGGTCACTGTATAAGAACAATCTGTAGGTCAGTTTGATGTTGCTGATATTCAGGGGAAAGGGGAAAAAAAAAAAGAATGTCATGCAAGTGAAAGGGGAAACACTTTGTAGTATGATATTTTTTTTTTTTTTTTTTCTTTTGTCCTTGTGATGAATCGTGTGTCTTGATTCCTCTTTTCAGTAAAATTTTAGACTTTTACCTTTTATTGTCAGAATGCAACAATAAATAATAAATCACCTCAAAATGGTCAAATTTGCATTTACATAGCAATTACAAACTGATTGGAAGCAGCTGAACTGAAAGTTTTGTACAGTTTTGTCCTTAAATTTGTCCCTTTTATATAAAATAAAATTTGCTACATTTATATAATGTCTGTATCATCAAACTCAGTTTTTCACAGGTTTATTTGTAACACAACAGGTTTTCTAGCTGTTTGTTAGCAAACCTGTATCTCATGATACATATTGTGTATTGTAGAAAAATGTCATTTCTTCCACCCCTACCTTATTCAGTTTATATAGAGTTTTTACTAATTACTTATATATAATGGTTGAGGCAACTGAAACAGAAATATACCATTTATTTTGTCTCATTTGTTTGCAGTAGGTATCTATTTTAGATGAATATTTGAAATGGATAGTCATTAAATTTTGTCAGCTTCAAAGGGTTAAGTGCCTCCTGTTTTGGTGTGTATGTAGGGTTCAGTATGCTGGTGACATGAAGCTTCCAACGAATTTTGATCCCAGAGAGCAGTGGCCTAACTGCCCAACTCTAAAAGAAATCAGAGACCAGGGTTCATGTGGGTCATGCTGGGTATGTGCTTTATGCTTTTAAAAGGACTGAACCAATTTTCTTTGTTTGGCTTTATATGATTACATATATTAGAGATTTAGATGACTGTCTGCACCCTGCAGATTGAGTAGTAACTTTCTGCCTAACTTGCAGGCTTTTGGAGCAGCTGAAGCAATCTCTGACAGAATCTGTATCCATAGTAATGGCAAAGTGAGCGTAGAGATCTCCTCTCAAGACCTGCTGACCTGTTGTTCTGACTGTGGGATGGGGTGAGTGAGCAAACCTGTAAATCTACAAAACTTTATTAGGAGTCCAAACAACCTGCTGGATTATGGCAATGTGTCCAAAAACATATTTACATTGAAGTCAAAACTGGGTTCATTTTATGCACTTCATGCAATTTGGGCAAACAGTACATTCCTTTATGGGGTGGGGTAAAAATATAGGTTGGACAATCCATTTTGATGCATTCTTGAAAGATCAGTGCAAGAAACTTAAGAATTGATTATTAAAAATACAAATCTCCATAGACTTATTTTTATCTTTTTTTTTTTTTTTTTTTTCTTCCAATTCTGAATGAAAGAGAGGGAAAGATGTCATCTGAGAAGGCAAGTAGTAACATGTAGAACATTCGCAAGAAGTCAAACCAGCACAGTTTGTGGTTGGTAAGGCCGATGGACTTTGGCAACGTAACTGATAAGAGAAATCAGATCAGTAGTTTCCACCTGGCTCTAGTGTTGGTGGGGAAAAACTGTTATGGCTAACCAGAGAACCTTTGAACAGGCACCCATCGTTGGTTACTATCAAAGTTGGCACCAAACTATGATTAGGCAAAAAAGATAACCAGTTGTTCACAACATTTATTGCGAAGGAACGGCACCATGAAAAATTGTAGAAAACAAAGGCTTTTGTTTCCTCTTACACACGTTGGAGCAAAGGTACAGAACCTCATCTCTGCATTTCCTCAGACAGGGCCATACCAATGCTGTACAGTGACACAAAAGCTCGAGTTATGAAGTTGATGAGAAATGCAGCACAAGTGGCAGTAACCTGCAATTCATGGATATCCATTGCTACAAACTCCTATGTAACTGTGGCTGATAATTAACATAGTAATGAGCTGCATCAAGAATCTTTTTTATAATTGTGTCTTCCAGAATCATAATTGTATTGTGAGGCAAGCAAACATTTCCACTTGTATTCGTTCATTCTTTCATCCATCTTCAGTAAGCACTTTATCCTGGTCAGGGTGGAGGATCCGGAACCTCTCTTGGAATAGCTGGGTGTGAGGCGGGATTACATCCTGGATGGGACCACGGTTCCTTTGCAGGGAACTGTGCACACACACATTTGCACACTCATTAACACCTAGGGGCAATTTAATATACTCAGCCCACCTACTGACATGTTAATGGGATGATACTGGAGGAACAGTAGAACGACTACGCAGACACAGGGAGAACATGCAAATCTCCACACAGGCATGTCATGGCTAAATTGGAAACAAGCAGTGTTCATTTCTCTGTACAGATTAATACATAAAATGCATTTTTAATGGGCCAATATAAATTTGGCTAGTCATCAGTATGACTGGGCCCAGAGCCAAAGTATCAGCTATGTGTGTGGGGGCAAACGCCACTCCACATTTAGCCACATTTATTCAAATTAGAATACAATGTCAGCTTTTCTGGTGTTGGGACCAATCCAAGGGCCTCAAAAAATCACAAGTTAGTTGAACACCGAAGGAGTTCTTTCTACAATTTTAATTACAAGAAATAATACTTTTTGGTTACTAAATTACATAATAGACTTTAACTACTTCTGTCTCGGATATCTTTTGGGTATTATCACAGATTATTTCAAATATTTTAAAGCCTCCACAATAAATACAGTCATGGTTGTACAGGTCACTATCCTTGCTTTTGAGGTAATCCGTAGAGGAAAACATTCTGCAGTTTCTTTCCCCTCTGGAATCAGTAACATAATGTCAACAATTACATTATTTGGTTCTGCTGGTTCAACTTCGCTGTTTTTGACTATTTAAAATTATATCCACCAAAATACCACCCTGTACCTACTCTCTGCTCTTTATTATAAACATCTCAATGACTCATCTGTGACTTAAAGATCCAGTCACACCACCTTTTGTCAGCAGAATTTTGCAAGCAAACTTCCATTTATTTCAGTGAAACTTGCGGCAGTCAACAGTTTCATTTTGCAAACATGTTCCAGTGCAAATAAACTGTTGTACTAGCGAAACCGTGGCGTTTAACTTTGAGGTAAGTTTAGGAGGAGGAACCCACACAAGCTGTTTTTGAAGCTGGTTTTACAGAATGAAAAGTGCCATTTTAAACTTATGTAATACATTTTATGCCAACAATTTGAAGGCTACATCAAACTGAATTGAGAACATTTCTTAAAAACCTTGTCTTATCTGAAATATGCTATTAAAATATTTGCTGTATAACCAGAATGGTGCAGTAGTATGAAAATAGAAACCTACCATCTCTATTAAAGATATCTTCCCCTCATAAACATGAATGGTTTACATCTACGGAGGAGGGAGTCAGCAAAACATGAAAGAAAACACACAAGATGAGGGATTTCTTTTTTTTCCAGACAAGTGTAAATGTGCTTCTTGAGAAATTCCAGAGCCTTTTTGGTTCCCGTATATCTATTGAGTACTACATTAATGGGGTGTCAACTATTGAGACCCAAATATCAATTGTTTTTGCTTTATTCCCATTTCAGCTGTAATGGTGGGTACCCTTCTGCTGCTTGGGAATTCTGGACTGATCAAGGTCTAGTGACGGGTGGACTGTATAACTCACATATAGGTAAGCATATACTCTTCCACATGGTTAAAATTTTGGTGGCATTTTTGTTAAATGGATGTTTTGTGTTCTTTAGGCTGCCAACCATACACTATTGAGCCCTGTGAGCACCACATAAATGGCAGTCGCCCTCCTTGCACAGGGGAGGGTGGAGACACGCCAAACTGCGAGGAAAAATGTGAACCCGGCTACAGTCTCTCTTACATGCAGGACAAGCACTTTGGTAAGTACCTACACCAATAGACCTGTTTGCCAGTTTGAACTGCATAAAAGCTAAGATCCTTTAACATAGCCAGATACTTGATTGTAGTTAATTTCGCCTTTTGACAACATTCCACAGTGCTTTGTGAATATTGAGGCAGATTATGGGCCTTTTATTGTTGTAGGAAAACAAGCCTACAGAGTTTCTTCTGATGAGAAGCAGATAATGCAAGAGCTCTACAGTAATGGCCCAGTGGAGGGAGCTTTCACTGTATATGAGGACTTTCTTGTGTACAAGTCTGGTGAGGCATGAATCCCATCTGAAATAAATTGTGTGTGTGTGAATAAATTATTTGATTGTCTGAAGCTAGAAGCTTGCTCAAGTGGTTTGGAATTGTATATTGGGTAGAATATACAATTCAGCCAAGTAGTGTTGAATCCTGGGAACATGAGCAGCCTTTAGTTCAACTTCATCTGTTGCTTTTAGAAGCTGATATCAGCACTGATTTACTGTTTGTATAGTAAGAAGTCACACTTATAAGCTCTTCAAGGTGTGGTGTTCTTTCTGTCTTATGTTCCAAATTCTAGGTGTTTATAAGCACATTACTGGTGCTGCAGTAGGAGGTCATGCTATCAAGATCCTGGGCTGGGGAGAGGAAAATGGAACCCCTTACTGGCTGGCTGCCAACTCGTGGAACACCGATTGGGGTGATAATGGTAAAATCAAATTACTACAATTCTTAATGTAAACAAAATTATTTGTGAGGCTTGGGTGCATTTTAACAAAATGTTACATGTTCAGAAGAGTCAAATGTTATAGCAGGAGTGAAAATTGAGCCCCAAGAAAGATGATCTGAAATGTCCACTGTCCTGGCGCCTGGTATACAGCTAACTAAAGTTACTGGTGCGTCTAAAGGCCTAGCTAATATTACAGAGTACTTTCAACATTGCTGGAGATGGGGACTCACTATCTTTGTCTGACTTTACACTCAGATCTTCCCTCTCTGGTGTCTGGATGTGCACCTCTAATGCTTCAGATTTCTCCGGCTACTAGTCTATCCTTCTCACAAGTGAAATAACTACTAAAGAAGTAGTAAGATCAGATGTTGCGTTACAGTAAATCAGTGGTTCCCAAACCTTTTCAGTCAAGCCCCCTTTGCTAATGGGGGGGGGGGGGGGAATAGCAAAAAAGTAAAGTAGGCCTATCTTTTAAAGCCAGTTACAAACATAGCCATTTTTTTCCTTGTCTTGCTACCTGTGTTGAGCACTAGCTTTATTCAACAAATTTAGCAGGTTAAAAATGCAAAAGCTGTAAAGGAGTATAAAGAGAAGGGCGGTGAATTTCGGTAGTAGAAAAAAGTGTTTGTATGCCAAGAATCCCTCAGCAAAATAATTTTAAAGACTGCTACATACGACTGCTGTAGTACTCCACCAATCAGGCCATTGTGGCAGTGCGGCCAGACACTAAGGTACATGAAGTTAAGGTACATGACTGCTCACTTGTAATTTTCCAAAAGGCACTTCAAGGACTCTTCGCTTGTAATGAAAAGATTCTATGGTCTAATGAAATGAAGATTGAACTCTATGGCAAGAATGGCAATCTGAATGAGGAGGAAACCAGGAACCAGTCATATGGTCAATTCTGCTATATGGATCTTTTGCACGATCCTGAGAATCCTCCCTGTCCCTGCTGATTTTAAAAACGATGAATGGATCAAACTGGCACTGGGGACCTCAGATTAGGTTCACCTATTAATAAAAAAAAAAATGGCTCAAAATACAGCCAAGACGATGTGGAAGTGGCATTGAGTGGCCCAGCCAGAGTCCAGACTTGAACCCAATTGAATATATCTGGAGAGCGAGCTGAAAATACTGGTACAGGGACACTCCCAATCTAATCTGACATCTTGAGAGGTTCTACAGAGAGGAATTGAAGAAAACCTCCAAATACAGAGGTGTTAAATCTGTAGCATCAGACCCAAAAAGAATTTAAGGCTGTAATCACTGTCAAAGTGCTACAACCAAGTACTGATTTTTACTTTAGAATAAGAGTGTAACAGAAAAAGAAAAAAAAGTGAAGGACTGAACGTTTTCTAAATGTAATGTATCGCAGAAGGAGACCGCTGTACTGAGAGAAATTAGTAGGAAAAGTGCACATGTGCATAGATGCACTGTGATCATTTAAATTTTTTTCGAATGTGTTTTTTCTTTCAATGGTCCTATTTGTTGTATATTGTTTGTGTAATTGCTGAATGAAGAAAACACACACAGGTTTACATATTCAGAGTAATGGCAGTAGAATAATTCTCTAACACATTTCTTGGGTAGTCATTCAGTGATTTTTGACACATTTTGTTTTGCATGTTCAAAACACCTGACGTGATTCATAGTTTGATGATTAACTTGGGAGTTAAAGTAGGGGAACCATAATGAACTAAAATGATGCCCAGGATAGATTGTGAATCACAAAAAAACATAACTTAAATCAGTTTGATCAGTTCTATTGCTTTATGTATTATCGTTTCAGGTTATTTCAAGATCCTGAGAGGTGTGGACCACTGTGGCATAGAGTCTGAGATTGTGGCTGGTATCCCTAAGTAGTTCCCATACAGGTGGAAAAGAAGTTAAAAAATGAAAATCTGAATTCAGAACATTCAAATATGGCGTTATAGAACTAAAACTTATTTTACAGTTTTTAAAAAAAAAAAAAAAAATTGGACCATTTTTATCATTTCTTCAAGATTACTTTTTAAAAATTTTAGATTTTTCAGTTTATGCTGATCTTTTTTTTCTGTTTTGGATTAATAAATGGGCATTGTTTTGATTTTTATAACCATGTATTTCTTTTTAATAAGTGATTCTGCACAGGTTTCAAATAAAATATCATAACCTGTGTTTCTTAAACAAATTGTGACATGATCGTTTTATGTATCCAGTTTGTTTTATATCTGTGAAAGAACACAACTTCCTGCACGGTTATGCAGCTTAAGAACGTTTTGAATAATATTACTAGCTAATTTAATGGCTGATTTAAAGTGATGACCTATCTTTCTGGCCTCTTAAGTACTGTTATTTGGGGAATTTAAAAAAGGGAAGAAGATCCGGAATTTATATATTTCTGTAAAGCTGCTTTTTGACGGTGTCCATTGTTAAAAGCGCTATACGAAATAAAAAAAAAACAAAAACAACAACCTAAAAACAGTGTAGTAAAAGTATGTGGCAGTGCAGTAAGATCATGTAGCTTCAGGTACAATAGCTACACTAGCAGTTCCAGTACAATGTATTTTATACAAAACAAATCAATAAAACACTTTGATGATAATAAAGCTACGTAATTGGCAGTGAAATATTTTCATGCTTGACTCAACCTCTAGGCTTTGCATCCCTTTGTGCAGAATGCACATGTGGAATAGCAATAGAGTATGTTGTATCAAGCTAATGTTAGAGTGGGTCAATTGTTAATTATTACCTTGATTACTTAGCTAAAACCGTGCTTTTCTTTTTTTTTTTTTTTTTTTTTTTTTTTTAAAAAGCAACTAGATTGTTTTGCCTGAAAACATTTCAGTCTCAGTATTTACTATGACTTGCTGCCTAGCTATTACACTATATGGCCAAAAGTATGTGGACACCCATATGTGCCCATTCCAGAACCATGGGCATTAACACAGAGTTGGTACCCCCTTTGCTGTTATAACAACCTCCACTCTTCTGGGGAGGTTTTCCATTTTTGGAGCATGGCAAATTAGCAAAAAACAAACAACAAAAAAAACCCAATAAAACAATCTAACTCAGTTATATAATGTGTATATATATGCCCAGTTAATGTTAGCTAATTAGCAAAACATACTTCAACATGCTCTTTCTGATTAGATGGAGTCCATCTGGGAGGCAAAGAAGACACCTCATTTTATACAAGTCTTTGCAAGTCTATGAGTCTTTTACTTCAGCATATTGAAATATTTTACTGAGGAGTGCTCATCCTCATATTCCACACTGCAGTCAGATGGCTTATCCATATTCAAAGGCACACAGATAGCTATAACTCTAACTTCATTGTATAGCATGAAGTTCATGGTCGATGATGAATTGACAGGATTCCTGAGTTTACTTCTGCATTGATGAACTTGATTGTATGCTACACTGAAATGATTGGATTCTAAACTGAGCCCATTCGATTGCTGTATTGCATACAGTCCCTGGCTGGATAAGAGAGGAAGCGATGTTTGAGATTTGTAACGAGTACTTTGAAGGTCTAAATAAAAATGTAAGGATTAAAAAGTATGTTTTTTTTTTTTTTTTTTGGAAAAAGTAATTAAATACAATTAATCAAGTATTGTCCACTTGTTCTTATTGGTGAACGCATCTTCATGGCACAGAAGATAGTGAGGGTATATCAGTAGCTTCAGGGTCTGAATTTGGGTTCTTGTCTGTTTTGCATGTTCATTTTATCAGTTTTATTTGTGTAATGCTTTTAAAAATAGACACTGGCCCTTTTTCATAAAAGCTGCACTCGAATCTGACTGTAAAAATCAGCATTTTCAAATTACACCAACAGTTTGATCAAACAAACAATCTGAAATGTTTTATTTGCCATTAAATAATTAAAATAAAAATCAATAATTATCAATATCAGTGAGGGGAAAATAAAGGGGTACTTGGACACTTGCTTTTGTTATTTATAATTTTATACATAATATGACTTTTGACTTTGTTTATGCAAATTAATACACACATTTGTGTTCATATTTATCAGTACAAAGATATGTTTAAAAAATGAAACTCACAGGGAAAGTATACTCAGACACCACAGATTAACATTAACACTTTGTAGGCAATGACAGCGTTGGGATGGTAAGAAGTAATTAAGTTTTTGCAGCATTGTGGTTCAGTTTTGGCCCATTCCTCTTGGCAAATCTTCCTCAATTCCCCAAGGTTGCAAGGACTTGCAATCTTCTCCCCAAATTCAGTTTCTTGGCCAGTGAGATTAAAGTCTCCTCTAATACACTATATGACCAAAAGTATGTGAACACCTGACCATCACAACCACATGTGCTTGGTGAACATCCCATTCCAGATTTAGTCCTGCCTTTGCTGTTATAATAACCTGCACTCTTCTGAGAAGGCTTTCCACTGTATTTTGGAGCGTGGCTGTGGGGATTTGCCCACTCAGCCACAAGAGCATCAGTGAGGTCAGGCACTGATGTTGGGCGAGGAGGCCTGGGGTGTAGCCAGCGTTCCAGTTAATCCCAGGTGTTCAGTGGGGTTGAGGTCATGGCTCTGTGTAGGCCACTCCAGTTCCTCCACTCCAACCTTGTCTTTATGGAGCTTGCTTGTGCACAGGGACATTGTCCTGCAGGTTTGGGTTAGGCCTTGTAGTTCCAGTGAAAGAACCCTAAAAGCTAGAACACACAAAGACAGTTGAAACAATTGTGTGCTTCCAACTTTGTGGCAACAGTTTGGGGAAGGCCCACACTGTACTTGTATATGTACTGTACTTTTGGCTATATAGTGTATGTGGACATCTGAGCATCACACCCATATGTGCTTTCCAAAGCCATGGGCATTAAAATGGAATTGCTCTCTCCTTTGCTACTAAAACAGCCTCCACTTCTCTGAGAACACTTTCCACTAGACTTT
Source organism: Pangasius sanitwongsei (assembly GCA_037576675.1). Taxonomy (NCBI): domain Eukaryota; kingdom Metazoa; phylum Chordata; class Actinopteri; order Siluriformes; family Pangasiidae; genus Pangasius; species Pangasius sanitwongsei. The sequence continues at coordinate 22,590,345 of CM075012.1, forward strand.
GCACTGTAGGGATTTGTGCCCATTCAGCCACAAGAGCATTTAGTGAGGTCAGGCACTGATATCAGACAAGGAGGCCTGGTGCACAGTCTGCATTCCACTTCCTCCCGATCGTGTTGTGTGGTCGTGGTCAGGGCTCTGTGCAGGCTGCATTCTAGACAATTGCTCGCTTCTACATTTGTGGCAACAGTTTGGGGAAGGCCCACACTTGACTGTGATGGTAAGATGTATACATACAGATGAGGTCAAAAGTTTACATCCCCCTTTCAGAATCTGCAAAATGTTTTACCAAAATAAGAGCGATCATACAAAATGCATGTTATTTATTTAGTGCTGACCTGAATAAGAGATTTCACATAAAAGATGTTTACATGTAGTCCACAAGAGAAAATAACAGTTGAATTTATAAAAATGACCCCGTTCAAAAGTTTACATCCACTTGATTCTTGAAAACATTTGAACAGAATGATGTGTACATTTTTCTTATTTTGCCTAAATATCATATTTTTTCATTTAGTACTGCCCTTCAGAGGCTACAGAAGATAGTTACATGTTTCCCAGAAGACAAAATACTATAAGTTAAATTTACCCTGATCTTCAAATTCAAATTAATACAGTGTTGTCACCTGAATGATCCACAGCTGTGTTTTTTTTTTGTTTAGTGATAGTTGTTCATGAGTCCCTTGTTTGTCCTGAACAGTTAAACTACCTGCTGTTCTTCAGAAAAATCCTTCAGGTCCCACAAATTCTTTGGTTTTCCAGCATTTTTGTGTATTTGAACCCTTTCCAACAATGACTGTATGATTTTGAGATCCATCTTTTCACACTGAGGACAACTGAGGGACTCATATGCAACTATTACAGAAGGTTCAAATACTCACTGATGCTCCAGAAGGAAAAAACCATGCATTAAGAGCCGGGGTGAAAACCTTTTGAATTTGATTGGAATATTATATTTGTTATAATATTATAATAATTTGAATATTATTTTCTCTTGTGGACTACATGTAAACATCTTTTATGTGAAATATCTTATCAAGATGCATTTTGTATGATCTCTCTTATTCTGGTAAAATTATTAACATTTTGCAGATTCTGAAAGGGGGATGTAAACTTTAGACCTCAACTGTACGTATGGTTATATAGTGTATGTCCTGGTACATCGCTCCAATCCTGTTTCCGTCGATGACATAATGCCCCGGTATTTGCAGAGAAGCAGCCCCATTTTTTTTCCCCCCCAAAATGACAAGCTGAATTATTTGTCCATTGTTCTACTTTTTTTCGTCCTTTGTTAAAAAAGTTAACTTTTTTTCTAAAATCTGTTTTAGATATTGTTACACCGGGGGAAAAAAAACTAAAAAGAAACCCATAACTACAAAAATGCTGTGGAAATATTAACTATATAATATAAATATAAACTAACTAAACAAGGACTAATGCAAAGCTGAATGGCAGTTGATGAAAGCCAGATTAGCTATTCACAATAAAGTTCTCAAAATCCTATTAACATTTATAATAATTTGGCACAAAGAAGAATTTGACAAAATTTGACAAAATGAAAGAAAAAAAAAAAATCAACATAACCCACAAATTTTATCTTCAATTATTGATCACCTTTTAAATCCTAGATCAAGTATAACAGATTTGCATTAATTATTATTTAATGCAAATATCACAAAGGGCAAACACTGAGCGTGCCAAAATGATGAGATGGAACAGGTTTTTCCAGGCTGTTCTTTGGAAACTGGGACTGTTCCCAAACACACACAAAACAAGTTGAGACAAACAAGTTTTTAGCAGCTATAGACCAATCTATAATCTTCCATTTCTGAGTAAAATACTTGGAAAAGTAGTCTTCTCACAGCACAATGATTTCTTCATTGAAAACAATATTCATGAAAAAATACAGTCTGGCTTCATATCAACTCACCGAAACAGCATTAGTGAAAGTAGTCAGTGTTCTGAGGTTAAATGCTAATGCAGATGATTTTTGATACTTTTTTTTTTTAATGAGCTATTGCATTTGACACTATAGATCAAAGAACGCTTCTTAAATGGCAACGAAAACTTGGTTGGAAATTCTGGGACTGTGCCATACTGCTCACAAAACAGCTTACTTGCAAGCCCAAGGCTTGTTTTTTCAGTGACAGTTTTTTCAAGTTGTTTTAAGTAATTAGAAAGTAACTCTTAAATGTGCCAGCCCTGTTTTTTTTTTTTTTTTTTTTACCATTATAACAGCTCCAGGTTGTATAAATCACATAAGAATTTTGTTTGCCTGTGTTTTAATTGTATGGATACGAGTATAAACAACAAAGTGAAACTCAATACCACTGAAGTGTTACTGTGTTGTTCTTCAGTAGCTAATGATCATCTGGAACAGTATTGTAAAGTAAAATACATGGAAACCCATTACTAGCCCCCAAAGGTCCTGACCAGACAAATGTCAGACATCACTCCAACCACACTGTTTCTTAAAAAAAAAAAAAAAAAAAAGACATTTTCCTTTAAGGTGTCTTTATTTACTGTAAATGGAAATGACAAATACATGCTTTAATATTCTTGGTCATCACCTAATCAGAAGTCATTTGCTTTGGGGTACGTTAAATACAGTTTAACGTAAGTTATTCAGTTTCTAGTCCCAACTTTAGAGCTTACTGTTGTCCATCTGTAGGTGCCAGAGATTCTCACTGCTTGGGCGTTTCTGCATATTTCTGCTACTGAAAAATTTCACGTTTTTCTTTATATTCACTATTGCATATTTCTGTCATTTTTTTCCACCTGCTGCTACATTTTTTCCCCAAATAATGTGTTTGTTTAAAGACTATTCTATTCAGACTTTCCAGATCTACCCAAAATCCTCCATCAGGAAGCAACTATAAACATAAATAACATCCTCAATTTTGGCATGGCCAACATCGATGGTATCCAATGTCTTCAGCGCAGTTAGGTGCAAGAACTTTAGCTATTCTTCTTCCATCATTGGTATAGTTTTTCTTATTAAAAGTGTAGAATTGTAGCCATTCCGACAGAGCATAGAAGTGTGCATCCTGCTGTTAGACGACTAGTGATAGCAAGAGGAGTCTAGATTTTGTAGAGGACTCGACTCCACTTCACTCCACTCCTTGTGTGTCCAAAAATAAAAATAAAAAGTAGTAGACTGACTACTAAAATATCAGATCAGACAACTCAAACAGGTAAATTATACAGTGGGGTACAAAAGTGTGAGACCAGATTTAAAACTGGAAATAAACAAAGTTTTAGAATTCTGAAAAAATTTCAAACAAAGAAAGGAAATGTTAAACATTTTTAATAGTCAATATTTGTACAACAGTCAGTTCCGGTCCACTAATTTGATTGGCTGAGCTGCATTCCAAGAGTGCTTATATTTAGTATAACCACACTGCAAAGTTTTACTTGTATCACTCCGATTGTGTGTGTTCACCACAAGAAATTCCACATCAGCAGACGTGGAAACGATACATTTTTCATGAATATAACTTTTGACTTAAAAAATGAAAGCTCATCATACGAAGATGAAAAGGAAGAAGGAAGTTAATTTCACTGGAAGCACCTTTAACGGGAATGGACAAATCAATCAATGTGAGCTAGCTAGCCATTTAGCAGTCAGGCTATAAAGTGAGGGTAGCCCCTTCGGGATCTATTTCTGTTAGTGGAGCAAAAATAAACAAAACGTTTGGCCATATTGTGTCCGAATTAAACAAGAGTAGGCTAAAATGCTGTTGCTTACCCAGGACAGAATCAATTTCTTCACAGTGGCAATGCTTATTGTCAGTGTCTTCTTGTTGTGTTTCAAGCATTCACAGTACTTTCACTTCAAGTAGTCAATACGCCCTTTACACGTCATACATAGTCAGACACTTTTCGACCAGTTGGACTCCAAGTTGTGAAAGAAGCGTAATGATATGACCACAATGCAAACATCTGGGATTTCTGGGAAAATACAACCCATTAGAAACTTGCACCTCCTGTGATAATTTTATTGCTGTCCGGATGCAAGAGTTTTATCACCAAGGAAATGGAACCCAAATAGGGCTCACGATTCTACTTGTCACTTAAGTTGTTGCTTATAATGATTTTTTTTTTTTTTAAAGTTAGAAAAGAGCGTAAAAATAGAAGCATTTTTTACTAGCGGTCTCAGGCATTTGGACCCAATTGTGTACCTGATCTGTTATTTTAGTAGACAATTCTTTTTTAATGTCTGTCAGTGTGTTAGTGAACAATAACATATTGACAAACTATTATTGTTTTTTTTTTTTTTTTTGAGTAGTCTACTTCATATAACAGTACTCAAAAAAAAAATTATATTCACAAATCTATGCATTAACATTACCCTACAAAATGTTAGAAAACCAATTTATTTATTTATTTTTATGGTACCAAAAACTGCAAAGTAGTTACCAACCTAGTGTAGGCTTTATAGACACTATAGAGCTTTGGCATGAAACATAGGCAATCTTTCATGCCATACTATCTAGACAATTAATATTTAGAATCAGGGATGTGTGTCTTTAGTCATGTTAAATACTCATCCAAATATGGTGGTACTGATTGGTAAATGGTATCATTGGTAAATTCTGTGGCCAAGCAAACAGTCGTTTTTACAATGTGGTTGATGAATGGTATAGCAAAGAAGTTAAAGATATATCTTTAAGACAATCTTTAGGACAGTTATATTTAATATTTAATTATTAGCCCTTGCTCACACAAACAGTGCATATTTATTCATAGTACGGACAGCTAACAGAACCAGCACCTCAAATGTCAAGAACCCAGGTCAACAATCCTTTGTAAAACAAACAAATAAACAAACCAAACCTCAAAATGACATCAAAGAGAAACAAACATTAGTTTGTATGCAAGCAGAGGTATTAGTTGCATGCCTTACAGCCATTCTTGCATTTCCAGAGGTCCTCTCATTTACTTATGCTCTTCCATTTCCTTTTTTATCTCAGCAATGTAATGATGGTCTTTTCCAAATGCAACATTCATGATGGCAATAGCCTGCAATAAAATTGAGCACAATGCATTTGCAGTCAGAAAGAGATTTGAGATTTCAAGTCCAATTTTTAGACAACATATTGAACATGACTTCAGAACCATGGAGCTTACCAACAAGAAAGTTTCATTTAAACAACAAAATAAAAGTTTCAAGTAACAACAAAGTAAAATGCCAGTTAAAGGCTAAAGATCTATTATAAGAGTGTCGGTAACCATAAATCTCACAATGTTTCCGTCAATAATCTTTACACGATTTGGTAATAGAAAGAGTTAAGGCCAAAAGTTCACATAAACCTGGGCTAAAGATATTCAAACGCCACACATTTCGTTTGCAATTTTCAAACAACTGAAGCATATATACAGACAATTGTATGCAAATATAAAAAATCTTGGGAACACACGGACACTGCATCCTTCAGGAAGTAGGCAAAAATGAACTTCCAGGTGTAAACAAACTTTGGTCTGAAATGTTCAACTGAACCCCAGAATGAGAACAAAGGAACTGGTGAAGGAGCTGGAGGCACCATGGAACCAAGTACATACATCCACCATTAAGATAGTACTACATTGCCATTGTCTGCAAGGTTGGCGCACAAGGAAGAAACCCCTACTCCAAAACCAGCATAAAAAAGCCAGACTGAAGCTTGCAGGTGATCACCAGCCTTTTGTAGGAGTGTTCTCTGATCAGTTGAAACAAAAATGTAACTATTCGGCCATAATGATTTTGTTTTTGATTATATAATTTTGTTCAAGGTGTGCTTGAAAGGGACTGTTGCACTTAGATATTATCATCAGACATCAGGCAGAATGTTAAACCTGGTAACAACTGGGTCTTCCAGTAGGACAATGATCCTAAACATACCTCAGGAGTGCCATCAAAAAACTCTGACCTGAATCCCATAGAAAATTTGTGAACTGAACTAAAAAAAAGTGTGTCTGAACAAGGAAGCCCACTATCCTGACTGAGTTACACCAGTTCTTTCAAAAGGAATGGGCAAACATTCTGGCAAAATATTATGAGTAGCTTGTGGAAGTCTACCCCAAGCCTTGGGTTCAAGTTCAAGCAATTAAATGGCAATGTCACCAAATACTACCAAAGTGTATGTAAACTGTTAACCCACTTAAAATCTGATATAGTAAATAAAGCTGAAATATGTCTGTTTCTTAACTATTATTTTGGAATTACCTCTTATGGAAATAAGGTAGATACCCTAATTGACTTAACACAGGAAATGTATGAAGTTGTGAAAAGTTGAGTTTGAATGGCTTTAGCCTAGGTGCATGCAAACTTTTGGCCGCGATTGTAACACACAACAATAATGTTATACATCTACTGTAGATAATGGTAAACAAGAAATTGGTAAATATGACGATGTAGATGATGGCAAACATGAAATAATGATGGGGACTACTCAACACCACAAACATTATTGTTACATATACTATAATTACTATATATATATACACACTGTTGCAGAAAGTACATTCTGATGCCCACACTTTATAAGCAATTCAGCTGAAACTTATTTCTGCACAACATTTTGTAATTGCTGCACTGTTAAGTCGCACTCATTTGCCAATATTGTGTCACCACAAATTTTAGTAATACCTCAGCAAAGGCAACAGTGTGCAAACTGCTTGATACTGCCTACATAATATTTCTAACTGCAAAAAAACTATTCACCATTCCTCTAAACAAAAAATAAAGTATTTTCCCTCTCAGAAAAATCTGTGGCATCCCATGTTTTAAATAATATTATAAAATAATGTTTTTAGATCAAAGGAAAACAAACTTTAAAAGTCAACTGTTGTTATGCAGCCATTGTTCCTTTTTTTCTTGTCTGTAATCTGGTCTTCACAGAACCACAGTAGGGCCTGGGTGTCCAGGCCACCTGTAAGCCAAGGTGATGCCATCCACGACCCCATGCGCCAGACCCATTTCAGTTCAACATCCTGCATAGGCTTATAAGGGTCTAGGCTTATAAGGCTTATTATACATTTTAATGGAATCCAGTACAAAGGTGAGATACCATGCCTGGCTCTTGGGGAAGTGTGGCGGACAAAGGCAACTTAATCCATTCAGAGAGGCTGTGGCAAATTTATGAGCCCCAGCAAAACACCATGGTGGATTGATGCACTGCAATAGCTGCCACACACACCTTCAACATCGACTGTCCTCTGTCTAGCAGTCTCAGTAGGAAGCTAGTACTCCAGGAACTGGGCTGTGCACTGGATCCAAATGATGGAGTGCACACCACTCACAGAAAAGCTTCCACCTGAGAGCATACAAGGCATGTGTACTAGGGGTTCTTGCATTCAAGAGTGTCTCATTGACCGCTGAGTCATAGTTCTTAACCTGCTTGTCACTCTCAAGGACCAAACATACAGGCACAGGTAACCAGGTCAAGGGTGTCAAATCATTCCATTTGGGACAACAGATCTATTCAGGCAGGAAGCTGCCAAGACCTTCTGTCAACTCAAAATAGAAAAATGTAAAACTTCCAAACATGAGTGACATTACAGGCTTATAGACCCAACTTACTAGACACAGATGCTAAAAGTCACAGTTTGTCCTCAAACTACTACTATATTTGGGCATATCAAAATAGCACAATTTTCTAAAACGTGTCTTGTGATTTTTGTCAATATCTTGAATTCTGTTGGTTGTTCATCTTAAACTCTGACACAAGTCCATGAAATATAGTAGTTTAAGCACAAACTAGGTGTTTCCTTGACTCTCTATTACAGAAAAATAAATATTTTGTTTGAAACTGTTGGGAAATGTGATTCAATATAGAACCAAGCAGTAAGAGTAGTTAATGTATTACATAATCGAATACAACAACCATGAGCACTAGGACCATATGACCAAATTTGGATATAGTTAAGTACAATGCGGGCACAGCCATGTACAAATCTCTTCCATGAGGGTGTGACATGCTCTTCCAAGCATGCTGCACTGTACAGCCCTACCTGTGATTGTAAGATAAAGTTGCAGCCTTTCCCAAGTTCTGTAGTCATGGTTCTGTAGACTTAGATGTCTTTGTGAAGTTTCACAATACAGAGTTTCAAAAATACACAATACCTTTTTTAAAGCTTTCACTCCTTGTGTTCTTTTCTCAAGTCCCATGTAAAGTCTTCCAAGCTTCAGGTACATAGAAGCCACATTGAGAGAGTACTGTGGGTAATGCACACTGGGAAAGAGGGAAAATGTGTGTCAGTGTCAAAGACGAGAGATATAAAGGGCCTTATTATTACTATTGTCAAAAATTTTTAATACAAATAATCCATTATACCTATAGGGTTCCACTATTTTCTCGCCATACTTCATGGCTCCATCCCAGTCCTGCATGTAGAGACAGACGCCCATGGCCTGGTACATCATGTGCAGCATGTACACATTGGTGTCAACAAACAGGGATCCCATTTTCTCCAGACTTAACTCACAGATCTCTAGCAGCTCACTGGGAGGTGCTGTGGAGTCAAGGACTTTTAAAATCAATTACTACTTTAAAGATTGTGTTATCCTGTGGTTTAGTGTCTTGCAATATTGACAATCTTTGGTAGAAACTGGCATCAAATTTTAATTAAATTCACTCAACTGGTACATTAGGTCACCCTTGTGATTTTATTCTTTATTCTGATTTTATTACTTCTTAAGTGGCCTTAAGAAAAAGCAATGCACTTTTAATAAGCATTCACTTTCTGTGTATTAATATCAATTACATAATCGGTTTACTTACATACTATTTAGAAGAGTAGGCAGTTAGTTGGCTACGTTGGATCTGTACAGTGTTCTAATTTCTCAGAATGAATAGTTAGACCACCAGGGATCAGGTTAAAAACACAGTGCTCCAGGTTCATAATTTTTCAAAAGTTCTCAATGCTTTCTTTTTTTTAAAAAAAAATTAAAACAAATGTTTAACATGTTTGACAAATGATTAGACTATGTGGAACAAACCTGCATAACATTTTGATTTTCTACAGTAGAATAATTTTCAATTATGCTACGCTTCTTATTTGCCTAATGGCACACTGGCACACCCCAAAGATTATTAAAAGAGAGAAGATGGCTGGTAAGGATATTCTTATAGTGCTTGGCTCTCCTGAATTCCTCAATGATATTCTTGGCATACCTCACCATTTCTTGAACTTCTTCGGGCTCTGGAGAAGTACTCAGCTTCTGATGAATCTCCATTTTGGCCTTGTCCTGTAAAGCCACATCCCAGAGTACAGTAAATTTACTGGAAATGAGGGGTTACAAAAAGTGAGAATTAATTAATAAAATGGGCATTACTATAGAGGCTGAAAGCCAGAAACCATTGAGTTTGAGAGCACATCTTGAAAATGGTACTGGCTAAGTGTTTCAAACCAAGGTCAAGCCAGGCAGCAGACCAACCAACCACATGCTAGCTGCCTTGGGGCATAACCCATTTTCCCACAATATTGAGACTGGGTCTGTTCCCTGAGATAAATGTAAACAAGAACACAGAAAATGCAACATAGTTCATTCTAGTATAAAGTGGATTATACCATATGCAATGCCACCTTAGATGTGAAGGTATAACTGCTTCAGACAGATCTTAAATGCTTAAGTAATTTTATTGTAAATACTGTAAAAGAACCTATGGATTAAATTTACTTTGTTTAGCAGATCCTTAAACCAAATGAATAGGCAGCTGTAAATGAGGCCATACATACAGCTATATATACAAACCCCTCGTCTATTGCACAGAGGATGCGACAACTATTTATAACTATATTCTTGTCCTTAAATCTGGAAATGAAATTAACTTATTTGAAGTGATTTTTATTAATATGACAGATGTAGCCACAAATAGGAAGCCTACTCTATCACTTCCACTAATTAGAGCAACGTGGGCCCAATTCTGAATTTCTACAGTAATTTCCAAACTTTCTCCAAGATCTTTTTCTTTTAAGTAGAAAAAAAAAAAAGCAGAAATCCCTGGAGATTTGACAAAATTGATTTTGATAATCCACAAGACCAGAAACAGAAACTCTGCGCAGACTAATTGGAAAGACACACCACACCACTAATCCGAGCTCAGGACTGAACTGGGGACTCTGAAGCTGTAAGGTAGCAACACTACCCACTGTGCCGCCCTTATGTAATTCACATACATGAAATTCATTTTCAAAACACTTTTGTCGCACCTTCCAAACTTCATACGTGAAGGCATCAAAATCCAATTTAGTATGTATTGATATAAAGTGTAACTAGGGCTGCATGGAAGGTGGTGCATCACTGGGTGGATCTTAGTGAACTGGTCTGTGTGAAAGTTCCAGGGTCATTTTCATACCCAGTCCATCGATGATGGAAGATTACAGAGGATGTGTGTATACACCATACCCAGCAACAGATACATTCTTGGTCGCTGAGGAATAAGTGAGTGGCGGAAATGGCAAAAAGGTTTCAAAGGGAGGCTGCTAAGAGTAGTCAGACCTTTTCTCTTATTTATGTGCAGAGGAACTCACCCCAGCTAAGTGCCCTATTTTCCAACAGTCACTGGACTCACATACTGTTTCCACTATTTGGAAACAAACTGTTATCACACCAGTCCTGAAGAAACCATGTCCAATCAACAACAGTGATTACAGACCTATAGCTTTAACTTCTGTGGTGATGAAATGTTTAGAGAAATATACTGTGTCTACACTAAAAGAAAAGGTAAAAATCACAGACCCATTCCAGTTAATAGATAATGGTGGGCTACAGGTGATGCTATTAACCCTATTACACACTTGATTCTGAAACATCTAGAAGACTCTAAGGCTTATGCACATCTGCTTTTTGTTGATTTTAGTTCAGCTTTTAACAATCTTCAGCCCCACTTACTACTGAAGAAACTGAAACAGATGCGCATTAACGCTTTTATCATTAAATGGTGCCATTCTTTCCCGTCAGATCACATAAAGTCAGCACATAAAGTCAGCAACACCTTTTCTGAATCTAAAATTATCAGCCCCCCCAGGGTTGTGTGAGCTCACCCATTCTCTTTAGTCTGTATATGAATGAATGCACGAGCGGACATCTGCACAACTTCATCATTAAATTCTCGGACAATACTGCTATTTTAAGCTTATTGTACAAAGAATTAGGTACATCGAATTATCAGTCGGAAGTAACAAAATAGGAGTGGCAGTAGGAGACCATAGTCAGGTAATCCTCAACAACACTCCCATTAACCAGGTATGCTCCTACAAATATCTCAGTGTCCATATTGATAACGCATTCACATGGAAAACTCATGTTGATAGACTGTGTTCCAGATTACAGCAAAGGCTATATTTTAAAGAAAGCTTAGAGTGTATGGAATCAATTTTTTTTTTTTTTTTTAAATCAGGCACTTTTAGAGGGTTTAATTAGTTATGGGATGCAGGCATGGTATGGCAGTCTTTCTGTTCAGTCAAAATCTCAGATCACTTCCATAGCAAGGACAGCAATGAAAGTCATACGAAAAAAAGAATACAAGTCTCTCCAGTCCATCTATGAATGCACCTTGCTCAGAGGAGCACAGAAAATAGTGGCAGACCCATCCCAAGTCCTTCACTCTGAGTACCAGCTGCTATCCTCTGGCAGAAGACATAGAGTGCCAAGGTGCAAATTAAATCACGTCAAAAAATTTGTTTGTGTCTGCTTCAATAAAGACTTTAAATAGCGAGGTTTTGGGAACTGTGCAATTCTTTAAGACTGACTAACTATATTGAAATGTGCAAAAACAATGAGGCTGTGCACAGATTGTGGGAGTTTTAATTAATTATGAGGTTGCGCAATATCCGCGGGACTATGCAATAACTGCAGGCTGGTTATGGGACTGTGGGAAAACTGTGGGATTGTGCAAGGGTTTGTGAAATAACAGAATTATGCAACAATAACGGGACTGTGCAGTAATTATGGGGTTGTGAATAAATTGCGGGACTGTGTAACAATTATGGGGTTGTGCAACAACTGTGGAGTTGTGTAACAATAACGGGGCTGTAGAATCACCGCAGGGCTAAGCAATAGGGTGGCTCTGTAAGCTGGCAGGCTGTGATACATTACGATATGTTGTTTTAACTCAGATGGTGACACTAGTATAGTGTATGCGACGTATGTATGTGAATGTGCGATTGAATATGCTGTGTGTACAATTGTGTATGTTCTGACTCAAAGCACTGAGTCCAAGAAACATTTCTTACCTCTTCTTATTCCCTTTTGGTGTCCTGCAGTAAGTTAGTAAATTTATCCTCAATACAAGCACTTGAACAATGAATTCACTGAAGTCTTTTAGTTAGCCAACTACCCAGGTGTTTAATAGCCTCAACTAATAAAGGATCTCACGTATTTGCATTATTTCTGTGCCTATTAGGTTGCTGTTGTTCCTCTTTTGGCTGCTCTGATTAGGGGTCGCCACAGTGGATCATTGGTCCGCGTATTTGATTCGTCACAGTTTTTACGCTGGATGCCCTTCCTGACGCAACCCTTCCCAATTTTATCCGGGCTTGGGACCGGCACTGAGACCGCACTGTTGCAAGCAACCCCAGTGGCTGGGCTTGGTTCCCTGGCTGGGAATCGAACTCGTGCCGCAGAGGTGAAAGCACTGTGGCCTAACCACTAATCCTCCAGTAGACCCTCTGTGTCTATTAGGTATCATTAAAAAAAATTATAATAATTAAAAAAAATCACCTTTGATTTGGTGGTGCATTCTGTGCAATTACAGGTAAAGAAGTATGAATCCTGCAGCCTCTCATTCCTGTCCTCAGTGGAATACAGGAGGTCGATGTAACTGTTGAAAATCTGTTAGGAAAGAGTGGGTTATTGTAGTATAATAAGACATCCAGCACAATACTGTAGCTGAAATATATCCATTACTTTAGACACTAACAAACTTTTAGTAAATGTGCCTAAACCTTACTGATACTATAACACACAATTAATTTTCTGTTCTCATTCTCACCTCCTCTCCAGGGCTGATTTTCTGAATAGCACGGACCTCTGCTTCTGTACCTTTATAAGTCACGATCACATTTGGATTACAGCTGTGGTTCATCAAAGCAACGCTGCAATACAAGAAGATATCAGTGAAAAAAAGTCAATATGAACCAAAAAAAAAAAAAAGAACATTTAAATACTAATATTAATAGGTTGTGAGGAAGGTCATAACATCCTGCTCACTCTGGAAAGACTGCAGAGCCCAAATGAGACAACTCCTCATCTTCAATGGTAAAACCATTACAGTTCACCTGTAGCAAAGAGTAAAATTTAAAAAAGTCAAATAAAACACACAGTTTAGGCTACAGATATTGTGCAAAATGTAACCCAGCATGAGCACAGAATTTCAAGCAAAAGAGAGCTCAGAGCTGCAGTTCTGACTGATTTTTCCTTTTAAATAGGCTAGTCACTAACAGTATATGTATGTCCATCATTAATAACCAATACAGTTCTACTCTTTGATAGTATATACATTTACGGCATTTGGAAGACGTCCTTTTCCGGAATGACTTACAGAAGTGCATTGTAGTCTCCCTCATATACTAGGACAATTAGAATAGGGTCTAAGAATACTATCAAACCCTGTTAGAGAGGAGTTAATACAGTGAGATGGTGCAGCAACATAAACAGTACGAGTTAAGTTTTTTTTTTTTTTTTTTTCCCCAATCAGCTGAACTAAACAGCACAAGGGTGTCCCTCTGTGCAGAGAAATGCACTTAACCTTGGGGTATATCTGAATAAACAACCATCGTTCTTTCCTCATACAGCTATCCTGACTCACGTATGTAGGCTTCTCCTATAAAACATCAGAACGATCTGGCCATTTCTTTCCAGAAGTGACTCAGGTGTTTCTTTAGTCCCTGGTCATCTTGAGACTGGATTACTGCAACTCACACCTGGCAGGTCTTCCCCTGTGTGCCTTCGGACCCCTGCAACTAATCCAGAATGCAGCTGCAAAAAGACTTATTTGCAACCTCATCATCCCTTTGCTGTGTTGCTTCCAATGGTTTCCTGTAGCTGCCTGCATCAGATGTAAAGCACTGATGCTTGCCTACGAAAACAGACAAGGCTCCTCCTACCTGAAGGCACTTATTGAACTCTGCTCTGCGGAGTCTGAAGATACAAGGAAGACGTGCATCAAAACACTTCTCTGTACTGGGACCCAGGTGACCATGAATGTCTCGACTGTCTGAACAGCTGGCTGTCTTCAGACAAAGACTGAAAGCCTACCTCTTCACTAAGCACTTCAGTGAGCAAGAATTAAAAATACTTCAACTTGTACTGTTTTTGCTGCTGCACTAACTCCTCACTCACAGGGTTAGCTTGATGTAAATGCATTTAAGTAGCCTTGCTGTCAATAACAGGCTCAGATGAAAACGGGGTGAGCCTTTGTCCTCGTCAGAGCAAGTGAAATGTGTTAAGAAATGTGTGCTCTCTATGGAGATGATTCTGTGCCAGAGCGAAAAGAATCTTGTGATAAACCGTGGAACACAATACACAAATGGTACTGCTTTTCCTTAGTCACATGCAGGAAATGTTCCACATTGAAAAGTGAAACCATTATTGCATCACTCTTGATGTTACTTGATCTGTTCAGTGAAAACACGCAGCAGGGTATTGCTTAAAGAAACAAGTGGTGAATTTGTCAAAAGTTCACTTTCATCAGTGAGTGCAAGTCGTGCCACATTAAAAAAAAATGACTGTCCAATCTCAGCCCTACTCAGGCCTGAAAGTGTTTACTGGGTGGTGGATGCCCTGCATGCACCATAAGAGTAAGAAGGAGTTTATGTTCATGTGAGCTGTGATCTTTTACTAGGATGATTACTTAATTTCTGCCGTTTTCACAAATTTTGTAATGCTGCACCAATGTGGAAAGTGCCACTTACGGTATATACTACACAAAGCAGTCAAACATGAAATTAAAAAAACGTAATTAAGAAATTAATTTTGGAGATCCCAAAAGAAAAAAAACAACCACCACCACCAACTAAACAAAAACCTTGTCTTTTGTGTTTACTTTCAATTTGCAATAGCCCCCCCAAGCTAAAAAACAGGGTTTTAGCTTGATGGTATTCATGGTCCCTGACGTTACTTGGACACCTAATGAAGAAAAATGGCACAAAGTTCACTTTGAAATTAAAATATCTGTGTGTCCCACCCATGTATAACCTACATAGAAATGCACATAGGTGATTTATATGCCTCAACCTGCATGAAACTATCCATTTGATAGTACTTGTGGAATTTGATGATGATAACTACTGGTAATACACAGTTCACATAAGAACACAGGGTGAAAATCTGCTGAAAACCGTTAACCAGGAAATTAGATAAAAGCAGATTCATTAACAGGATGATAGTTGTGGTGGGGGAGAAAGGAACAGGCACACTCATAGGGTTGTATTAATGCGATAGCCCACACGCTAACGGTCAGTTTTTAAGGAGTGGGGCTGATTATTTTTGCTCCACAGTCACCTTGGTAAGCACAGTGAGGTTTTTCATCTAATAGTGGATACCATACCAGCGTTTCTTGTAACTTGACAGAAAAATGCTCAATATGTGTCAATATAGTTATCAAAAAATGTTCCATCATTGACCTAACATCGATCAAAATAAAACAAACGTACAAAATCTAGTACGTGATCCACTGACATTGTTTACTTGTGATTAAAACTCCTTGTTCTTACCAATTGAATTACACTTGAAGTATTCATAATTACAAATGGTATTCTGAATGGTTTTGTAAACATTTAAGTTCATCAGCATGTTAGCTTCACTTTTTTTTTTGTTAACTCAACATCACAACATACTTGAAAAGTTTAAACGGTTAAAGCAATGAGAAAGCTTTTTGAAGTTTAAGTCAGCAGTGCTGTTTCACAAATTCCTCCTAAACAACTGAGAAACATTGTAGAGTAACTTACCTGGGCAAAGAGTTCTGCAAGAGCAGCATTACTAGGAATATCCAGATGCTTAGTATAAAAGTGATGGAGTGCAGCAATATCAGTTTGGTTCATCTCGTTTTTCTCGTTGTCTATCTTGTCCAAATCTTAACAAAATAATAGGGAGCCACGTTAATATGCTTTCAAAAATGCCAGACACATTAAGCATTGTTAATTAAGAAAGGACCGTCATGCTCACATTTCTTTTTTGAGAATTTACATGATTATCAAAAGTCACAATTACTCAATTATTACTGCAGCCCTATGACTAACAGCTAACAGCTCTGACATTTCCAAATAGGTATTCACTTCTCCCCAGTACTTACAATATGATGCATCATTTAGTTAAACATTTCATTCTTATCTCAGCTGCCTAAAACCCCGGGACCACATAAAGCATGGTGGTTTCTCCAGTTCTATTATTACAGATCTCTGCAAAACTGCTTTATGACAATATAAGCAGGGAATAGCTGTATAAGTGGTGTGACTCGGACATGCACAATAATACATAATAGTACATAATACAGTTTCTCATTGCTTTCATTTTAATTCTAAGCCTAAGCCAATTCCTTAATGCAGTGGTTCCCAACCTTTATATATCATACATTATATATATATATATATATATATATATAAAAATGCTACTCATACATGTACACGTATACAGTATATAGTTCATATAAATAAATAGTTAATAAATAATTTCAAGCTTTAATGACATTTTTGACATGAATACACAGAACATTTTCTTCTTTCTATTTTCAGGTTATTGTATGAACATACAGAATACTGAACGTTATGAAAGAAATGTTAAACATTGAAAAAAAAAAGAGAACTGTTAATAATATTTTATATAAGAGATAATTGTTTGTTGACTACATTATTGTAAGCATACGATTTTTTTAAAAACATACAAAAATATTTTTATATAAAACTATTAGTGGAAAACATTTTATGCATCTTTATTTGACCTCAAATCGTATCAGCTCCCGCGACCCTCCTGTGAACTCTGGCGCCCCCTTCAGGGGGGCGTGGACCCCAGGTTGGGAACCACTGCATTAACGGATATGGATAGAATGGATCATTCAAAATTTCTGAGGTCATGATACAAGAAATATTCTTAGACGTCCTTGGCTAACAAACTTAATTCAGGTTCAAGTTGTCATATGAACAGAAAATGTTCTTCTCTTGACAATATCTTAAAAAGCAATAAGGCAAAATGAGACCATATGTACAGTAAAGAATATAAACATTAAATCAGAAACAAAGAGGTCAGGTCAGCTGCGGTACAGGACTTTATTGAAAAAAGAAAAAGAAAAATCTCCCAGATGTATTGGTTCACCCACTGACCCCACTTCTCCATGCTTAGTATTTACCCTTGGCACTACTAACTGACTAGTTCCTAATGACCTGAGGGTCCTGCTAGGTTTATATTGACAGGTATGCTGTTCCTAATCCAAGCTGATTACTCCCATAAATCATCAACTTCTGAGACCTAAATTTCTTAAATACCACCAGAAGCTCTGCTAAAATGAATAAACTCCTCCCTTACTGTTGGCTATGTACCTAAATCTGTTAAAAAACAGTTATCAAACCACTAATTAAAAAAATCTGACCTTGACTCTTGTCAGATGTCAAACTATAGGCCAGTAGCGAAACCTACCCTCTCCACGATCCTAGAGGTTGTAGCTCAGCAGCTAAGCCATCATGCATGTGTTATGTTTTGGCTCTCCCTTTCAGTTGTGCCATCAGAGTTAGACCTGCCGGGGTCCGGGACTCCCTTTTAAAACACTTGAAATGATCAAACCTAATAATCTGTTCACTGTATGAAGCTGTAGAAGCTGAACTCTTGTTGCCTAATCCAGATCCTGAATGCTAGGGCTCCTCTCACCCACATTACACATAAACTGAATAGTACTGCCACCACATTTCTGGTAGATTAGGGAGATCCTAATGAATGCAGCTGCACGCCTTGTTGAGTCTTGTTAGCTTCCTGCAGTTGCACAAATCAGATTTAAAACACTGTCGCCTACAAAGCCAAAACAGACACAATAATCAAACCTCACTTTGTACCACATTCACTTCAAGCCACAAGCATGGCTCGGCAGTCGTGGCTGAGAGTCGGTGAACCTGAAGGTGGTGGGTTCGAGTCTCAGGTCCAGCAGGGATTGTAGGTGGGGGGAGTGAATGACCAGCGCTC
>CM075012.1:22608592-22641218 GCA_037576675.1 Pangasius sanitwongsei
CGGGTGTGTGTTCACGGTGTGTGTGCACTTGGATGGGTTAAATGCAGAGCACAAATTCCGAGTATGGGTCACCATACCATACTTGGCCACACGTCACTTCACTCACTCACTCTCGCAACACAAGGAGGACATGCATCAGTACTCTTCTCTGTCCTGGTACCAAAGTGCTGGAATGAACTTACCCTGGCTGTCCAAACAGCTGAGTCACTGACTGTCCGAACAAAGACTGAAGTGTCACCTCTTCACTAGGCACTTAAAAAAGCACTGAATCTACAAAAGAAAAAACTAACTCACTGTACCAACTCTTCTCTAACAGGGTTTTAGCTTCATTATGGTCCTAGACCATGGCCTATTCATACTAGCATATTAGGATATGTTTATTATGAATTTCACATCCGTTAGTGCTTTATAATCTACCTTAGTTTTGATAACTCAGCAAGCCTACCCCACCATACCTAAACAGGGAATTGTTATAAAAATAAACAGCAAAACAGTATTATGCTGGGCTATGGTTATGAGGCTTGGCCATAACTATGACTAAGACCATACTTACGTGATTCAAACTCTTTCAGGGATAACAATCTTTCAGACTGAGTCAGTTCTGTCTGGAATTTCTGACAAAGAGAAGAAAAATGTTCATTTAAGCATCAAAGACAGATGACTATTGAGCAATCAACAAACAAATCTTCTTCCATTGCTCCATGGTCCAGTTTTGACACGCATGTGCCCATTGTAGGTGCTTTCGGTGGTACATAGGGGTCAGTATGGGCACTCTGACTGGTCTGCAGCTACGCAGCTCCATACGCAGCAAGCTGTGATGCACTGTGTGTTCTGACACCTTTCTATCATTAACTTTTTCAGAAATTTGTGCTACAGTAGCTCTTCTGTGGGATCAGACCAGATAGACTAGCCTTAACTCCCCAAGCGCATCAATGAGCCTTGGGCGTCCATGACCCTGTCGCCAGTTCACAGGTTGTCCTTCCTTGGACCACTTTTGGTAGGTACAAACCACCGGGAACACCCTACAAGACCTGCCGTTTTGGAGATGCTTTGACCCAGTCGTCTGGCCATCACAACCTGGCCCTTGTCAAAGTCATTCAAATCCTTACACTTTTTCCTACTTCCAACACATCAACTTCAAGAACTGACTGTTCACTTGCTGCTTAATATATCCCACCCCTTGACAGGTGCCATTGTAACGGGATAGTCAATGTTATTCACTTCGCCTGTCAGTGGTTTTTATGTTACGGGTGTATATATAGGCTTTGGCCGAGTTAGTTGGATTTTGCCATTTGCCAACTGGGCAGTCAGAATCTTCTAAGAGTTATCTTTATCTAAAAATATCTGTATTCAGAATTAAATCAGAAGTGGGCATGGTCTAGACTGAAAATTCTGAAAAGGTGAACCCTACCACTTATTACTGCAAATAATAACAACAATTTGCAAAACATATGAGGGTCATATTATATAACATTTTTTTTATTTAGCTTTGTTTATTACAGATAGGAATGATGCACCATCTGTTACACTTCCTTATCCGACTGAAAGTTTTTCCAGTGCCTCCTTTAGTGGATCAAAAACAGGGGAATCACTTATTGCAAGATCTGGGCAGGATGGCGGATGTGGCAGATAATGAAACTGCCTGTCCTCGATGACTGCAACAGAGTGATGTGTGGTATGTGCCTGTGTGTTGTCGTGCTGCAATAAGACAGCAGTATGCAGAAACCCGTTCTGACCTTATTGCAGGCTGTAGATGATTCCTGAGATTACTGTTTCTATAGTTTATTTTGCGCTTTCAAGGTTTTCATTAGACTCACTCTTGTAACTTTAATCAACTACTGAACTTGTACAGTTCCTCAGCTACTTCACTTGAGTTAATAATTGGTCTCAGCCTGAAGCCCTGTGGACCCTTTTGGCAAGCATTCTATCTAATGTGACTGTGTAAGCAAGGGAGCGTTCTTTCATCTAATAGTATTTCATCAGATACACACACTATATGGCCAAAAGTTTGTGGACACTTGACCATCATACCCATACGTGGGCCTTCCCCAAAAACTTAGAAGCACACAATTGTACAGGATGTCTACTATATGCATAATGCTATAGTATTACAATTTCCCTTCACTGTAACTAAGAAGAACTGGAATGCCGACTGTGTTCCAGGCCTTCTCGACCAACATCAGTGCCTGACCTCACTAATGCTCTTGTGGCTGAACGGGCGAATCCACACAAAATCTAGCGGAAAGCTTTCCCAAAAGAGTGGAGGTTGTTATGGCAGCAAAGAGGGGCTAAGTCTGCAATGGGATGTTCAAAAAGCACAAATGGTGTGATGGTCAGGTGTCTACAACCTGACGCTGTTGTTTTGAGATGGTTCTTTATCGATTTCAGGTAAAGGGTGCTGCACTCACATGCAGAAATGCTAACAGGACTTCCTGTAATCTTACACAACCTAAACCCAGAACCCCAGGAAAGCCTGAAAAAGTGTTTCAGCTTGATCTACTGCTTTTGCTAAAGCAAAGGAAGAATACCGGACAAGATCAGAAAGAAATATGGCATCACTCAAAGCTTTTTTGAATGTTGCAAGAAAGCCAATAAACTTCAAGTCAATTTAAACAAGTATGCATCTACTGATCTCTCCCTACAGAGTTCTTTTGCTGTCTCGTGATGCATGTGCAAAAGTGCTGGCAACCTGTCCATTAAATTGAGATAACATTTATCATCTAGCAAGCTACAAAAAAAGGTCATAGCTTACATAACATTAGGCTACATCTAAAAATATGTTACAAATTCAGTAACATTAGCTAATAGTAGCTAATAACTTACTTGCCTCCAATGTTATGCCTCCAAGTAACAAACATCATTAAGATAAAATATGATAAGATAAGGAGAGAATGGTTACAGCAACTGCATCATCCAACTCAATGTGTGTGATGTTAATGCACCGGGACTGTAGTCATTGAGGTTCTTAGGGTTTTTCGGTACTGGCACCAGACAGGACGTCTTCCACGAGACTGGAACTGAATGTAGGTACCATTCATCCACAGATAGGGGGTTCTCTTCCATTACAGTAATGCTACAATAAAGTGGATGGGCTTAGAACCAGATATGGCACACCGGTAAATCATGAAAAGGATCTGCAAGTCATTGTCCTCAAGGTGGGACAACAAAAAAAGGAAAAATCCCACCTCTGTAAAACACCGGGACTCCCATGCACCCCTGCAAATCTCCACTCCCTCCTTGATCTCTGTCTCTCACATGCTGTCTTTCACGCTCTACTTACTAACACATCACTCAGAGATCTCCATTTTTACTGAGCAATCATAATCCCTGAAGTCCATAACATTGTTCTCGTTAACTTTGGTGCACTTTGGAACATATTTTTGTCATCGGAACCATTGTTCGAGTTTCTACTGCTGGCCACACATGACTCTTTGAACTCCCTGCCATATTTTTTTTTTGTCTATTGTTCTACTATTTCACAGATGACGAGCTGCGGTCACGTATCACACAAAGTAATAAGCTTAACACAAGCAGGCAAACTGGCACTGCTCTCTCTCTCTCTCTCTCTCTCACTTATTCACACCTCCCTTCCTCCTCCCTTCCTCCACTCATTCTCTTGCTCACACCCTTTAACAGTTTGCTTTTTTTCCTATTCAGAATTAGGATTTCCTAGTTAAGTAGTTGATGGCGTTTCCCCTAGTTCGCTAAATTCCACTTTACTGAACATGTTATTGCCTTGTAGTGGTTATTATTGTGATATTACAAAAAAGCCAAACTATTTAGAGCTACTAAATCTCCAGAAACTGTGTAACCGCTCTACATAGTGCATGTCATCTGTATTCAAGTCCGTACAAGCATGTCTTTGCTTTTACATATTTGCAGAAGTTAGGTTAAAAAGTAATCCTTACTACTTTTAGAAGTACATTTTATTTTAAAAAACCAGTGCTGCGAGAGGTGTTTTACACAAAATTTAAACAATCCCTTTGAAAACTAAAGTTCTTCCTTGCTTACATTTCCACTCCTTGCTGTTTTTCTGGCCGCGTTTTTGACTGTTAACGTGGATATTTCTGCTCTGAGTGACAACGCCTATACGTAGTTATACACTCAGCAGGTCTTGATGGTAGGACAGGTTTCAATACCGCGAGACCTTCTAAACGATGGACAAATTGATTTAAAGGTGACTGTAAAATGTCCTGGAGGATGGGTTAGGGTCAGAGAAAACTTGCTCTGGATCCATGCGTTCAGTACTCCAACTATTCAAACGATTCCCAGTTTTAAGAAATCTCATTCCGTACCATTTGCCAATGCCCAATGATATGTGGGAAAATGTTAGCCTAGCTTGCAAGAGCTACAAAATGTTCGTCGATATACTATGATGTAGTTTCATTGACAGAATAATCCACCGTACGTACCTGCTTCATGATGATTCTAGCAACCAGTCGCACAGTTTCGGAGGGACACCAGTTTTCTCCATAGGAACACATGGCAGAGCACTCCAGCTTGTGCATGGACCAATCTCCTTTCTAAATGAGAAGATGGCAAAGGAGCTTTAACACACACATTCAACATGGAGCACTGATGATGCTCTGCACTTCTGCTTCTCTTCAACGAAACAGCAAGCAGTTAAAATGTGCTTAAATAAAGAGAATTCGCAAAGAATCGTATCCTTTATGTAGTGCTACAGCTTTGTCCATTGGCTCAGCTTGCACCTTGTGTGTTTGGGGGACTTTCTGCAGTAACGGCAATTCAGGGTTTGCTTTCTCAAAGTGAGAGCAGCTCACTCAGATGGTCTCGGACCAAACAAACGACTCCAAAAATGGAAAATTCACTCGTCACCATAATTTTTTAGGAATCTAGTTACTGTATATTTGACACTGTAATAAGATGTCGTTGAAATATTGTGGTATGAAAAAGCACTCCCTAACAGAAAAGTAGCAGCTATCAAGAAAATTATTACAGAGAATTATTTTAGATTTATAAAATTAGACATTTATTTAAAGGGGTTCAATCCAATAATTCAACGTAAAGCCTTATATAACTTCAACATAAAGTCTTGGTAAGCGTGTAGTAAGAAATCATGACTCACAAACGAGTAAAAAAAAAAAAAAAAAAACGTTGATAGAAACAAATATGCACATTGTATATCGTGGACACTTGTGCGTTTTCAGCTGCTGATAAAGAGGAGAGCAAATATGCAAGTGTCTCCTTACTAATTTGAGTGCAGGGAAGTTAAAAACAGTCTGAGCCAGCTGAAGGAGTGTTTAAAGTGTCAACACACAGCTCTGTATAGAAGAAATTGTCACTGATTTGAATTACATTTACCCATTACGTGACTTGATCTTTTTTTTGTGTGACTCTTTATTGTGAGCAGGGTAATGAGGGATCAGAATGCATTGTGTTCAGTTAATGTGCATTAATGAAGGCATGAACAACCGTTTTAACACATCAGTTCAGTACCCCTTCATGGACCCAGGCCATATTGTTGTAAAAGGGGCTTGTGTACTTCAATGGAACCTCAGAGCTAGGTCATCGGGAGCATAATGCTCCCAGTACGGTCATCTTTAGTGAACAGATCTAAGAGATGAGGTCAGACAAAGAGTGTTCCAGAAAGACCCCCAATGAAAATACAAAAACAATAAATGCACCCTGTCTAAGTGGCTTACTGGGACCCACCACTCAAATCAAGCCTGGGGGTGGTGACCCCAGACAAGCACCTGGTTACTGGGCTACCTAGGTACTAGGGGTGTAAATCACAAGTTTCATGACAATATGATCTAATATCGATTCTTTTAGTGAAGTGAAGTGACGTGTGTAGCCAAGTATAGTGACCCATACTTGGAATTTGTGCTCTGCATTTAACCCATCCAAGTGCACACACAGTAGTGAACACACACCCGGAGCAGTGGGCAGCCTTTTTTGTTGCGGCGCCCGGGGAGCAGTTGGGGGTTCGGTTCCTTGCTCAAGGGTCTCACCTCAGGCGTGGTATTGAGGGTGGAAGAGAGCGCTGGTCATTCACTCCCCCCACCTACGAGACTCGAACTCACGACCTTCAGGTTCACCTTCGGGTTACGAGTCCGACTCTCTAACCATTAGGTCACGACTGACCCCCTTTTTTTTTTTTTTTTTTAGCCAGCGATGTGCCTATTTCACAAAATGACTAACATTTCTATTAATTCACAGATGAAACCAAAATATATTTTGAAAAATGTATTGAGCTTTTTTCCCCACTATGGAATGCTACATATTTCATACAAATAAGGATCCGTGATGAACTTTAACGTTGACGGACGTCATGTCCAGGACGTGGCTGGAATTAGAGTTTCCTAAATAAAGGTCCATCTTAAAAATTATATAAGCAACGATGTTTACGGGTTGCATCGATACATCAGATCGTTGGTTATTTCATCGATACATCGATCCATATCGATGTTATACCCCTACTGTTGACCCTGATGGGGCTCACCTGCAAGATTAAAAGGTGGGGGTCAGGACGCAATGCCAGACTAGCAGCAGTCTGGCAGCAGAAGGCTGAAGCTGGTTTCCCCAGTCACAGATTCTTATTTGCAATTCCACCTTAAATGACTGTAGGTACGAAATTGTGCCCATAGAGGGCACTCAGTATTTTTTTTTTTAAACTGTGTGGTGTATTGTAATTGTACATTTTTACTGCACAAATGTAGTTTTACCTGGTTTCTTTTTTGTTGTTAGTACATGGTTGTTGTTTTTTTACCCCATTGACACCCTTAAAATGATCGTATGTTGCGTAAAATGCCTAATGAGTCAATTTCCCTATAAGCCAGTGAGCACTGTTTAAAGGGTTAAATCTTGGGCAACCAAAAACTCACCACATTGTGAAAGAAACAGACTTCCTACAATAAAATAATAAAATAATTTGTTTCTAGTCTCGCCCAAAGCCTTCACGCTTTAAATGACTGTCATATATTGGTAAAATGTCTAGTTTCTCTATATAGGAGTTGCTCAAAAGCACTGTTTAAGGGGTTCAAATGTCTTGGACCACCAAAAAAAAAAAGACACGGCACATTCTGAAACAGAAAACTAGTATACAATGGTATAATTTGGGTTCTGCCTGGACAAAGCAATGTTCACATGGATATGAGGTGATTTACACTTATGTAGGTGTAGGCATGCTTTGCCCCACGGATCAATGCTTTAGTGCTTTTAGGTCTTTTCGGAGCGATCTGAGGGAGATGTTGAGGTCTCAGACTATCCAGCACAACTCACAACTGTTGCACTTTATATCCAGTCCTGCTCCTAGTTACCTAGTATGTTGTAATAGCATTTGTTTTCATGCTTGTACTTAACAAGGCAACTGCCAGGGGCACCAGAAGCTGACCAACCTGGGATGCCCTAATGGAAAAGAATGAGACATATGATATTCAGAAAATTTATTTATTTTTTTGTAAAATATGAATTTCTCTTTTTTAAATGATCGTCAAGACATGCAGACTTTCTTAGAGACTGTCAGAGATGATATGAAATTAAGAGTGTTTTGTGAAACAATTTAGTCTGACAATTTATTTAATATGCACTTTATTTTGATAAACTTTCCTTATAGTAATATTAATATCTTTCATAATTAATTTAATTCATATTTGTCACTGATATTTCATTAATTTTCATTAGTTTTCATCATATGATTTATTTCTAAATTGCTGTTCAGCTGCAGTGACAACAGCAGCTCTCTCATTTGCAAATTCCAGCTTGAATTAGCAAAAAAACAAAAAAAAACAAAACATTGCACCTGAATTTCGATGAAGGAACACACTGAGCCTAGTTTGGCTATGTTAAATCGAGCGAGGCTATGTCAAATAAGCCATGCTTTTATTAGCCTGCTTCCTAAAATACCCCCCAGGTCATGTTGCTGAACATATGAGCCAACTATGGTGTCAATACATAAAGGCACCACTAAGAAATGCCCTCATTTCCTGTTTGGCAATGTCCCCTCCAAATACGTTTGCATCAAGAACACTCTGCACCTTCCTGGGATTCAACAGAAAGAAGAATCATGATTTGACATTGACTGGTTCAAAAGTTATTAGCAGTTTTAATAATTTGTGCATTATAGCACCACCCAGAGGTAAACTTAGACAAAACTTTTTGAAGTCCCTTAAGTTCTTCACTCATGCTGAGATATTACCTCACTGTTGTAGTCCAAATTTCAGGATGATTGGATAAAATTTGTAGAAGCAGCCGAAGAAAAAAAAAACCCTTGCAAACGTATGCCCAATATTGCCCTGTTGTTGGTGCTAGAGTGCTTGAGAAGCAAACACAAACTTGCTTTGTAATTAGCTGAGACGGTCCTCTATCAATTTCAAGTATAACAATAATGAGAAGACGACTTAGTTACAAAAAGGTGCCAGTAGCAACAACATGAAGATAACATACAACAATTGGGTGCCTATGCATCTTCAGCATTTATAATTATAATAATAATAATAATAATAATAATAATAATAATAACAACAACAACAACAACAACAACAACAACTAAACATACAACAATTGCAGTTGAGTACCTATGCATCTTTGGTGCTTGTCCCCCTAATAATAATAACAACAACAACAACACACACCACAATTAAAATTGGGTACCTATGCATCTTCGGTGCTTGGCCCCCTAATACTACTACTACCACCACTACTACTAATAATGATAACAACAACAACAAATACAACAATTACAACTGGGTGCCTATGCATCTTTGGTGCTTGGCCCCCTAATAATAACAATACCAACACATACAACAATTAGAATGAGGTGCCTTAGCATCTTCAAAGTTTGGCCCCTAATAATAATAACAACAACAACAAAATATACAACAGTTACACCTGGGCGCCTATGCATCTTCAGTGCTTGGCCCCTTACAACAACAACAACAACAACAACAACAACATATATAACAATTAAAACAGGGTGCCTGTGCATCTTCAGTGCTTGGGCCCCTAACAACAACAACAACAACAACAACAAGATAACATACAACAATTACAACTAGGTGCCTATGCATCTTTGGTGCTTGGCCCCCTAATAATAATAATAATAATAATAATAATAATAACAATAACAACAACAACAACATATACAACAGTTACACCTGGGCGCCTATGTGTCCTTGTCCCATATAATAATTGGCCATTTCGAGGCTGTTTTTTTATTATAAAACACACCACACGGATTACAAGACTCAGGGCCCTCTAGCGGCGCTATGTGGTATCTGCAGTCATTTAAGGTGGAACGGCGAACTCGAATAAGAAGCTGCGAAAGAGAAGCCAACTTCAGCATCGTCTCCAAAACCTGGATGCAAACTGAACTGGCCAGATATTTGCGGTGGCTGGATCCGTGAACTGTGTCAAAGCGTGCAGAGAGGCGTGTTTTAGGCCTACCTGACACTCCACGTTGCAGTAGTAGGCCTGCTTGCACTTGCCACACTTGGACAGCCCGTCCCTTCTGAGAAGACAAGCGACAATCATACAAACACGGCTTAAAACTCCAGGCTCTAAACTACGCCCATTTACACAAGCAGCACTTCAGCAGCAAGCAGGCTACCTGGTGAAGCAGAACTCGCAGTGGCCGCCCCTCTCGTTCACTGTCAGGACGTAGGAGTACGCCGGACAGGCGAACACCAGGTCACCCACTTGGAAGTGCCGCGTTGCTCTGACCCCTCGGCCTTTCCCAGCGCTCAGGAATCTCTCACAGCCTTCAATCCCTTCCGATTTCATTTTGGGATCGTCTCCTTCACGAGTAGCACTTCTTCTTTGCACTGCTATAAACGTAAAGTCGTTGAAGTGAAGTGTTTGTTCAGTGGATTTCAGGATAATAACTGCAGAAAGTCCAGCGACACTCGCCAAACACACCACATACACCACATGGCAAGAAGACAAACAGCTAGCCAGAAGGTTTACGGTACAGCCAAGGTTGCCAGGTACGCCTAAAATACCCGAAACTCTTTATTAAAATAACAATAATATTAAAAAAAAAAAAAAACCCACAACCATCATAGCCAAATATATTGTAATATGTACAAAAGTTTTAAGACGTATACAGATATCTCGAACATTACACATTTTGTCTGCTTACTATTTTGTCTACGAATTTGTCTACTTACTTATTTTTCTTTTCTTTTCTTTTAAAATCCCATTCATTCATTTTTAACCGTTTTATCCTGATCAAGGTCGCTGTTTCAGCTAATAATTCACTACATTTAAATCAATCCACATCCATACGTGTGCTGTGTATAATTTAACGCATAAAACACGCCAATTTCAAGTCTGTGGGAAGGATCTGGCAACCCTGATCATAACCACGGATACCTGCGCAGTCCTAAAGCCCGCAGTGTAAAAACACTCTACGTCATGGGAACGTCCCCCCTGAACCCTGAACCCCTCCAGTGGGCGTGTTTATGGTGCCTTTAATTGCTGGAACTGTTTGCTAATAATCTAATAACACTATATAATTTGAGGCATAAGAATAAACTCATAACACCTGATAGTATAGAAACAGTTTATTTTGAACAAGACATGAAACAGTTTGAGCAAGTGTGCTTTTGGCTCCAGTTTATTTTGTGTGTGTGTATGTGTGTGTGTGTGTGTTTTTGCAGTTTGGGCCCCAGCTGCAGTTCTCTGTGTGCAGGGTCTAAAACAATAAAACAAAGCAGTTTCTTTCTTTTTTTCTTTTTCTTTTGTTTTTTTTGGGGGGACCTTATAAGCTATAACCAATAGAGTGACCATAACACAGTCACAAAAAATTGAACGAACCCTCGGTGTCAGAACTGAAACCCTCTGCATTCTGAAACCCTTAGCGTCAAAACGGAATGAATCCAACTATATAAAGCTTTCTGTATATCTGAATCAGGCCAGACCAACTATAACTAATAAATCGCAAACATAGCAAATATTTTACAATGTACTCTAAAATATTCAGTCACAATAAGATCTGTAAACAAAAAAGATGTGTAGAAATAAAAATATCTACATTTGCAGTTGTAAATAAAATTCTGGGTAATGTAATAGATGTAGAGAATAGCACTCTGTTCACACTTATCAACAGAATTGTACAGATCATGCTGCGATTATTTGGTATATTTCCTCATCCGCTCTGAAATGAATTCCTGATTAAGCCACTGGCTGATCTTACTGGGTGTGCTCTGAAAAGGGCAGGGTAAACTGGGTCAGAGTTGAATTTGAGTACAGTGCCAAGGCATTGAATCCAAGCAGCACCGCTCTCTCTATAGAGAAACAAGGGCTTCGCTGGCACAAAACGGTTTTGCCACTGATCATCTGTACACAGCCTTACCTATTCAACACTGAAAACTACATGTCCTTGTGGCCACCTGATCCGGTATCTGGCAACTCATATCTGACACATGGTAACTGCTATCTCACACCTAATACTGGAAAACTGATACTTGATACTTCAAGCCTCAGTTATCACTTGTAATATATTATAACTCTTGAGTAGCTGTGGAAGGAGACACGGCTTTATTATACATACGATACATTTTATTCGGATACAAAATGCTCTACTGGAACAACACTGATGACTGACAATGATACACAACAATGTAATAATATGATATACTGTGAACATGTAGCTACTACAAGCTTTCAGTATGATTTTTTTTGCAAAATCGCATGGGCTGAATGAAAGGAGGGGGGCACGGTGGCTTAGTGGTTAGCACTGTTGCCTCACATCTCCGGGGTGGGGGCTTGAATCCTGCCTCCGCCCTGTGTGTGTGTGTGGAGTTTGCAAATCTTCCCATGCTTCAGGGGTTTCCTCTGGGTGCTCCGGTTTCCTCCCCCAGTCCAAAGACATGCATTGTAAGTCCAAATTGTCCATAGAATGTGAGTGTGTGTGAGATTGTGCCCTGCGATGGGTTGGCACCCTGTCCAGGGTGTCCCCCCCGCATTGTGCCCTGAGCTCCCTGGGATAGGCTCCAGGCTCCAGGCTCCCCCCTCGCCGCGACCCTAGGATAAGCGATACAGAAAATGGATGGACGGGATGAATGAAAGGCGGCAGCAAGCAGTATTTGGCCTGCAGACCTTGAGTTTGACATGTGAACTAAACCATGATCTACTTAGTGAAAAATCATATTTTGGACAATTCCTATAAGCATAATGTTCACATTTGATTAAACTATGATACTGTGATTTTAGACTGTTAAAAACTGACACAGTTTCTCCTCTAAAACCATCTACTCTGATCAGCCTGACCAACTGGAACCAACCTGAAAGTGACCAAAATCTTCTAAAACGATCAAACCTGACCAGCTAGTATAGAATATTTTAACCACACTATGTTAACCACAAAACGTGTACGCATATTTGATAATGTTTAATCCTTAATGTTATAGATGTATGGAACCAGTATAGTGCAAAATGTGTCACTGTACCCAGTATCTCAGTAAAAGGCTTGCTGAGTAGAACTATGTGCATGGAACAGGAAGTGTATGCTGAGAAACTGAGGCTTAAAATGACCTATATGACCTTACATATGCATGGGAATCCTAAAAGTCCGTAAAGTGGGAAACAAGAACATTCTGTAAATTTAAGTGAGTAAGGCTTCCTTAAACAATAAGATAAGCATGTGGGGTAACCTGGTGTCTTGTTAAAAAACAGGATACACATGTATGAGAGTATGTGTCTAGTTAAAAACAGGATGTGGAAGAAGTTTCAGGTAAAGGTATATAAGAATGCCCTTCTGAAGAGTTGAGGAGCTTTTGTCTGCAGACAACTGCTCAGCTTTATTTTTTGAAAGAATAAAGTCTAAAGGCGTCAACACCCAGGCCCTCCACCCAGAGTGATCTTTGAGCTCCACGAATGGCCACAACACTAGAACCAGCCCAAATATGACCAAAACCCCTCTAAAACCATCAAGCCTGACCAACTCAGGCTGCTGAACAGCCACGACCAGTTAACTGTCCCAGGCTGTCTTTTTTTTCAGCAGTGTTTTTAAGGTCAATTTCAGTAATCTCGACTAACTAAACAATACCTCAAACAAGAAAAAAATTGACAGAAACACCAGCACATATAAAGGTCACTCTCAAACATTCATGTAGCACTCATAGATCTTTAAAAGAATGATGAGTGTAGAGTATCTCCAATGTACATCTTTATCCAGAGCAACTGGAGCAACATATCCCCATGCCCAGGCTCTGAGAATACCATAAAGCAGTTGGAGAGTATTTAGCATAAGTAGTTCAAGTTCATTCCACCAACTTGATGCCAAAACCGAGAAGAGTCTTGATGCATGTGTTTTCCTTGAAGGATGGTAAGCTGCGCTTGTGGCTTGAAGGGAATATGGCACAGAGTGTAATGCTAAGTGTCTTCCGGTAGGTGGGAGCTGGTCTGTTTTTGGCTTTGTAGGCAAGCATCACTGTTTTAAATCTAATGCGGGTAGCTACAGGGAGCCAATAGAGGGAACCCACCAAAGGGGTGTTGGAAAAAACTGAGGCGAAATAGTCATAGATAGCTGGCACTTGCTCAAGAGTGATGAAACGCCTGAAACCCAAATTATGACAGAAGACCTAAGATGACCTAATTTGCTGGTTATAATCTCAGGTAGATCTACCTTCCACTGTTTGTCTGAGCATGTGCATGTGTAGTGCAGATTATAAACTGCAGCTAATTTCTGACTTATTAAAAACCTTCAGCTTGTTCCTGTAAAAACAGTATAACTTTAAAAACAGATATTGAAACAGCATGCTTTAGAATGTTGACTTTCAATGCTCTTATTAACATAGAGAAAGCGTCATAATTAAGTTGCCACTAGATGTCACCAAGTGATCTCGTCTTTGCTCTGTTCCGCTGACGCGTGCAACAACCTATGTGGTGCACTTGCACATCTTTGTAAATGTAATGTAAATGTTTAGTCACATATTTATACATATTCTCATTAGCATTGTATGATATTTACAAATTTTGTACACCTTTCGTACATGAAACTAGTTATTTTATAAAAAAATGGCACATTACTTGCATGTTTTATTTCAGCAACACTTTGCTTTTATCCAATGGGTGTATGAAACTTGAATGTTTCGGGCAAAAAATTTCCTGCTTCCAACAACAATTAGAAAAATAAAACCCCTATTGTCATACTGCGCAGTTTACAGGCTATTCTGCTCATTATATAGTAAACGAATTATTTAGTGACTTGAATTTATAATAGGGAACATACTTTTATAATTATTGTGTAGCACATTCAAGACACCATATATTAACTTAAGTATATTATAGTATTTATATTTATAGTATAAGGCTAAGACATTATAGGTTCATATGAATAGATAGATATAATATGTTCATTGTGGCTTTTTATTCTAGATCTTTCCTCTGTTTCATCTGAAGACATTTTGTTTCTGAAGAAAGGGGTCTTTATTTATTCCTATTTCAGATATTCTTCCTTGATGAGGGTTGGAAGTCAAAATTTTGTAAAGTTGAATTAGTTAAAAAAAATTACTATGGCAATATTAGCGAACAAAATTATTACAAAGGACAATCCTGCAAGTGCCTCGTATTGTTAGAGGACACGGGTTACTCCACACAAGTAGAAAGAGGAAGACATGAAAGAGGAAAACTGTCCCTCTTCTAGCCGTTAACATGCTTTCTCTGTGCACGTGAAATGCAACATCATGTTTTATGGTGCTTGGGCTGCTGATGTCTGACCCCTCAGTGGGTCTGAAGTTGAAGAAAGACAAGCTCAGTATGTGATGAGGTGGCAGCTGAATCATCCTGTGAGAGATCTTTCACTTCCCACATTTCCTAGAATGCACTTAAGTTTCGCCCCCATCATGCTGCTGATTCTACCCCTGGTTGCCATTTAGCCTGTTGTGTCAGTTCCACTAATACGACTTCAAGCATGATCGACTTCAAGGCTCCTCAACAGAGGCAGAATGGTTTAGAGCTGTTTATTAGCTGGCAAAAATGGTCATTCATTAAATCTTTAAAGATTTCCCCCGCATACTTTAAAGCTTTCCCTCCATCTTTCTCTTGCTACATGCCGTGCCATAGTGTGCAGTGGTCATCTGCACTTGGCTGCTCATGGCAGGACACTTGGTACCCCTTACAACCCCCGAGTCGGGAAAGAGTGGGGGTACCTCATAAAAGTAGCAGAAAGATGCATTAAAGGTAGTAAATATACACATCTAGCTCAGTGAACTGTGAAAGTTCTGAACTGTTTTTTTTTTTTACAGCTTTGTTAAGACCAGAATGCACAGATGTTAAAACAGGTTCAGATGTAGCGACAGATGGTGTTTGATTATGAAGCAGACTGTTCGCGTAATGCAAAGATGCTGCTTCAGCCCAACTGTAAGAAGCCCGTCTGCTCAAAGCTGAGGGGGAGGGAGAGGGGGACTCAGGTGGCCCAGTGGTTCTACGAGAAAAAAAAATAACAGGTTATGTGTAAGAATTCTTGAGGGGAAATTTGGCACATTCAACCCAAGCTTGCGTCCTTTTCCTGTGTGTAAAACATGCTTTAGGTTTTGGGTATCATCTGTCTGCAGCAATGGTATCTGGGTCCAAACAGCTGTAGCAGCACCTTCGGTTGACTGTGATGCCAGAAGGCATTAACAAGTCTTCATCACACATGCCCGAGATATGCTCCTTAAGTGATAATCAAATAATCAAGTTCTCAGATATAGCCAGAACACCTCCATGCTTGCATGCACCAAAGACAATTTAAAAAAAAAAAAAAAATCAATTTAATGAACGTTAAAAAAAACAGTTTTGAGTTTCATCATGATTAAGCCTACTAAAAAGACATCTAATATCTAACAGCACGAGCATCCATGTTTTACAAATATTCTTTCTTTTTATTAGAAATAACATGATACTGACATTATGCTTGTGTTATCTTTTTAGGGAAGCAAAAAGGAAAGAGAGGCTGGTGGCAAAATTTTCAACAATGAATGGGCCAGTACAAACACAGCTGTTTTATTGTTGTGCTGTTAAGATGTGCCTTTCAAAGGCACGCTGATGAAATCAAACAGAAGGGGAGCGCTACACGGTTCTGCTTGTCATTGTGGCACAGAATGGGGAGCGACCCTGCCTCCTGTTCAGTGGAGTCACTGGAGTGCTTAGGCAGCTAAAGTGTCTCTTTGTATCAGCTTGTAAATTACAGCGGTGGCTGCTTTGCTTCTTTCAACCTCCTGGTGCAGTTGCCACACACCGTTTTTTTTTGTTGTTTTTTTTTTTTTTTTTCCCAACTAACCAAACTCCCCTTTTTTTCACGAGGCTTTTCTTTTTAAAGTTGCAGTAGTCAGTTTTATTTTATTTCTTACCTTTATAATTAACCTGGAAAATATGTAGAACATGATAAAGAGAAAATAATAGTATAAGCAATGGCCTCAGGACAGATGTATTAGGCGGCTGAGAAAACATATTTGGGAAACTGAATTACGGTTCAGAGTGCTTGTTTGTGTTTGGATGGGTCTCTTGTGAGTCATTTTGTAGTCATTTTTTAAAATTTATATTGCACATAAATTGTAAAGAGCTACATTATCTTTGTTTCACAGGGACAGGATGTACAAGCATTGCACTCAACTATATATATATATATATATATATATATATATATATATATATATATATTTGTTTAATCCGTATTACTAAATGATGAAATATTTAAAATACTTTAAATGATAAACACATTACCGACAGTAAATCAAATCTAGTGCATGTAAATCAAGTTTGAAAAAAGGTAATACAAAAATATATTAATTTTGTTTATCCGGTAGAGATACTATGCTGATGTTTTATTCTGCCATCATCTCATCCGCAGCTGAGGAGAGTACAAAGCTAGTTATTGTGGTGGAGAGGGCCCCAAATAGAAATCTTCCACATATCATTAATGCAGAACATGCACAATTTGTCAACCCTCTGTTCCCTGTCCATTAGGATAACCATAGGATCCCTGTTGACCAGATATTATATGGGTGCTATACAATTTAAGCACAGCAGTGACACTGACATGGCAGTGGTGTGTTACTGGGTGTTGCACTGGTATGTGTAGCAGGCACAGTGGTATTGCTGGTGTTTGAACCCCATTAGACTCTGGATTATCATTCAGCTATTCAACTTAATGGATATCTACTATACTTTATTATATGTAACTACTACAGGTGAAATTAATAGGAAAAGGTATGTATGTACCTTTATGTAAAAAGTTTACATACCCCTGTAAAATTGCAGGCTTTCGTGGGCTAAATCATGTGAAATCATTTTCCATCTTTATTGGGATAGAAATATTTTGGGGGAAAAAATAAATAGAAAAAACTTATAACCTGGTTGCACAAGTGTGCACCCCCCCAATACTTTGTTAAAACACCTTTTGCTTTTGTAATACAGTCTTTTTGGGTAAAAGTCCACTCATTTAGCACATCCTGATTTGGCAATTTTATTCCTTTGTTGCAGATGTATCAAATTGTGAGGGGATCTCCTGTGCACAGCCTTCTTCACGTCATTCCACAAGTTTTTGACTGGATTTAGATCTAGTCTGATCAGGCTATTCCAAAACCTTGATCTTTTTCTTCTGAAGCCATTCCTTTGTTGACTTAGATTTGTGCTTTGGGTTGGTATTGTGCTGGATGGTGCAATTTTCTTCATCATTTAGCTGTCTAACAGAGGCTTACAGGTTCTATGCCTGAATAGACTGGAGCTATCCATGATTCCCTCTATCTAGAACCCCAGTCCCCACTGAAGAGAAGCAGCCCAAAAGCACGATGCTGCCACCACTGTGCTCCACCATGGGAATGGTGTTCTTTGGGTGATAAGCTGTCTAGATTTTATGCATATTTTTACGCAAATTGTGCCCAAAAGTTCTATTCATCCCACCATATGGTCTCATCAGACCATAAGACATTTTGCCACATGGATTTTTTAAAGTGATTTAGGCAGCTTGGCTGTTTATTTACAGCTGATCTTTATTGGTGGTTAATCAGAATCACTTCAGTGATGACAGGTGTCTGATAATAACTTTTGAACATGAGTTTGAATGTGATTGGTTCATTTTGAGCACAGCTACATTCCCAAATATAAAAGAGAGTGCACACTTGTGCAACCAGGTCAGTGTAAGTTTTTTCTTTTCTTTTTTGCCCTAAAACATTTTATTTGTTTTTCACTTGAATTTTTTCGGTTTTTATATGACATGAAAGGTGCAAAAAGATGTGACATGATTTATCTTGGTTTCATTTTTACGTCATATATACCTGCAATTTTAAAAGAAAAAATTCTGGCATAAAACTAGAATTTAATATATTATTTGTCGTGATATGTAGTATTTTGTTGCATGTTTAGCTAAATAAATTTGCTTAGCTTACAAAAGAATCTATAGCATCTGGCTGGGCAGCACCTCAGCTTTCAGTGTAACAATATCCCCGATGTTGTAATTGTAAAACAAAATGTAACGTGTCCACAAACAACAAAGTTGTATACAGAAGACTTGTATGCCTTATAAAAGCTCGGAGTTACTATAAGATGTGTATGTACACCAGAGTTTCCGTTAGCCGGTAAATACCGGTTTCTGACCATTAAACATTCCCAATGTCTGATAAAATCAAAAATTTCAGACACAATGTCCGGTAAAAATATTACCATGATGCAGACATACATTAGACATAGTACGTTCACAATTGCACACCTAAATAAGGTCTCTGTCTGCACAATTTTTTTCACGTTTCTCCTGTAACGTGTATTCTGATTGACTTGCTATTACATCCTTGATACTTACGTAGTTTGTATGTGTGTGCGTGCATGGTACATAGCTAAAACATTAAAAGACAAGCTAGCATGCAATAGCTCAACAACTAAATATATCTAAGCAAACAACTCTCTTTCTTTTTCGAAATCCTAACCAGCCAGTTGGTAAATGGAGGAATGAGGAGCATGATGTAGTCCCTGAGCCATCTGAGTGAGTCGCTTCACCTGCAAAGAAGCAGAAATCTAGTCCATTTAGACCCAAATGGAAAGAGAAATTTCCATGGCCAGGATACGAGACTGTCGAAGGAGAGAAAAAAATGTTCTGCTCACACTGTGTAAGTTGGGGACGAAAGAATGGTTTCACTATTCACAGTTTGTTATTATTATATCACATGTACTGTGCATAGTCCAAAACGTTACAGTGCAAAATAAACACCGAAATGAGATGACCGGATTTTTTCCAGTTTGTCCGGTAAACGTTATCATTCCCGGATACGTTGGCCGGCACCAAAATTTCTTTGTGGAAACTCTGGTATATACATTCACAGTCTTTCATTATCAAGGTGTTTCAACCTGCAGACCATCTGCACACAGGATGTTTTTTTGTTTTTCGCACCATTCTGTGTCTAGAAACCATTGTGTATGAAATTCCCATGAGAATGAGACCAGCAGTTTCTGAAATACTCAAACCAGCCCATCTGGCACCAACAACCATGCCACGGTTAAACTCACAGAGATCACACTTTTTCCCCCATTCTGATGTTTGATGTGGACATTACCTGAAGCTCTTGACCTGCATCTGTATGGTTTTTATGCATTGTGCTGCTGCCACATGATTGGCTGATTGGATAACTGCATAAATGAGCAGGTGTACAGATGTTCCTATTAAAGTGGACAGTGAGTGTATATATCTGGGCATTGAAAGCTAGGTCACCTCTTAGCATTATCTAGCAACTGACAGGATGCCAAGCCATAAGAATCTTCTAGAGTTACATTATTTGAAAGTGTTAGTTTAGCCGAATAGCATTCCTTGTCTTTTAGTGGTAACCCATAATTATAAGTGGATAACATTTTAGCTAATGTCAATCCAATTCCTTTATAAAATTCTTGATAGATACTTTAGTCAGATTATAAACAAGTAGCTCAGTTGCTAGGCGAATCATGTCTTTTTTCCAACTAGGTTGCGCTTGCATCTCTTTATGTTTACAACCAAACAAATGCGGTCTGAGGTAAGAGACGGAGGTAAGAGAACTAGTTTAATGTCCGCTAGCAAATACTTGTCTTCACACATATAACTAGTAACATGGCTAGAACGGTTGTTAACATAAAGGCAACAAAAAGGACGTCAGTTATTTAGCTCAGTGTAATTTTGAAAAATGTACAATTGCTTTCTGTTTGCCTCCTGGTTCTCTTCTTGCTGACGCAGTTCTTCTTCTGTATATTCTGGCTCAAACATGAATTCGTGTCCGTGAATATACTATTATCTAGTGAGGACCACCACTCTGATTTGTGATGAGAGAAACACACACACACAAGTAAAATGCACAAAGTTTAATAATAAGAAATGTAAAGGTATGCATCAATATAATACAAAATATGTACGTGCCAATGGAAAATCTGTACAAATG
Organism: Pangasius sanitwongsei; assembly: GCA_037576675.1. Taxonomy (NCBI): domain Eukaryota; kingdom Metazoa; phylum Chordata; class Actinopteri; order Siluriformes; family Pangasiidae; genus Pangasius; species Pangasius sanitwongsei. The sequence goes on from CM075012.1 coordinate 22,628,932, forward strand.
TAGTGGAAATAATTGATTGACAATTGGATAATGAGTGGAATAAAGTTTAACGACAGACAAACACAGAATGTGTAGGCAGCTATTTGGATCTTATTATGTGAAGTGGGCAAAAGAGTTGATCTATTTAAAGTAATTATAGCTAAACTACCATGCCAACACTGAAGAAGGAAGCATGCAAGTTACACATAAAGTCAAAGCATATTTACTTTTCTATGGTGTCTCCTTGGTTGTTCCTGATCCTGAGTGAAGTGACTTCAGTCTAGCCAGTAGAAAGATAGAGTCCTGGGAGTTTAGCAGAAATCATGCTGAACGTCTAGCCATGGGCGTCATGTCTGCCCCCCTCGGGGATTGCAGACAAAGGCTTATGACTTTGTGTAGACCAATTTCAGTGGTCCGGTCATAGCATCAGTTTAGGCAGTGTAATTGTGTCATTGTGCACAATTCTTCAGTGGACATCTCAATGAAGGTCCAGAGTCCTCATATGTCTGTGTCTTGCAACAGTGGAGACTTGGCTGAGATTGACACAAGATCAGCCAGAATTAAGAGTCAAAAAACAATCTGAAGTTGGTGATCAGAGATTCATGTGAATGCTTGCACAGATGATTGTGAGTTTCTGGGATTTATACTGAGTCATGATTAGGCGAGTGTTCCTGACTCACCTTATTCAGTGCTGCTGATTGGTCAGTCATTCAAAGGGAAGACTGCCTTGTTCTCCTTCTTTTTGTGGGCATATTTTTGTCACTCCATATTTGAAATTGCTGTTAGCAAAGTGAGAGAACATGGGTTACTGGCTTACTAATAATGGCTAAGCTAGCTTCACTAACAAAACTCAATTTGATCTGTAGGCCCCTTTACCAGTGTTACAGTGGAAAGTTTATGGGTTCTGGGTACAAGATCATGTTGTTTTCTTCACTTATAGGACACAATGACAGACCAAACTGAATACTCTCATAATTCAGTCATGTTAGTTAGCTAGCTAAACTGAAAAAGCCAGCAAAGGGATACATCATACAATGCTCTGCTGGATCTGATTGCAAATAGAGTAATATTTTAAATCTGACTGATACCTGTGATGCTGTGTTCTTGATGCAAGGGGTGCATTAATGTGCCTTGCCTTAAAAACACATAGACATACAGGGGGGAGAGCCAGTCAGGAATATGATGGGGAGTGCATATCCACAAGGGCCAGTGTGCAGAAATACTGTATTTTATATATTAGATGCATTTTTCACATATAATTTTGCACATATTTGCCCAAAATAACATTAAAATATTTAAAGAATGAACTGATGTAAGGCCCCAATTTGGACTACAAATGGTCTGGAAACTCCACTGGAAGCACACTATTTGCCATGCATGCTGCTATTGACATATTCTCTTATTTTTTTTTGTTTTGGTATTACCTGAGATTAGGGCAGACATACTAGATGAGTTTAGTATATCAGCCATAACATAAAAACCACTGACAGGTGAAGTGAATAACTTTGATTATCTCGTTACAATGGCACTGTCAATGGTGGGATATAATAGGTAGCAAGTGAACAGTCAGTTCTTGAAGTTGATGTGTTGGAAGCAGGAAAAATGGGCAAGTGTAAGGAGCTGAGCGACTTTGACAAGGGCCAAATTGTGATGGCTAGACGACTGGGTCAGAGCATCTCCAAAACGGCAGGTCTTACCAAAAGTAGTCCAAGGAAGGACAACTGGTAAACCGGCTACAGGGTCATGAGTGCCTAAGGCTCATTGATGCACATGGTTAGTGACGGCTAGCCTGTCTGATCCAATCCCACAGAAAAGCTACTGTAGCACAAATTGCTGAAAACGTTAATGCTGGCTATGATATAAAGGTGTCAGAGCACACAGTGCATCGCAGCTTGCTGCAGACCGGTCAGAGCGCCCATGCTGACCCCTGCCTACCGCAGAAAGCAGATACAATGGGCACGTGAGCATCAGAACTGGACCATGGGGCAATGGCAGAAGGTGGCCTGGTCTGATGAATCACGTTTTCTTTTACAACATGTGGATGGCTAACCTGGGGAAGAGATGGCACCAGGATGCACTATGGGAAGAAGGCAAGCTGACAGAGGCAGTGTGATGTTCTGGTGATGTTCAACATCTTCTAGCTTATTTGAATGACAGGCATTTGGTTATTCACCTCTTAAGTCCTCAGGACTGGGTTTAAGACAGATAACGAGCCAATAACTTAACCCATTGTTGTTCCGTTAAATGTACAAGAATGATGTATGAATGTTAGTGTGGTGGTGGAGGTGTGGTTAAGTGTTGGTTTGTGCATGGAGGCTGGAGTTGGGGAGAAAAAGGGGTAATGAACAAGCACTGTCACCTGTTCATTTTTAATGCTGCAATATTTATGTTGTGTGTTTCTCTCAAGAGTCCTCTTGAGCTTGTGTTTCTCTATTAATCTATTAATCTATGCAGGAGCATCTGTTTACATATTTTATTTTACATATATTGTACATATTTGCATGAGTACATGGCATAAAATGCCTTTAGTGGCAAAAAGGGTTTCTCAGTGAAAAAGTGCCTAACTGGGTTGATGCTGGTATCAAATGGTTGTGTTGCTTAGTTCTGTGAAAGAAAAAGCAAATGAGTAGGCCTCATTTAGAGCCAACACTGTCAAAGGAGACACAATAACATTTTAGCCCGTCCAGTGCTGAATAATAGACCTAAAAATATACTCCTTTATTCTTTTTTTATTCAAAGAATAATTTATTCAGCAATGCCATGAGAAACAAGAATACCACAAGTGTTTTTGCAAGCATTAATAACATTAATAGTAATAATTATATTATTCATAAATAATAATCACATCTATACAGCTAAAAATGTAATCACACATTGCAAACATCCTGGCATGAAACAAACCATTAACAAAATGCCCAAAAAATGGAGGGATTTCTTGGGTACCATCTATGTATAGTTACCATCTTGTGGTAAACATAACGCCCTTTATACATACAGGAGCAAGGAGTTGACTAAGATTAATGCAGTCAAAACTATCAGACTTATTTTTTTTTTTTAGACAAAGAAGCACAAACAGCCAACAAAGTAGCTGGAATTTAAAAATTTAAAAATGCTACCTTACTTTTCATACAGATCTGGGGGACAGTGAAATTGTTAAGTACTAGGCAATACCAGTTATTACTCATGCAGAAGCTCCTGCAGACAGTTGGGAGATTTAAAAATCTCTGGGACCTCACTGTCCAGCTTGCAGATGACCTTGTATATGGCCTTCTTCCAGGAAGGATCAACATCTTTGCCTGCCACAATAGCATTGAAAAACTCCCGTAATGTGATCTGTGCCACTTCCAGAAATCGTTCCGGAACCTGCTGATACACAAGGAGACAAGGAGACAATGACATATTAATATTAATAAATATATTAAGTTTCAACCTCATGTCCCAAGTAACCAAAGCAAAGTAAAATGGAGTTGGATAATATCCCAAATAAGGCAGGAGGGACGACCTCATCCCAAAAATGACTAGATGCATTCTAAATAATTTTGGGTTAAATGTACCCCAAGGTGGGTCATTTCTGTAACTCAGTGGTGGGTCAGTATATAACAGAACAAGTGCTGAGTTAATTTCACCACAGACTGTTGGGTTATGTGTAGAACCCAACTTTCTGGATTGCTTTATTATGTTAGGACTCAGCCACATGTTATTTTACCCTTTTTCTCAGTTTATGATTACAATTTGTTTGGTACTAGGACTGTGTTAAATAATCCAGTTATTTTTAAACACCAAAACCAAATATAAAAAGTTATTTACTTTTTTTTATCTATTTGAAATATACTTAATTAATACAATATATTATTAAGTACAGTGACACAATGGATAACGTGTCTGACTACTGATCAGAAGATTGTAGAGAATATATTCACTTACACTTACAGTTGATGCCAAACGTTTAACTACACCTAGACTAAAGATATTTAATTACAGTTTTTCACAACATTTCATGTTACTATACATTTCTTTTGCCAGGTCAATTAGGGCCTCTACTTTGTTCATATCAGAGATAATTTAAAAAAAAATCGATTAGAGACAGATTTATTTCAGATTTAATTCAGTATATCAGAATTCCAGTGGGCCAAAAGTTTATATACATGAAGTTGCTTGTTTCTTTAAACAGTCTGGAAGATTCCAGAAATTGGTGTAATAACTTTTAGAAGCTTCTGATTGGCCAATTGTCATAATTAGGAGTTAATTGAGTGTGCAGCTGGGGCCATTTAGAGCCAGTGCCTTTTTGCCCATGATACCGTGGGAAAAATCCAAGCAACTCAGCCAAGACAAAAAAAAAAAAAAAAAAAAGCCTGGTTCCTCCTTAGGAGCAATTTCCAAACAACTGAAGGTACCACAAGTATCTGTAGAAACAATTGTATACAAATATAAAAATCATGGGACCACAAAGACACTGCATTGTTCAGCAAGGGGACACAAATTAAATACCAAGGATCAAACTTTAGTCTGAAAGGTTCAACTGAAACCCAAGACAACAACAAAGGTGAAAGTGTTGGAAGCATCAGGTACCAAAGTATGTACATCCATCATTAAGAGTGGATGTCCTAGCGCTATGGCCTGAAAGGCTGTCATGCAAGGAAGAAGCCCCTACTCCCAGATTGGCTTAAAAAAGCGATATTAAAGTTTGTAGTTGACCGACAGGATGAAGACTTTTGGAGGAGTGTTCTCTGGTCAGATAAAACAAAAATTCAACTGTCTGGCCATAATGATCAGCGCTATGGATGGAGGAAAATCAGCCAGAAAGTTATAACTTGGTTGCAGCTGGGTCTTCTAGCAGGACAGTGATCCTAAGCATACCTCCAAACCTGTAATAAAATCACTTAAAGACAACAAAGTGAAAATATTGGAGTGGTCAACACAAAACCCTGAATCTCATAGAAAACTTGTGGACTGAACTGAAAAAGCATGTCTGAGCAAAGAAGCCCACAAAGCTGACTGAGGATTTGTCAGGATTTGTCATGAGAAAAAAAAACTCCAGCAGAGTACTGTGAGAAGCTTGTGGCTACACCAAGATTTTAATTCAAGTCCAAGCAATTAAAAGCCGATGTCACCAAATACTAAAAAAAAGTGCACATAAACTTTTGCTCCACTGAAAATCTGATATAGAAAATAAAAGCTGAAATAAATCTTTTACCTATTATTTTGAAATGTCCTCTTATGGAAATAAAGTAGATGCCCTAATTGACTTAGCAAAGGAAATGTATGGTAACACGAAATATGTGGAGTTGTGAAAAATTGAGGTTGAATGTCTTTAGCCTAGGTGTATGTAAACTTTTGGCCTCAACTGTACAAATTAACCAACACTTTTCATGCAGAAATATCACTAAATCACAGTCTATGCTTGCTTTTTAGTCCCTTTATGCAGTTGTGCTTCACTGCAGTGCCACCATTAAAAAAACTATATAGAAAACTAAAGTCACGCAGTATTCTGCATTCATTTAACACACACGATTAAACTCATCAGATAGAATTACCAAGGCCTTCATAGCCTGGTGGGTATCAGGGGCAACAGATGTCTTAAAACAGATTATTTTGGAACCAAACACAACAGTATCACAAACGGACATAAGAAAAATATACAGAATGGTATGGAATTACAAAGGAGGTTACATCTTCTGAGCCCACCACAGTAGATTCATTAAGAAATCAAAGTTGTAGTGGCAAGTAAAAAGTTTAGTCAAAAAACAAGAAAAAGGTCAAACAATTCAACAAACAGAGTATAAACAGGAAAACTGGACCAAAAATGGAATGAAGCAAAAGGTCAAAAACAGGAAGATAAAGAGAAAAACACTCAGAATTGCAATTGTCAGTCCGGACTGGAACACCTCCCCCTCCTCTGAGTAGACAGCAAAAAGAGGAGGAGAAAATAAAGAGAAGACTAGGTAATTGTAAACATTATGTTACAGGGTTAATTCTATGAATTATTTTGCAAAGAACAATGACTTTTTGACTTATCTTTCAGCTAGGAAGCTTTAGACAGAGGCCCCGTGTAAACAGCCAGATCCTCTCCCCAGGTTGGAACCTTAGAGTCTCTCCTCTGTATCAGTCTCCTTGTTCCTTGTGGCATCTTGAAGCTTGATGAAGCTGTCTACGCACTGTCTCCCAAACTTGTTCTACTTTGCAGAACCACACATTGACTGCTGTTGAATCTATCTAGGGTGGGTTCCACGGGAACAGTGGTGCTGATGACCAAAAAAGCAGTGGAAAGGGGTTAGACCAGTAGACACATGTTTCAATGAATTCCGGGTGTACATGGTCCAAGGGATGAATTTGGCCCTATCGGCCTGTTGATGGTGGCAGTGGCTTCTGAGAAACCTTCCAATCTTCTGGTTGGTCCTTTCCACTTGTCCATTGTGCTTGGGGATGGTATCCTGAGGTAAGGCTGACAGTCACTTCCAGCTTCTCTGTGTAAGTTCTCCACACACAAGAGGTGAACTGTTTCAAATTAAATCAAATCAAGTTTGGTCAGAGCAGACATGACAGCAGCTGACCTCACCCGTACCATCTTGGATTGATGTGGACCTGAAGTCAATAACAATGACCTCCGGGATGCCATAATGGAGAAAGACCTGTTCAAAAAGTGTCTCAGGCACCTGAAAAACTGTAGGAAGAGTTCACATCTGTTGATGGTTGCCATAATTGTGAAACCATTGGAGGGTGGGAGATTCATGACGAAGTCCACTGCTATCAAGTAACATCTTGAGTCAATGTGGGCCACCAGTACTTTTGTTGCATTATTCTTATCTCTCATTAATGTGCATTAATAACTGGTGTTTAATTACATTGCTCATAGCTCCTGTCCACTGGGAATTTCATTCAGTCTTAATTTGCGAACTATTCTGTTGCTCAGTATGCCACTTGCCTCTTATTCCATTGGCAAGCGTGGTCTCCCTTGGCACAGGTTGTTTTTTTACATCGCCCACTCTCTGACAAACAACGGACCTGTGGATATGTGCCACTAGCATGTTCAAGTGGTTTTACTCACCATACCACACTCTAAACTACTGAGCTGGATTTTGTGATGATTCTTGTGAGTGATGATTGCATCCAGTGGCACAGACAGACCTCTTTGATAAAGTCAATCCACTGAGTACAGTTGTCTGCTAATGGAACTGAGGGACTAGTCTCATGGCCTACTGCATATGTTCCCACATACTTCACTGATGGTTCCAAGGTTATGTATCCCAAATTTGTGAACCAGGCAATTGACCTCACAGTGTTCTATGAAATCTGCAAAACCTTCCTTAATGTGTGCAGTGCCTTATGGTACTATTTGAACTACAGGCAGCTATTCATGCATCAGAACAGTTATTCTTTTGTCTCTGTGCAAAGACACAGGGTGCTCCTCTGTCTAAGTAGAGGCTAGCCCATTGGGTGACAGGTTGTAGCCACAGCCTATGAACTGGCTGGAATCCCAGTCCTGCTGTGATGTGCCTCATGGGCACTACTGAGAGGTATGCTTCTCCAAGGGGTTTGTGCCACAGCTACCATATACTTCTCCAGATTCTGGAAGGTCAACATCAACCCTCATAGATGTGTGAGTGTGGCAACACCTTCCCAGTTGGGCAGGGGTGAATCAGTTCCTCATGATATTTTGGTATAGGTTATCCAGGCAGTTAGGAGAGGTGAAATTTACACTATACAGATTTGGCTGATGCTTTTATCCAAAGCAACTCAAGTGCCCAATAGTGGCAGCTTGGCAAGTTTGAACTCACAATCTTCTGCTCAGTAGCCCAGTAACTTAACCACTGAGGTACCACTACCCCACTAGAACACTGTTTATGTACGTAACTGTGTTCCTATGAACACAGACTAACTGCCAGTGTTCCTGTCATTTGCAGAGTAGGTTCAAGGAGTCAAAGTGTTGGTACCGTGGGTATTTCACACAGAGTAGTTAATGTCTGAGGGTTAACATTGATTTTTCTTGGTGCACATGCAAGTTTACATTTTGCAAGTTTACATATTTTATGAGTGGCGTTACAATTGACCCATGTGTTACAATTGCGCTGCTTTGCATGTACAGTTGTAAAAATGTACAGAACTCACTGATGACATGGTTAAATTTTAAGTTCATAAAAGAAGCACATAAGTTCATATCATGTGCACATATGCATATGTGGAAAGTCGTTAATTTAAAGCATTTATCTCAAACCAAAAAATTTTACAATTGCGCCAGCATTTCAATACTCTTAGAGCAGTTAAACTTAACATCAAATACACTGATTTATCTAACACTGTGAGATTATTAATTCAAGTGGAGAAAGAAGCCTAGAAAATTCTCTTGCACATAATCAGAAGACAGGCATTTCTGTTAATGAATTAAGGGGCTCAGGACCAGGGACATAAGCACTGAAGTAGCTAAAAATGTGGTCTATGCTTAGATTGGTTCAGGTTATTTTATAAATGAAAGACAACAACTTATTTGATACACACTCATTTGTCTCTGATATTTACAGGTAAATACTCTTAAAAGCTGATGACAGTGTGTTCTGATTCTGTGCTGTAGAGTTAAAATCAAGTAGTCAAGCGTTTCAAGTGCTCACACCCTGAATAGTGCTTCTGCACCAGATATAAGAATAAAGCATGCCATCCATGTGACACTAACCATTCTCACTGTCTTTTTTTCATTAAATGTTTTAAATACAGTCATCAGGTTTAGAAGACCTTGACTAATGGGTTAGCTTTGGGAGCTCCACCACTACTACAACTGCCTGACCTCTGATTATGCAGCATTAAAGTAAAGCATGGCTGTAAATAGGTAATTTAACACTGTCAGACAAAAAAGGGGATAAAGTATAACTCAGTCATTTTGGATGGCGTGCTTGTTTCAATGGTTTTAATTACACTACTTTTTTTATGACCATATTTATACTCTAGTTGACATTTTGCACACTTCAGTACAATATTTTCTGTGTTCCTCTCCTGGTTTCTCCTATGGCATGATTATATGGGGATTAAATGGGGGAAGGAGAGAGAGGTTTATCTCCTTCTCCATTGATGAGGTATACAGTCTTCAGGGTCCTTTGTTTGATTATACTGACTGTCCCCATCCTTGGCAGTACACAATAAAGACTTGACATAGCAGCCAGCTTGCCTACTGTGTTCTGCAGACACTCATCATGAGTGTCAGGACATACCAAGGTTAGTGGTCACTGGGACAGCTCTAGTAGGCAAAGGGCTTGCCAAACACTCTTGGCTGATAAATGAATGTCACATAAAATGGGGATGGGGCAGAGTACAGCTCCATCCTTAGCTTTCATCTGCTGAAAAAAAAAAATCACACCGGTTTTTAAACATCCTTTCCCTCATAAATGCGGTATGCACTAAATCTTCAGCTGAGGCATTTGTTTACAGCTTATGGCTACGCACAGACAGGCCATTTATCCAGCGACATTTCTTTTGTCATAATTTTGTTATGTTTCATATTCTGTAATTAATGGCAATAATATAAAATGACTGAGTTTCACAAAATCCTCTCGATGTTACTCTTAGTCCCTGAACTAGCAAGAGGATATTTTTTTGATGGAGACGACAAAGCACTTTTGTAAGACGCTCTGGACAAGCCCATCTGCTAAATGCTGTAAATGTAAATAAAATAAGCTATTTAAACATGGCAGTGTAATCCATATATACAAAATTGCACTAATCCATGCAAATGATATGATGTGAAGTGGATCAATGGAGGTTTACATCAGTTAGACTTCTTATGTGTAAATTTACACACACTCAGGAGCACAAGTTCAGCTTGATACACGAGGCTCAGTGAGAGTAGAAAAAGAGAGAAATAAAGGAACAGAGTAGCCAGAGCAACCGTGACGGTGTCTGGACTTATCCGAGCCATCTTGAACCCCGGCTGTCGTTCCGACATTAATTCCTCATATCAAGATACCTTTTATGATGAAGCAGTCAAAAATTTAATCACAGTTCTAAATCAATACTCTTGGATACCATGTAAAGATGTCATGATAACTACATAAAGAACAGTTTAGGCTTTTTTCTTTTTTGGACTACACTATTGCCTGTTTTGTGTCAAACTACTGAGTATTTTCATACCTTGTGAGTGAAAGTTTTATATAAATAAAAAAATAAATAGCCAAAATAAATTTGGTTGCTCTCTCTGCTTGCATTTTACCCAGCTACTAACCAAATACAACCTTTTATCTGTGGCAAATAACTCGAGGCTAGTAAATGAATCAGACAGCTGATGTCATTATGCGTTTAAAAATCTTAAAATGAATAAAGATTTTTATATAAACAAAATATACCATACCCATCGAATTTATGGTGCTTTTAAGAGACAAGGAATTAGCTGGTAGAAGTTTGTCCTGGACACTCACATATCAGAGATAACCCACAAAAGTGTACAAGAATACATTTACATAAATACACTCGTTGTAAGTTATGTCATCCAGACAGTTATTTCTATTACGTAGTTTCTGTTAGACAGTTATTTCATCACAGTCTCCCCTTTTCCTTTGCGTGTTGCAATTCCCATAGTGCCATTGTCTCCGTGTGCATAAAGGACAATTCACACTGAACACATTTCAGATGCACTTTTCAGCTGTGTCTCTTGCAGAACACCAGCTTTTTTTTTTTTTTCGCATGCTATGTCTCATTGACACTTGTGAATAAAGCATAAATTTCATTTACATTTAAATTTCATAATCTCTCTTTTCATTAACTACAACCACTTGTTTAAAATCCCATTCAATTTTACACATCACACACTTACTTGGTTCTTAGAAGGAATAGAGCCACTGATTAGATCATTAGATCACACACACACACACACACAAACACACACATCTATTAGGATACCTAATCACAACCATTAATTTTAACCAAACCACTTTGTACAAGTGTGCCACCCTGTGCCTGGTCACTGCCTGTGCAGATGGTCACGAAAATACCAAGAATATATAATGCTGCAACCTAAAACCCACTTAGACACAAGCAGAATGTGCAAAAGGATTGAATCCAGGACCCTGTAGCTGTGAGGCACCAGCACTACCTGCTATATCACTATGTCACCCGATTTTTTTCAAAATTTTCATTTCTTTTTCTTTTCTTTTATGTAAAACATACTAAAATTATGTACAGAAAGGAATTATATATAGGCTAGTCCACAGTGTGCGAAAATGACCATAGCAACAGTAATATAATAGTGACTTAAATAGCTAAATAAAATAAAAATGAAGTGTCCTATGAAGAAAACAATAGACTTGTTTGGATTTCATTACATGTTAAGTAAAGGTAAAAGCTTCAAGTCTCAAGACTCCTTGCCTACTGTCTAAAAGTAACTTTTTCGGTACAGTATATATTGCACTATGGAATTTAGCTCTTGTTTTTGGTATAAAATGGCAGTAAAATGCTGACTGCGAAACAGAAGACAATGTCAAGGAGAAAAGAGTATTGGCCCCTTGACTGCCTGCCTTGGAAGAAGGGAGACAGAAAGACAGTTTGAGAAAGGGAGGGAGAGTGCGTTATTCTTGTCACAAAACCCTTTGTCTACATCTGCTGATTGCTAGCCTCTAGCCAGCAGCATTCTTTAACTGTTTTGTCACCTCCTTGCCTCTCACAGATCAGCTGTTGTGCTTTTGTTATCGCTATTGTGTGGAATAAGCCTATGTGACCTCTCTGCTGTACTGTTAAATTGTGCACCAGGCAATTGCACATTAGTATTTTACACTCCCTCTTTATGATCCTGAATCACCTGAATTTAAAAGCAAAATACATTAGGTACAGGTTAAACAGGTCACTGTCAAGGTCTAAGAGAATTGTAGTTAATTGTCCCTAACAGGAACCACAGACCACATTGTACCCTGTGTATTAGTCATGCTGTCTGACCCACTGTTCTATCTGTGTGTTATTTTTCATGCTCCTTTTCATTATTAGCTTGACTGCTCTAGTACCACTAAAGAACTCATTTGGCTGTTGCAGATATTTAAAATCTGGGTGTTTACAGCATGGAATACAGCCACCAATGCTTGTCCTTCTGGCTGATCAGTTCTTTGGCAGTGCAAAGATATCAGCTTTGCAGCTGCCACTGATAAGAATACACAGAGGCCACCTTATGAAAAGCAGTGTATTCTATCACTGAGAAATGCAAGATGAGAAACTGGGGGAGGTGTCTGGGATAAAGTACAGCGGGGGGGGGGGGGGGGGGGGGGGGGTGGGGCGTGGCATAGCCAACACCAGAGAATTAAAATTGACAAAAGGGGGGGTGGTCGGTATAAAAAAAAACCAGC
>CM075012.1:22641318-22651569 GCA_037576675.1 Pangasius sanitwongsei
CCCCCCCCCCCCCCCCCCCCCCCCCCCCCCCCCCCCCCCCCCCCCCCCCCCCCCCCCCCCCCCCCCCCCCCCATGAGATGGGTGGCCTCAGCACTTCACCCATATATTCATTCACCTTCCGAGCATGCTTGGTCTCTCTAAACAAACCCAGCCTTCCCAAGTCCCTCTGTTTACTGGGTAAATATTGATTGATGAGTGACTTAACTTCCAATAACTGTCAGACAAACCAAGGACTGCATGTTCAGGGGAGAGAGGAATAATATATATTGTGTGGATAGTGTTTTATTCTGAGCAAGAGTTCCAGATGAGGACTTAATCAGTTAAATCAACACCTACTAAAGGTTAGAAAGCCTACATTAAGATGTCTCCCTGGCTATTATTTGTGTGTATTACCTTCATTCTTTCCTTTCTTCCTTCTCTCTCATGTCCCCATGTTCCCTGAGTTTTTTCATTTTTTTCCCCCAATGGTTTACTGACTGGGGTTAATTATTAAAAGAGATGACTCTTTGTCTTTCAGTGTTATCCTGACTGGATAGTTCCTACACAAACTCAGTGTTTCTCATCACTTAAACAGTCTTCAAGTTGGTCTAAATTGTGATAAATTAATGGCTTCCAGATTAATTTGAAAGAATCTTCAGTAATTGCAATGAAACAGATTATTTCAGTGTTATCTGATTGAACTAATAACACGAAAAATAAAACCACTGTAGCTTCTTGTCCATAGACCCCTCTTTGTAACAATGTCAACAGCTATTTTTTCACAGATGTTCACAGATACATATATTTAGTAATAGTATATTTAGTAAAATGCTCCGTGCAGTCACTTTAAGATTGAAAAAGATTGAAATGGTTAGTTTATTGTTTTACAAAACAGCAGAGTGTTCACATTGTACAGTTGAGGCCAAAAATCTACATATGCCTAGGTTAAAGATACAATACTGTACATCTAGATAGAGTACATCTGTGTATTTGGAGCCAGAGCCTTTTTGCCCTTGATACCATGGGAAAATCCAAGCAACTCAGCCAAGACCTTATCAGAAAATCTCCACAAGTCTGGAGTTACAACTGAGCATTTGTACATACAATTGTACACAAATATAAAAATCCTGGGACCACATAGACACAAAAGTTTCAACTGACCCCAAGAGAACAACAGGGGAACTGGTGAAGGAGTTGGAGGCATCAGGTACCAAGTTATGGTAACAAGTATGTACATCCACCATTAAGAGGGTCCTACATCACCATTGCTTGAAAGGATTTCGTGTAAGGAAGAAGCCCCTACTCTAATACCAGCACCAAAAAGACTAGACAAAAAAAGGTTGCAGGTGATCACCAGCCTTTTGGAGGAGTGTTCTCCAGTCAGATGAAAACAAAATTGATCTGTTTGCCCATAATGATTTAATGCTATGTATAGAGGAAAAAGGGTGAGGCTTTTAATCCAAAGAACTGTGAAGCATGGGGGAGGCAGCATCATGTTATGGTGGTGTTTTGCTGGAAAAAGTAAACTTTTGACTCACCGAAAATCTGATATAGTAAATAAAAGCTCAAATAAGTCTGTCTTTTAGCTATTATTTTGAAATTTCCACTTCTAGAAATAAAACTGATGCTCTAAATTGGTTTAACACAGGAAATGTATGGTAATATGTTGTTGTTCTTCTGCCTGCTCCCATTAGTGGTCACCACAGCAGATCGCAGGTCTGCATATTTGATTTGGTACAGTTTTTAACGCTGGTGCCCTTCCTGATGCAATTTTTTCCAAGCTTGGGACTGGTACTAGGAGTGCACTGTCGTGGTTCCCTGGCAGGGAATTGAACTGGCGAGAGCACCGTGGCTTAATGACTAGTCCTCCAGGGACCCTAAATGTATGGTAATATGAAATGTGTGAAATATTGAATTTGAAAGTCATTAGCCTAGGTATCTGTAAAAATTTGGCCTCAACTGTATGTTCAATCATAATGTCTTCTTCTCAAAACGAATGCAAAATGAATGCTGAAGGTAAACACGATTAAACTTAAGCAAGCAAGCAAACAAACCACTACAGTATACTAACATATACATGTGGAGGTTGTGATTTAAACCACATGAGTCAATAAAAAACATCTAACATTACCTAATTAGATAAGTTTGCACTGATATTGCAAGTAATTTTTAAATTGTAGGCATTTGTATAGGAACATTATGGGCGGCTGAGTAATTTCAAGGGTGAATAGGTCAACAGCGAAAACATACTGTGTGTCTCGGGGTCCAGTGTAGATGGATAATTTTTTTTTCTCTCTCATGGCTGGCCTTGAGTCTGGGAAATATGTCCTCTTTAGAAGGAAACAGTGTGCTATATCCCATGAATATTCATATGTAGTTTAACTGTTAGCATGCATGATGCTATCCCTTACGGTATGTTGGTTGGAGTGTTACTGACATTTCTTTGCTCTTAAAAAAGAGCTTATTTTAAAGCATTCTTGCTGTGATGCAATAAGCTCCACACACTTTTTTTTTAGCGGCCTTCAGGTCCACAGCACGCTCTTGCTGGGATTGCAGACAAAGACACTGCTATACTCCACTCTATTTTTCAAAAACTTCAAAAACTTACGCAAGCACCATATGCCTGTTTCTGAAAACGGCTGGAATGTGGTGTGTTTGTATTTATATGTGTGTAGTTTTTTTAATGACTTGCCTACATTAACTTAGGAAGGACCTGCAGGATGTCTGGTGACAAGATTCCCAGGGAAAAAAGACATGGGGGTAAGCAGAGGAAGAAAGTGGGGATAATGAGGATGGACCAAGAAGCAGGAGGAGGAAAGAAACAGTTTGAAGTCAGGTCTTTCTTGTCTGGCAAAAGGAGATATCTATCTAAAACACACTAAAGTAGGAACTGAAGTGAAGGACAGAGGAATTGAGAGAGAGAAACAACACTGGTGTGAACATTGTACAAAAGTGAAAGCATTGTGTGTCAGTCAGATTTATGCCAAAACACATCAACTAACTTTACAATGTTTGCAAACCCTGTTTATGATATCACAGGTCCCTTTATTACAAGGGTGAAATCTCAGATCATGGCAGCCAGCATTTAAAATTGAGAGGCAACTCAAGTAAGTAGACACACTCCAGGGCAAGAGGAATATGACTGCAAAAATGCTAATCGAAGCTGGGCTGCTGAGCTGAGCTATGATGATATGGTGCAGCATACATGATGCAGTAAGGATGCAGTATAGTTCCCTAAATTGGCTTTGCCAATGATTAATCAGAACACAGCAAGATAACATTTTATACTATAAGAGATAGTATAAGAGGTACTATGAGAGGGGATCATTTGTCAACAAGATCTGGAAAAATTGAAAAACCTCAACCAAGACTAATTTTCATTTAAACAAGGGTTCTCTAGAGTGAAATATGGTAATAACTGAGCTATATGACAGGCAATTGAGCAATATTAAAATTGGCCAGAGATAGCTGTGGTGCATGACCTGCAGTGTAAACAAGCAAAACAAATTTTCTTACTAGGCTGACACTTCTTAGCTACCCCAAGAATGAAGCCTGTACCTGATGAAATATACACCAATCAGCCATAACATTAAAACCACCTGCCTAATATTGTGTAGGTCCCCCTTGTGCCACCAAAACAGCTCTGACCCATCAAGGCATGGACTCCACAAGACCTCTGAAGGTGTGCTGTGGTATCTGGCACCAAGATGTTAGCAGCAGATCCTTTAAGTCCTGTAAGTTGCAAGGTGGGGCCTCCATGGATCAGACTTATTTATCCAGCACATTCCACAGATGCTCTATTGGGCTGAGATCTGGGGAATTTGGAGGCCAGGTCAACACCTTGAATATTTTGTCATGTTCCTCAAACCATTCCTGAACAATTTTTGCAGTGTGGCACAGTGCATGATCCTGCTGAGAGAGGCCACTGCCATTAGGAAATACCATTGCCATGAAGGGATGTACTTGGTCTGCAACAATGTTTAGGCAGGTGGTACATGTCAAAGTAACATCCACATGAAGTCCCAGCAGAACGTTGCTCAGAGCATCACAACTCTGCATCTGCCAGCTTGCCTTCTTCCCTTAGTGCATCCTGGTGCCATCTCTTCCCCATGTAAGTGACGCACACGTACCCGGCCATCCACACAATATAAAAGAAAATTCATCAGATTCATCAGACCAGGCCACCTTCTTCCATTGTTCCATGGTCCAGTTCCGATGTTCACTTGTCCATTGTAGGCATTTTCGGCAGTGGACAGGGGTCAGTATGGGCATTCTGACTGGTTTGCGGCTACGCAGACCCATACGCAAAGCTGCGATGCACTGTGGGTTCCAACACCTTTCTATCATAGCCAGCATTAACTTTTTCAGCAATTTGTGCTACAGTAACAGGAGCTCTTCTGTGGGATTGGACCAGATGGGCTAGACTTTGCTCACCATGCGCATCAGTGTGCCTTGGGCGCCCATGACCCTGTCGCTGGTTCACTGGTTGTCCTTCCTTGGACCATTTTTGGTAGATACTAACCACTGCATACCAGGAACACCCCATGAGACCTGCTGTTTTGGAGATTCTCTGACCGAGTCATCTAGCCATCACAATTTGGCCCTTGTCAAAGTCACTCAGATCCTTACGCTTGCCCATTTTTCCTGCTTTCAACACATCAACTTCAAGAACTGACTGTTCACTTGCTGCGTAATATATCCCACAGGAGTAACAAGATAATCAATGTTATTCACTTCACCTATCAGTGGTTTTTATGTTATGGCTGATCAGTATATATATATATATATATATATATATATATATATATATATATATATATATATATGAGAAACTTATTGTAGGTACTAACAATAACATGAATACCCACAAATAAACAAGTATGTGTCTGTTCTAGACAGCAAATGATGAAAATAAAACAGTCTTCATTTTATAACTGTGCTGCATTAAATGTGCTAGCATTTTGTAGATAAGAACCTGATCATATTTATGTGTTCATACACATTAATAGTACCCCATGTGGCAGACACAGCAGTAGCTCTCCATGCTTATGCTTTTGAGCCGGTTCCAGAACAAGGATAAATGATGAATATCTATATATCAATGAATTATCCATACAGAAATAACTTTTAAACGTTTACAGTAATGGACAATTAATAATTAAGGCCATTGCAATAGGTCACACCAGGCAAGAGGACAGGAGGAGCTACTGACATGATGAGAGAAACAAAAGAGGATCATTAGGAGGTGGGAGAACTGTTGCTGATGTGGAATAATTAATAATTTTGTGGTGGCAAGATCATAGGACTGATCAAAGACTCATACATTTATATGCTCTGAAATAGTGTACATGTGTTTTGAAAAAAGGAAATACAGAACTACATTGTAATGTGAGACTTGTGTGCATCTGCTATGGGGATACAGCAACTCTTTTTTCATATAGGTTCAAAGATCACAGAGAGTAAGAATGAGAGTGAGAGAAAGAGACCCTTCTGTGCACACTTCAGACTAGTTTGGGAGAGGGAAAGAGGGAGGTACAGAGGGAAGGAGAGGGGTATTTGGTGAAAACCAAGTGTACACTCAACAGGCTTTGACAGAAGAGCATTGAATTATTTTCTAGGTGAAAAACTAGACCTTCCCAAGGCCTGTCATGAAGATGTCTCCTTATTCCATTGGGGACTTAGGACCCCACCGCTCTTGGAGCTCTTGAATAGTGCTTGTGATGTGATTCAGCAAGTGAGAAAGCTGTTCCTGAGAATCAGAGACCTCAGCTGTCTGGCCTGAAAACACCATTTTGACTAACAAGGTTGAATTGTGCAGCAAAATTAAACACTCTAATGACAATCTTTTCTCAAACAAAAGCATACACACACTGTAAATACTTCACACAATTTATATTTACACACACACACACACACACACACACACACACACACACACATTGTGTTCTGAACGTATTCAGACCCCTTCAGTTTTGGCACACTTTATTGTTTTATTTTTTTTAGAACTTTTTGCAAAATTATTGCAAATTAAAAACTCTCTTTTAGATAATTATTCAGATCCTTTACTCAGTACTTTGTAGAAGCATGTCTGGTAACAATTACAGCTTCAAGTATTCTTGGGTAAGTCTCTACAAGCATTGCACACCTGGAATTGGGAATTTCTCCCATTCTTCCTGGCAGATCCTCTCCAGCTCAATTATACTGGTTGCAGAGCGACTTCAGGTCTCTATACAATGTTCTATGGGGTTCAATCTGAGCTTTGGCTGGGCCACTCAAGGACATTAGGGACTCGTGCCAAAGCCACTCCAGTGCCGTATTAGCTTTTGCGTCAGTTAGTTGTCGTGCTGAAAGGTGAACCTTCACCCCAGTCTGAGGTCAGTGCACTCTGGAGCAGGTTTACATTGAGGACTTCTCTGTGGCTGCATTCATCCTTCCCTCACTTCTGACCAGTCTTCGCATCCCTTCCACCCCTATACCATGATACTGCCACCACCATGCTTCACTGTAGGGATGGTATTACCAGTTGATGAGCATTAACTGGTTTTTGCCAGACATAATGCATGGAGTTTAGCCCAAGGAGTTCAAATTTTTGTCTCAGCAGACCAGTGAATCTTTTCTTCATGTTCTCAGAGTTCTCATGTTCTTTCAGTGCCTGCCATAGGCCTTTTACTGAGGAGCAGGTTCTCCATCAAGCCTCTCAACCATAAATGCCTGATTGATGGAGTATTTCTGAGATTGTGAGACTTCCGAAGCTCTGTTAGAATGGCCATTGGACTCTTGGTCACCTCCCCGACCAAGGCCCTTCTAGCTCAGTTACTGAGTTTGGCCAAACGGCCAACGCTAGGGAGAGTACTGGAACTTCCAACCTTCTTCCAGTTCACAATGATGGAGCCCATTGTGCTCCTGAGAACATTCAAAGCTTTAGAAATGATTTATACCCTTTCCCAGATTTGGACACTGACAAAGTTATTCTTAATTGAATTCCGCGATTATCCACTTTAGTTGTCCCATGTGGTCTTTCAGGCCTTTTGGTGTTGCTGAGCTCACCAGTGCATTCCTTTTTTTTTTAAAGAATGTACCAAATTGTTGATTTGGGCACTCCTAAAGTTTCTGCTAACTCTCTGATAGGTCTTTTTTTTTCAGCCAAATGATAGCCTCGTTCACTTGCATCGACACTTCTTTGGACCACATATTGAGAGTTCCCATGAACAGCTGCCAAATGCAAATTCAACACTTGGAATCAACACCAGACCTTCTATCTCCCTAATTTGTCATGAAATAAGGAGGAAACAGGCCACACCTGGCCACGAAACTGCTTATCAGTCAATTGTCCAATTACTTTTGAGCCTGTGACAATGGAGGGACAATGGAGTAAAAATGGCTGTTATACCTAAATGGTTAATGCAATATTTTTGAAACCCCTTGAATTAAAGCTGAAAGTCTACACTCAATTCACATCTTGAGTGCTTTATTTCAAATCCACTGTGGTGGTGTACAGAGGCAAAATACCTGAATGTATATTTGTTTGTTCTTTTTTTTTTTGCTGCAAACTCTTGTTCTTAAATGTTGGTCAATATATTTCAGTTTTTGATATATGAAAATCAAAAACTGGAAAATGCTGCTTGCATAAATATTCAACCCCCAGATTCTGGAAGCTCCAGAGAAAAGATACTGTCTTAGCGAGGACACAGTTGACTTATAATTGGCCTTCACCTGTGAAATATTAAAACAGCTCCCATTTTCGAAAAAAAAAAAACCTCCAGTTGAACTGTCATTGAAGAGTAAGTCTGAAAGTAAGGAGTGAAAGGTGCACCAGACAAACCATTGCTCTAGAAGAGCCATATGAAAGCACAAGAATGACCCAGTGAAGATGTGTTTTTGGTGTGATGAGACCAAGATTGAGATACTGTATTTGGTTAAGTTTCAAAGCACTATGTGTACATCATACTCTGGATGCTTTTCACCATCAAAAGCCCTTCTTGGGAGAATGGATGGAGCAAAATATATAGAGTGATTACAAAAGAACCTGCTACAGTTGGCTAAAAACGAACAAACAAACGAACAAAAGAAAAACTAAAGCTTGGGAGAAACTTCACATTTCAGCAGGACAATGATTCCAAACACAAGACCACAGCAACGCAGGAGTGGTTAAGAACAAAAAGGCGAATATTATCCAGAGGGCCAATTCAAAGTCCAGATCTGAATCCCATTGAGAATCTGTGGCTCTGTTTGAAAATTGCAGTCAATAAACCTCATCCAACCAACCAGATGAACCTTGAATAAATCTGCCAGGAATAATGGGCGAAAATCACTCCCAAACACAAAGCTGTTCTGAGGTAACTTTCCCCAACAGGCTTAAAGCAGCACAAAGTAGTTCTACCAAGTACTAGTCTGAAGGGGTTGAATACTTACGCAAACTTGTGCATTTTTCAGCTGACAAATAATGAATTTTGATTTTAAAAATTTATGTTCAAGCATACTGGTTTGCAAAAAAATTAGTGCCTTGAAAAAGCATTTAACCCCCTTAAAAGTCATCAGATTTGTCTGGATTACAAATAACACTTACACAGATTATATCAGATAGGCTGCTACAGCAACATTAAAGGAACTGCAGTATCATCTGGAAGTACTGGTCACTCTCTGCATTTTACAACAATCACTCGTATTCTTCACACGTCTGGGCTATTGGGTATAGCTAGACAGAAGCCCTTTCTCACAAACAAACAAACAAACAAACAAAAAACATAAATTCCTGCCTAAATCAACCCAAACCATGTGGCAAAATGTGTTATGATCTGACGAGACCAATGTAGAACTTTTTGGACAGCATATCACCCAAAGAACACCATACCCACAGTGAAGCATGGTGGTGGCAGCATCATGCTCTGGAACTGCTTCTCTTCAGCGGCGACTGGGGCTCTATTCAAGATCATCTAATAAAGGATTATGGATAGCTCCAAATTCCAACCTATTTTGGCATGAAACCAAAGCAAACAATTTCAAGAAGAAAAGAAAAAATTCACCTTCCAGCACGATAACCACCCAAAGAACAAATCCAAGGAATGAAGAAGAAGAGGAAAGATCAACGGAATGGTCCAATCAGAGACCAAATCTAAATCCTATTGAAAACCTGTGGAATGACTTGAAAAGGGCTGTGCACAATCTGAAAGATCTGGAACATTTTTGCAAGGAAGCATGGGAAATGTCTGTGTACTGCAAAAGGCGCTTTAACATCACAAGAACCTGCAATTTTAATAGGGGTGTGTAGACTTTTTATATCCACTGTACATATTCAGTATAGTCCTTCGTCAGCTGTGTAAGCAGAGCACTTCATGTGTTTATTAGGGGTGTAACACAATGGCATTATCTGTATCTGTATCTGTTTAGAGCTCAAAATATTTGTATCTGCTTTTGTATTCTGATTTAAATCAGATGTGGGAGTAATCTATGCTGAAAGGTATTTTTTGTTTGTTTGTTTTTAATGTGAACCCTATCACTATGCCCTGCCTAGAAACAGTGGAAACACTGGGAAAAAACAGGGCTGTTGGAAAAAGAAGTCCCTTTCATTCACGAATTATAACAACAAATAGCAATTTGCAGAATATTGCAGAATTTTATAACTTCTAGACCAGACGTCCCCGTGGAACTTTTTATCTTCTGTCTAATGTGACAGTCTAAGCAAGCTGTTTCAAAGGAACAATGTCTTTCCCAAAACAAGAAACTGTTACAGACAACAATTGCCACCTAATAATATTTCATTAGCTTTACTTCAGTTTGTTACATTCCAAAAAGTGCTTCAAAAATCACTGAAGATATATATATATTGCAAATCAGAAATGTTCACCACTGTTAACTTGTTTTCAACAAAAAGACTGAGAAAAAGAAGAAACATGCATCCACCTTCTCCTGTTTTGGACTAGTCTCGAATCTTTTTGTGTAGTTTTTGAGTTGTATCTGGGGTGGGAATTTTCATGAAACCTGGGAACACTTCTCAGGAGCTAATAGGGGTTGCCTTTAAAGCTCTGTCTTAAAGTAAAAACTTCACTCTTGTGTGACAATTCTTCTGTTTTGTCCTGTAGGATCCACATCTATTATGAAGCTTTCCAAAAAAAAAAAAACCCTAATAATATACTGATAACATTAAAACCACCTGCCTAATATTGTGTAGGTCCCCCTTGTGCCACCAAAACAGCTTTGACCCGTCGAGGCATGGACTCCACAAGACCTCTGAAGGTGTGCTGTGGTATCTGGCACCAAGACGTTAGCAGCAGA
>CM075012.1:22651669-22667976 GCA_037576675.1 Pangasius sanitwongsei
AAAGAACTGAATATTTAATGGAGTGTCCTAATTTTTTCACATGACTGTATATATATATATATATATATATATATATAATATTAAAGACCCTATATATAAATTAAAATTTTTGTATTACCATTAATACCTTAAATGCCTTCTTAAGTAGGTCTAGGCCATATTAAAGGTTACAGTTGGCGACTTAAGTCAGAAACTTAAAATGAAAACTTATGTTAATAAGCAAGTATGTGAGACAAGCTGTTTATCTGTCTGAGTAACAGTTACGGCTGTAGTTACATCTGAGGTCTGAAAACCAATGTGAGCGATTTCTATATTAACTCCTCACTACATGTGCCTAATCCAATTCTGAATATGACACTTAGGAACCACTAAAAATGGCACTAAAAATAAAATTTAGTGAATTAAAAGATAAAATTAGTGAACATGGCCCCAAACCTGGGGCCATGAAACATTAGATAAGGTAATTAACAAAGCATGTCTCTGGTCATTCCTTCTTGAGGACTGCAACACTTGGTATTAATAGTTTGTGGAAGAACAAACGAAGAGCAGAGAGCAGATGATAAATTATTTGAAGATGAAAGAGACGAGGAACAGGTCCAATGACTGAAAAAAAAAATCTTCTAATAAACATGACCCAGCCCATTACTAACAGACAATGACAGACTAAAAGCTCAGACATAAGCAGAACATAGATCATTTATCCAGGAGGCATTAGTAAAGTGATGACTTGCTGTGTGACTTTTGGTAAATTAGAGAAAAAAAAAAAAAAAAAAAAAAGGTTCCTTTGCACTGCACATCTCAGCTGCAAGGATATAAACACAATGCTCACATGTCAGGCAAGTCCATCTTTCTTTGTTTGATTTGCATTAAAGATAAAAAATTTCCCTGGGTGAAAAAAGAAAAGCAAATCAGTGGTCTATGATACAGACCTGCTTGCACACCTGCTCAGCCTGCTCTTACTATGCAAATCAGTTTCTCCCTCACTTCAGCTCCTCTTGCAACAACAGTCTTATTCACAGGACCAGGCATTTTCTTCTCCAGCCATGCAAATCCCACATTCATCTATGTAAATAGGGAACGCCTCCCCTATGCTTGTTCCTGTTTGCAAAGCCTCAGCAAGGATATTCATTATATAGCTGCCATTTTAATATAATTTGACTTTGACCTGCTCTAAGTGAAATAGGAGGTATGTGGGAGATGAAGGTCAGTTTTTGTTATCAGTCAGCTAAATAATGTAAGCACAGAGTTAAATATTTGGGTGTGAATGGCAAGTCAAACTTAGCTCTGGTAATATAAGTAATTTCTATGCTATGTGATAAATATGGAAAACAGAGAGTGTGAAATTTAAAAAAAAAAAATAAACAAATAAGCACATTGCTCAATTTAATAGTTTATTTTAACATTTAAAGCACGAAACCCTTCAATAAAAGAAAAATAGCAGGTGGGCATCCTTTAACATGTTGTTCTGATTGGATAGTAGGCCTGCATGCTGGAAGAAATCTTATTGGACAGCACAACACTCTACATTACAAAAGACAGGGGTGATAGTGTGGCACAATGAGTAGTGTTGCCGCTTCACAGCTCAGGTCCTTGTGTGTGTGGAGTTTCGTCTGTTTTCCCTATGCTCATGTTGGTTTCCTTCAGGTTCTATGGTTTCCTTCCACCATCCAAAACCATGCTTATAGGTGGATTGGCTACTATAAAATGCCACTAGGTGTTGAGTGAAGTATTCTATCCAGAGTGTATTGTGCCCATTATTCCCAGGATGGGCTGAATGAACAAATTAATCATCAGATTTGAAGAAAGAGAATGTTAGCCCTCCATTATTTATGAAAATAACCTTGCTAATAACAACCATAATCACACAATGCTGAATGATGCTGTACTGTAAAGCATCTAAACTACATAATCCGACTCTTGTAGCCTCATTGTATTTCAGCTGAAAGTGGTCTAAGGACACCTTTCCCTTCTGCTGCAGCTTCTATATGTTCTGCTGATGGTATGCAATCATAATTTCGTTTATAGATGTCTTGGTATGCACCAGGTTAGCTACTTTCCTTATTCATTTCTAATCAAATAAAGCTTCATCTTTGATACTGAAAATGCTGGAATTTAAATTTTAATTTACTTGGATGCCACTTAGTACAATACTGTGGATCTAAGTCACACATCCGCTAATTTGCAGCCAGATACTCATGCAATAATGACTCAGCTGAAACATGAAGGTCTACAAAAGTCTCAACAGTAAAATAAATAAGTAAATAAATAAAGTAAGATTATTTTCAGGATTCATGTGTCAGCACAGGGCTAACCTTTTATTCTTGTCCAAGTCTGTCAGTTGCTTTGTTCAGTACATTTGAAAAAGACTTCTGTGTGTTGTACTGTACAGTCAGAATGCTCCCAGCATGCTGGCTTGTTGACCAATCAGAACAACTCATCCTTAAATGATGCCCTTCCTTTATTTGCATGTTAACGCATGAAATCCTTATATAATAAATCCTATGTAAATCTCTAAATATGTTTATCAATAAATGTATCAATATATCTAGCAATAAATCCATCAATAATCGATTAAATAACTCTATAAATAAATGTCTAAATAAATTATATTTAGAATTTATGTATTTATTAATTAATTTAATGACAGATTTATTAACAGATATTCATTAAATTACTGCAGGATATATTTATGAATTTAATGGTGCATATATTTTTTTAATTTGGCACTCTCCATCCTCCATAGATAAATCACATCGACAGACAACCCACAGACATACACTACTGTTGTGTACTAACACACTAACGCTCATGAAGCCAATATAGAGAAACATACAGTGTGTTTAATCACATTTAATCCAATATGAATCACATTTGTTTGAAAGACATAGGGCTCCTCCACTTCATAAATTTCTGAATGTAAAAATATATATATATTTTTTTTTATGTCCAGAAAACCCTTGGCTGCTGTGTGAATGTGAACACTGTGTGAAATATGAACACTGCAAATTGGATATGACATGAATTTTCGGGCCTGAAGCATCACATCATTTTTGCTTTATCCAACAGGCAGACACATGGCTGTTTTATTTTTTTAAGGAAAAAATAAGGACCTGGCTGGTGCAATTAATTTTCCTCAGGAGGGAGGAAAACAGAAGGATGTACGAGAAGGAAGCTTTCACATGCTTAAGCATGTAAAAGATGGCCCACAAAAATGAATGTGGTGCAGGCTGAGGAATTATATAAATCAACTGCATTCAGATTATGTGCCCTATCTTCATGATCATGGGGGGAAATAAAAATTAAGGGTGTCTGTCCCTGTTGTACTCTACTGTAGGCACAAGTCAATGTCTACTAGTTCCTGTTCTTATCCAGCTGCTATTTTTGTGGTCATAAATGAAGGCGCCTGCGCTGACAAGAGTGGAGCAGCACAACAGGGGATGTCATATCCGAAATCTGCCGTGTTATATTCAAACCCACTTCGGACCAGAATTGGCCTACTCTTTAGCACAAGTGCAAGGCCAAAATGTTTTAAGTGCTTCCCTGTCCCATTTCTTACAACTAGGTTTTGGGGATATTCACTATTAAGGCCATACCATTACAGTATAGGCTACTTCATCCAACTGCTAAGCAAATACATAACTGACAATTATTTTATAGACTACCTCATTGGTTCTCGAAGTGGGGTCCGGGTACCCCCAGGGGTCCGTGAAGTGTAGCCGAAGGGTCTGTGATTTTTTTTCTTACAGTGGTGGAAATTACAATCCATCATTATCAAAATAATTACATAAATTATTGAGTTCTTAGGGTTATTAGCCTTTATGACTGGTCACTAGAATTGAATGGGTTTAATCCGAAAATGAATAACTCAAAAATAGCTAGTCCTATAAATAATGTCAAATCGGACCTAATGTGTTCTGTCAGTGGAAAGAAGGAATCTCTAATAAAGCTCTAATAATCAGACAAAATATTACATTACACATTTAAATAATGCTCGTGATATAGAGTAAGTCTGTACTGCTGGGGGTCTATAGAATTTCTTTTAGCATTAAATGGGTCAGTGGTTGCAAAAAGTTTGTGAACCTCTTATCTACATAATAAATAAAAACAAACAACTCTGTTGTGGCCACTAAAGATGAAAGCTTGATGCATCATTAGTCACAGATTATCGCATATTTATTAGAATCAATAAGATGTCTAATGAAACTAAATAAATAAGTGTAAATAATTAAGTAAATAAATTAGTCAATACTGACCAACATTATACCGTTTTCAATATCTGTATTGGCTTACAGCATACGGTAAAAGTTATAGTTTTTTGTTATTATTTAATACAGATAATAATTCCATCAGCTGTATGTTAAGTTGTTAGATGACGTGGCCTATTTATGTTGAAATGTGGTGGCATTAATAACAGGAAAACACTGGCTGACATGAAAAGAATTTATTTGCTGACCTTTATCATCATTCTAACATTTCAATCACATGCCCAAATTGCATAGATTTTCAAACCCTGTCTTCAACTGGTATTTTAATGTTTTCATTTTGATAATATCGAGAGAAATATTGGCAGACATCTTGCCACACATATATGCCATTCAATAATGACACGCATACATGCACTGCTTACCTCAAAGTCATTGGCCTTGTTATAGTGCATGTTGAGGGCACGATAGAGCTCACAGTCCCGACTGACGGTTAGTTCCTCTGCGCCAGTCACACCATCGTTTATGGCCTGCCGAGCAAACTTCTCCATCTGGATATAGTAGAACTCGCGGAAGTTGCTAAACCACTTGATCAACTGAGAGGTGATGCAGCGGTTGAACTTTGCAGAGAAAACAGAGACATTATATTTTACAATTTATTGCAAGACTATTTGGACATAATACAGATGCACTTATTCATGGAAGGATTTACTAATACACATATTTCAAAAAAAAATTGTTAAATTAAATGAGTAATGCAATTCAATCAGTTTCATCAGGATATTCAATTCTACAAACATGTTTTCTTATTGGCTCTGAGGATGATGAGTAAGTAAACATCCTCTGTTGTACCAGAGTGGTCAGGGTTTTAGACTGGCACAAATGTTTGAACAAATGGAAACAACTTAAGTGGATGAAATTAAACCTGTTTGAAATGAATGAAACTAGAAACAGGAAATTAAATTAAACCCTTACAAGTTACTTGTGCTACATTTAATTTTTTATGCAAAAGAATGACAGTTCAGAGATTTCGCTAATGAAATAGAAATGGCTTTATTTCAAGTCCAGTGATTGTGACATTAATGTGCAGTTTGCTCCAGTAAAACAACAGGATGACTAGCGATGTATGAATATTGCAGAATGTCCCCGATCGACCTGTATGATACTCGTAAGTGCTCTTTAGACTATGTGTGAGCACAGCTACCCTGAAACACAGACACGTAGGCTAAAGTGCACTTATGGGTATAATACAGGTCAGCTATGCTGTGTAAATGTTCAGAACAGCTAAGGCGGCATCAACAAGTTAAATATATGAGATATAAAATGTTTGGTAATCATTAAGCCAGCTCAGTTACCTTTCATTAAATACCCCTCCCAGAGTGTTAATTAATAAGTAGAACTCACTGCCAACGACATCGACGGGGATGCCTCTGCCACCAACACGTCTATTCCTTCTTGTTACTAATTTATATGCCTCAAATACCCCCAAAAATATACTTCAAACAGGAAATACACCATTGAAAAACTATTTTAGACATTTAACTTTGCTGTGAGCTTGACTCAAAGTATCAATTTCAAACTTAAATCCTACAAACATTCAACCATCCATTCTTGAGATATCGCAGTAATGCGAGGCTCGGATGGACAGACAGACGCACAGACAGACGGACGCACGGACACACGAACATACCGAAAACGTAATGCCTTGACATTGCATGGATGTTGTTTAGATGAAGTAAAATGAGAGAAAGAAGAGAGAAAAAGAGTGAGGTTCAGGGTCTGGGGGAATAGCTGTTGGAGAGATAGGAAAACGTTACCTTGTGTGTGGGCTGTAATTTGCCTTCATACTCTCAAATTTAAGATAACGAACTAAATCATAATGTAGAACTCAGGTAAGAAGAAAAATCACAAGCCACAGCCTCTAAAAAAGGCCCACAAAGTGCCACAGCCAAGATTTTTCACAAATAATTAACCATAAAATAATTAAGTCATCACTGAAATGCTCCAAGCAGACATATCTGATGTCTGACTACTATAATATAGTAATATGGTATAATACTAGGATCTGCTGAACTCAGGTTTCACTACCTACACTCACACACACACACACACACACACACGCCTGTTTTACAATATGAAAAGAACACCACAAAATTACTGGAGTTTGGCCCTTTTCATTGTCAGATGATAAGAACAAGCTTCGGGAGGAGTAAGCGTATGGTTTCTGTAATGACCAGAGGATTACATGAAGGGGAACACAGTAAAGAATGACATCGTTTGGAGGTTTAAAATGCAGTGTAGCCAAAGATGAATGTGCTGGAATGTGACAACTCAACACATTCTGCACTCAGCACATGTCATCTGCCTGTCGAACAAAAAGTCATGGGAGAAAAATGGGCAATGTAAGTAGGGGTAAATGATAACTTTATTGATATACTACCTAACCAACCATACAGATGAACAAACAGACAAATAGACAAACAAATAACCAGCATCACATAGCTGGGGTGCTTAAACTATACAAAAATATAGATATTTCATGAATGATAGAAATGAAAATTACTTTTAACAATGTTTTAAAGAAATTTCACTATAAAGAATAATTTTAAAGAAATATAACTGTTAGACTTAACCCTTAGTGTGATAACCATTTTGTGTGTGCATAGGTGTGTGTCTCTGCACAAAAGTTTTCACATGCATGCTCACAGTTCTGTGAAGTTTTATTTCTATACCAGTAGAAATCCTGTTCTTTTTTTTCAGTCTTCGCTCATACAGAGTCTCTAGCCCTCCTACTACTATCAACAGAACTATCATCACTTAACGCATACATTATAAAATGTCAGGAAACCAGTTTCCTATGTCAGCTATGAAGCCTGATGCCTGCCATCTGATGCCTTTCTACTACTGTTCATATAGTGAATATGCAAAAGTGAGAGAGGAAGACGATCTGCCATATAAGCATTAAATTTAATGAACTGAAAAAAAAAATAACAACTTCCTGCTCTAACTTGGGTGTGAACTCAAAAGAAATTATTGTTAGTGGGCTGCTAAGACTAAAAAAGGAACAACATGTAAAATTTTGGGCGGTTTCTAATGGAGTTTTCTTGTCTTCTCAGTGGGCCTCATTTATGAATATTTTTGTAAAGTTGTTTTGTAAAATATTAGTATAATTTTAGCAATTTGAATAAATTTAACAATGTTTGCGTAAACCAAACTGAAGTAAAAATTTCCACCGGATTTACAAAAGTTTTGGAAATGCTGATTTTCTTCGTATTTGAGTGCATATGTTGATCATATGTTGATCAATTGCATTTACAGCGTTTGGCAGGCGCCCTTATCCAGAGCGACTTACATTTATGTCATTTATACAACTGCGCAGTTGAGGGTTAAGGGCCTTGCTCGAGGGCCCAGCAGTGGCAGCTCGTCAGTGCCAGAAATTGAACTCACGACCTTCTAATCTGTAATCCAATATCTTAAAAAAAAAAGACTCGATATCTGCATATCAACACAGATGTCAAATCTTAAATACGGTATATGGCCAAAAGTTTGTGGACACCACAGTGGCCTGCACAGAGCCCTGATCTCAACCTCACTGAACACCTTTGGGATGAATTAAAAAGCCAACTGCACCCCAGGCCTCCTCGCCTGACATCAGCGCCTGACCTCACTAATGCTCTTGAGGCTGAATGGACAAATCCCCACAGCCTTGCTCCAAAATCTAGTGGAAAACCACCCAGAAGAGTGGAGCTTATTATAACAGTAAAAGGGGGACTAAATCTGGAATGAGATGTTCAAAAAGCACATATGGGTGTGATGGTCAGGAGTCCACAAACTTTTGGCCATATAGTGTGTAACTGTAAATGTTAAATATAAATATAAATTGTAAATATAAATGCAAATTTTAAATATAAATGCATATGTTAAATGTAGAAGTTAGATGTTTTGTTCATATGCTAATTGCCCCCACTCTCTCAGAGTGTGAAATTACAGACACAGACATGACAGAAGTAGATTTTCCCTTTGCCATAGCATACCTTTGCAGAAATTGATTTTATTTAATTCCAATTTATTTGCTTTAAAACTAGATCATGCAGCAATAGATTGAAAACTTGCTTTTTAAATCCCCAACTTTGTTTCAAAACTAGCACAGTACGGTGTAAAACTGGCAACCCCACTGGTGCTGTGCTTTCCCAGGGACACACACACTCCAAGAGGCCAGGGTCAATTAGCATATGAATGAAACATTTAATGTCTACAATTAACATTAATATTTAACATTTACATTTAAAATTTATATTTATTTTTTGACATTTACATTGAACATTTACATTTAATTTTATATTTAACATTTAACATTTATATTTATATTTAAATTTTACATGGAAACTTAAAACCGTTATTTGACATGATATCAGAATGGCCTTATATGTTCAAAAAATTCAGAAAGAAAAGAGTATTCAACATTTTAACATTTAGGTACCACATATATCTGTTCATTCTGAAATAATGTACTCGTATTCAAGTACATCCCTAATACATAACCTACCATTTTCCCTACATCAGTCTGTTTTTAGTTTACAGGTTTCTTTTATTGCAATAAAACTGCAATTGCAAAAAAAAAAAGTGTCAACCCTTAATTTGTTTTTAGGTATAAATACAGTGGTCAATGCATGATATTATGGTCTTTTCATTATTCCATTAAGTGTTTTCTGTGGAAGCTGTCAAAAGAATCTACAGTATTTCTCCCAGTCACTGTTTTCTATTAGGATGCCATCACTCTGCTAAATACAGTTTTTTAATTAGGTATTCCCGCAGCTTTCAGGAGTTTATTCCATGTAATTAGTCAGTAATTTATGCACAATTACCTAGCATACATACTTTTTGATCCATAAAACACATGCCACCCATTGTTCCTCATTATTAATTTCACACTCAAAACTAATTGTTCCCAGCACCCTAGTGTTGTTTTAGAATAATTTAACATGTAGTTTATTAAGAAAGGCATGACCTGTAAAAGAAGACAATCTAATTAGACCGTTTTTGTTACAAAGATTTTTTAGAGCCACATAATTCTTAAAATTCTAAAAATATTCAGTTTGTTACGCAAGAGTTACGCACACGGGGTGGAGTTTACCTAAAACGGTTTTGTCAAAAACTATGGAATGCAATTTGAAGCCAATATGAAATTCAATTAAATGTAATATTAAATGCATAAATATGACACGATTCATTAATTAATAGTATCTTCCCTTTAAAGTCGATGAAAAGGTTTTTCCCATGGAAGACATCAAAGGAAAAAGCATGTTAATCGGAGACATTGCATCTTGTGGACTGAAATTTGTACGCATAAAATTATATATTAATTTAAAGTGAGCTGGAAGCATAGCAGATGAGTGCTTGGTCAGCTTATCCTTCAAACTGTGAGCATATTTTCTTTATAGGAAAACACATTGAATTAACCAAAATATTATTTTAATGTAATTCGACCTCTCAAAATAGAAAATTAAAAGTGTGATAAAATATCTTACATCTGATTTCATGACCTGGATTTAGTATCTCGTGGCTTCAATAAGGTTTGCGCACATTTAACTGTCAATATAAAATATAAAATATAAAATTTAAAAAAATTAAAATGCAATATAATGTCATGGATCAAGTGCTATTTTATAAGCTTTAGGGTGGAAGCCATATTGTTAAATTAAGCCAAATTTGCAGTGATTAATGTGATAATTACAACTACAAGGAAAACTCATGCAGTAATATGTTGGCAATATACTAGAATCCTATCAGATGTTTATTTCAGTGCCATCTTCTCATTGATTTTATCATATTAGTCTTTTTTTAAATTATTCTTTTATTATTCGAAATTGTCTCTTGCTTTTATAATACAGCATATTACATTTGAGAGCAAAGGGGGAAAAAATGCTATTTGCTATTTTTATTCTGCATTTTCGGTCCCTGATTCAACCAACATCAACCATTTCAACCAACATCATCAGTTTATCGATAGGGGTTAAAAGTGAGTGAACTGGGACCCATTAAAGGACCATAGGTATTAAACAGCTATTAATAGTAATTTAATCTTTTTTTTCACAAGCTGCATTTTAAATGAATGCAAGTGAAAGGAAACATGGGCCTTCAGCCTTAGCTCTATAATATTTACCTACTCTAGGAGATTAAAGCCAGTTATTTTAATTGGTGGAAAGAAGGAAGAGACAGTTGACCATCTGTTCAGGACCCAGCAAATGTGGCAAAGCTCATGATATGTGGTTAAAGATACACTTACCTTCACATCAGAGAAGAACATTTTCAGCATGTTGGAGCTGGGATAGCGTGTGTAGAAGAACATCAGCTTGGCCTTCTTCAAGTGGTTGGGAGATAAGCCTTCTTGGATTTGCAGAATTAGTGGTCAAGGAAAGTGCAGTAGTATATATTAACATATATTTACAATATTTTTTAAAATAATGTAGAAAGAAATAGAATTTGTGTACTATGCCAAAACCAAAGATGCACAAAAAATGCTAAAAAAAAAAACCCTTATTGTTTTCCCAAACAGTTCACTGAGATCCTAAACAGTCCAAAAAGAGTACCAGTCATTATACTCACCATTACTGGTCAATACACGCCTGTTTGTCTTAATAAAAAAACTCTATTTATTTGGAGGTTGCATTGCCTGCCTGTTCCAGATAAATAGGTTGATAAACAGATGGGCATTGTGAGGAGTCCCAGGAGGAGCCATAGCTAACCACAGCTATCTACCCATTACATTTCACTCCTAACAACCAAACAACTCTGTGCCCCCCACAGGCTCTTGGCCCAGCCTGTGTGTCGCCAGCTTTTCCAGCTTTAGCCACATCTGCGATGTAGACTGGCCATGCCATTTCCTTGACAGATTAATGGCTTTATAATTTATCAAAATGAAGATGCATGTGGGGCTAAATCAATGGACCCATGCAAGGTCAATTAAGAGGTTTGATCAGCATAGCCCTACCTCCTCCTTGTGATGTGGAGTACGGGCACTAATTCATCACTGTGGTGGTGATGAATCTTCAAGTCAGTTTACGTGGCTGGCTTTGCACTTACACCACAGCAGTCCATTTCACAGTACAGGTGTGAAATACAACAAATTGTATAGAATGACAGAATGCATTACCTCCACCAATAAGCCCATGAAGAATTCGGTTTTACATTATAAGTAGTCGAATTGACTTAATGCTGTTTGTGTTG
The DNA here is from genome assembly GCA_037576675.1 of Pangasius sanitwongsei. Lineage (NCBI taxonomy): Eukaryota > Metazoa > Chordata > Actinopteri > Siluriformes > Pangasiidae > Pangasius > Pangasius sanitwongsei. The sequence continues at coordinate 22,663,099 of CM075012.1, forward strand.
CGGGTGCTCTTCAACAATGCCATCATGCTATCCATGTTGACTGACATACTCCTTGTACAAGGAGATGGGAGGAGGTGTTCCCTCCATTAGGCTGATAAGAAAGACTAAAAGAGCACTGGCTTCTCTCTTCTGCCATCTGTCATAATGTATACAACAAAGAATAGCAATGAATGACTGGGAAACAGGATGAAAGAGAGAGAGAGAGAGAGAGAGAGAGAGCAAAAGAGAGTGAAGTCTGAAGGCTTATTCAGAAGCATGGCCCCTCAAGTGAAGGCCTCTTCTCAAAGCATTTTTTGACAACACAGCAAGAAAAGCAGAAAAGTGAGTGGGTGTAAGAATACAAATTGGCTCATATTAGGAGTATAAAGTACTAGGTAAAACACCCTCATTGGCTTCATCTTAATCATTGCTTGTTCCTTTCAAATAATGTCCATCTGAAAATGCCCTACAAAGAAGCTTAATTAAGCATCAAGGCTTACCAGACGCAAATGTAATCACCTGTCTTGGTCAAGGGCCACAGAGCTTTATTTCCATCTACACTCACTATATAACCTGGAAAAAAGGATTATAATCTGAAACAGAGCATTAACGTCTTGAACAACTATATCAATAAAAGCCTATTTCCTACAAGGAAACCTCTTGTCCATACAGCTGTTTCTAGGTTACGCAAATATGTGCAGTGACAAAATACCAGGTAAACATTACCCCACTCAGTGTAAAACAAGCCAGGCCACAACCAAGGTCAGCCAGGAAATAATGCAAACATGAATATGAAGGAGAGTGGGGGAAAGGGTGACCGCAGTATATAGACAAATGAGATGCTACAAAAACAGCAGCGCCATGGATAGTGCACATCGTTAGCCTTTTCTGAATTTGGATTTGGATTCACAGTGTTTCGTGAAACGGAGACTATAACTGCTGAAATCTGATCCAGCTGCCAGGTGTAAGGGGAGAAAACATGGGGATGATAAATCCATAAATTAATGCTAGACATCTGCTCATCAACAGGAAAGATTAGACAGCTCAACCTAGCATTCTATTAAAAGTAAGTAAGTAAGTAACTAAGTAAGTAAGTAAGTAAGTAAGTAAATAAATAAATAGCTAGCATGGGTAAACAGAGCCTCCTTTAAATAACTGAGTGGAAAAAATATTATTAAATAAAGATGCTTCTTGCTGTTATAATGAATATGAAGTAATTGACCAGGTAAGTGTATATATATATTTTTTACTTTCTTATATATTTAACCTATATAAGGCTAGGATTTAAAAGAAGTTGCAATCAGTGTTAGGAAAACAGTTGACTTCAGCTCTGTCTAGTGCATTAGACATGCAAACTGACTTCAACACTCCCCACCCCTGTTACTTACAAGCGCACCATGTCAGAGCTGTTCTCTTTCTTTATATGCAAATCTTGGAGGGAGAATGAAAAAGGCTATTTGTCTTGAGATGCAAAGAGGGTGCGTGACAAGGAAAATCATTGTGTCCAGGATAAAAGCATCAAAGACATTCAGACACATCTGTATAAAGTTTAGTTTTTTTTTTTTTGTTTTTTTTTTTAACCCTATTGTGCAAATATTGAGACAGGTGCATGCGTTTACTGCGTCGGGGGGAGGGGGGATAATATACATTTTAAGTCTGTGTTAAGACTTCAGAGTTAGATTTAGAAAGAAATGAATCTATAATTCATAATTAAAAAACATACAGAGTACTCTGTCAGCTCTGTTTATTCTTAGACAAAAATAGATAGCCAAAGCTTGTTAGACATCTAGCAGCTTTTTGGTTAAAAAAAAAAAAGGTTGTAAAGAGGGAAAGGATAAAAGATAAACAGCTACCTGCAAACACCTGTTCACATCTGAAAAAAAAAGAGAAAGATGAAAAGAAAGGACCTGCTGCCAGGCAACAGCTATTAGTGCTGCAAGTGCTTTCGACTATAGCAAGCTCTTCATGATCAGAAAGAATACAACAATTTGCAGATATTCTCTGAAGCACTAGATGTGAATTAAGGGGAAGCACAGTGAAAACAAGTGTTTACAAAATTTCTCTGAAACAAAATGCCCCCTCACTGACAGATATATTTTCTCATCGTTCTAAATACAAGATGCTAAGATCTTTTGGCAAAGGATCGCACTTGGCCTTTTACTTCCTGGCTTTGAAATATGATTTGCTTTGAGCATTTATGTACAAAGTCTTGCATGGCCTGTGATGAAAGGGGGTGGGGTATTGTGAGTCTCTCTATGATAATTTGAGAACAGAGAAGATGGGAGGTATGTTTCAGCACTTTGCCCTATAGTGCACACTTAAAAGCCCCCAACCAGAGAGCTCCTTTTTTTTTTTTTTTTTTTTTTAAATCTCTTAGACCATGAATGAACACAGGATTTGAATATACATTGAAATTCTTCAAGACCAATTGCCATTTAATCATTTTTAACCACCCTACAAGATATCCTGTATATAATATGCAAGTAGTTTCAAACTTTCTGCATCCTTCTGAAGCTGGTTCATACAGATTTGTCATTTACATCTGCAACTTGCAAAAACAGTCAAGGAGAACAATTCATTCTAAAACAATAGCAACCACATAACACATTAATGCGTCAGGGAGTCAATTATTGTGAAAGGATATTGTACTTCCTGAATATGGAGAGATATCAGACATATCTTGGAGGTCCCCACATTCAGACTTGATGAGAGATATTGAAAGGCCTTCAGGGTTTCCTGGATGTGTTGGTGAGATAGGACGATGGAGGCTGAGATGGTTGGATGACATCTTGGTCCGTAGGCTAGTGGTTTCTCTAGACAGGTCCATAGACTCGGGAGAGGACCTGTCCTTGCCTGGGTAAGGCCCGCTTGGGGCACCTAGAGGGCTTTGGAAAGGATAACCCATAATATGAAGAGGAAAAGGATGGCGGAAGGATGGAGGACTGAAGGCCATAGTTGAGGATAACGGTGATGGGTGAAGACCAGGGTGGTGATTTGCAGATGTCGGTAGAGATCCAGGCTGGTCTGTGGAGTTCTTTCTCACCACTAGAGGCAGAGCCTCTGTTTGGTCATTTGAGTTGGGCACTCGCATGTTGCTAAACGAATTGAGGGGATTGGGAATAATAACATCACCCAAACACTGTAAACGCTGGTTAGTAGTGTGAAAATTCGGGTTCTCGCGATTCACTACAAAGCGGTCAGAGGGTGTCTGCACAGTTGGGAAGCCCTGAGGAAGTGGATATGGGGTTTTTGCAAAGACCTTTACCACTGTGTCCACCACCTGGGTCATTGCAGTGTTTAGTTCCTGTTTCAGCGTTTCTGCCAGTTGTTTCCCTTCTGCATGCATGGACATGGATCTATGACTTTTTCCTCGAGAGCCATCCCGTTTAGGCTTCTCTCCCTCGGTCATCATGGTTTGCCCACAAATAAGTGCCTGGGCCTGGTCCAAGAAATGTCCTGGATCCAGGTCAGACATCTCATTTTCTGAACGGTTTGTAACAGAGTCAGAGATGCGATTGTCCATTCCATCAGAATGCAGGCTGTCCTCTGAGAGGTTTCCATCTTCATCATTCTCAGAGTCAGTGCTATCATAAATCTGATAGAACTTTTCTTGGAGCTGACGGAGCTGTTTCTGCATGTCCTCTAGCTGTAGTTTGAGATGACGGCGCTCCTCGTGCTTTTGCTCTTTGCGAGCAGAAATGAGTTGCTGGAAACTCTGCTGCTGCTGGGGTAGCTTCTGCTTACGCTTGTTTTCCCTGTAACTCTCTCGAGGGCTTAGGGGTTGGGGTGCCCCATCACGCTCAGTCTCACCTATACGGTGTGTGACATTTGGAGAGTGGCTCATCCCACGGATTATGTTCTCCACTCTGGCACGTTTAGCCCTCAGGTGCTCATCTGTCAACCGATCAATGTCAAATTGTGCCATGGAAGGCCTGCTGAAAGGGGACAGACACTCCTGAGGGCTTCCCCGTGACGAGGTACTGCAGGCATCCTCCTGGTGGATCTCTGAGCCTGTCCTGGAGAGGCCATTGCTCTGGAAGTCAGATTCGTTTGCCCCGTTTTTGGTTAAATTGTTTTTCAGCAGCTGGGAGATGATGGTGGCCCCAGGAAAGGTCACCAAGGTGTCTTCATAAGAGTTGGCCCGCTTCAGCAACTTGTGAAGCACATTGGATTTCTCACTGTCTGTGTGCTGCACCACTGAACAGTTGACATCCTGCTCAGCTCCGTGGGGATTCATGGCACTAAAATTGCTTGTTCTTAAATGACCTAAAGCTATAGACACTGTATCTACAGTCCTTTTCACTCCAATGTCAACTCTTCTTCTCTTGGTTTGTCTACTTAAGAGGGACGTGTTGTCATGGTCCGGCATCACTGGAAATGTTGTTACGCCATTTTAAAAGCCTGCCAGCTGGACACAGCTTGAGAACCCTGCGAGACAGGTGAGGGGAAAAAAGATTAAATATTACTTGAATAAAGATCTTTCTATATAACACAATATTACAGGCACTGAATCCATATTTTTTTTAATCCATATTTTATCATCATTAAGTGTATCATGCCTTTTTAATGTGACAATCAAGAAGACAGGTTTTTAATGATAAAGACATTTTTAAATATCACTCAAGCATTCTTATATAAACAACTGTATCAAGTTTAGTGGAATGGTGTATCATATTATGATCACACTGAAAAAAGGTCACTCTTTTTACTTTTCGGCTAAAGGATAATAACTTTTTTTTTTTAAATTTAAATTAAATGATAAGTTTTAAACATACTACCAAAGAAATGTAACATCTGCATTACAAAGGCATTACATTTATAATATGCATTAAATTTATAAACATAAAACAAGACATATCTATGACATTGACTAGCCCTATATATATATATATATATATA
>CM075012.1:22668076-22691261 GCA_037576675.1 Pangasius sanitwongsei
TATATATATATATATATATATATATATATATATATATATATATATATATATATATATATATATATGTATGTATGTATTACAAGGCATGGTACTTTAAGAATATTTTATAAATAATCAGAAATGCACAGTTCAATTCTGCATTTGATCAAAAACATTTGAATTATTATATATATATATATATTTAGATATCACTATCATAATAATATTTAGCCAAGCAGTAAGCGATACATATATGAAGAGCATAAACTCCTGTTTCGCTCCTGTCTTATAGGATACTAAAATACCACATCGGTTTGTTTTTCTCCAGTAAATGCTTACATGAACAGAAAAAGAGACCCAAAAATGGTCTTCAGGTAAAAGATTAAGGTAAAAAGTTTGGATCAACTGACATCAAATCAATCTTGCTGACTGTATCATGAGTGTATAAATCAAGTAATATTTACAGTGTCCTATAATACGACAAGTTAAAATAACCTACAGAAAAATATATTTGTTGTTGTAGTTCAGGCAAATATACACTATATGTCATTGTTGTTATTTTGAAGATTTTTTCTTATTTTGGGGGGAAAGAGGGAGGGTGGCAGACTAATATTCTTTAATTTTTGAAACAGAAAAAAAAAATGTTATAACTGGATAAAAAGGAAACACGTGCAGAATGTTTTACACTGTGAGCTGAATAGTCTCCACCTTCACACCGACTCTCAGCACACGCTTTCTAGCTCCAGACAAAATCAACACCCGACACTGAATTACTCTGAGCACTACTTTTACGACGTGATAAACATGATCACGGTTTGTCCGTGCGTAATGACGCACCCGCAAACAACAATGATTACAACAAGGCTTTCTTCTTCTTCTTCTTCTTCTTCTTTCTTGGCAGACATGTAAACTGTTATCAGAGGAGTAAAGCGAACCCCAGCAAGCTCCTCCATGCAAACTGAAAGCAAACGCTTTATATAAAAAAGTCCACATGGACGCACAAAATGCGCGCAACCAACCCAGTGATTAAGTTATTAAAGCCATAAATAAGGTGAAAATAACGCACTCATCTGAGAAACGTGAGCCAGATGTATTTGTTTCGCCTTTACGATGCCAATCTATTTACTTTGTGAAACAGCTTTTTTAAAAAAAAAAAAAAAAAAAAAAGCTGAAATGGACACAAATGCCATACACTCTCATTATAATCATCAGTCAGTCAGTTCGCCTACTTGCGTACTCGGGATGTTCACTAACAATAAAGGTTACATTGCACCTACTTAGAAATAATGTGCTGTTGCTAAACTGGACAAGAGAGAGAGAGAGAGAGGGAGAGAGAGAGAGAGAGAGAGCAACTTACACGACGCCACGGATAGACTACTTACTCTGAAGATGAGAAAGGCTTGAGCTTCTTTGGAATAGTGTAACAGAGGATTGATAGGGCTGCTCACCTCACCCCTGGACGAATGTTGTAATTTCTCAGGACAGTGAGAGCGCACAGAGACAGAGAGAGAGAGAGAGACAGAGAGAGAGAGAGACAGAGAGAGCTCTTGTGCGCCTCTCCTCTCTCTACCTGGAAATTGTCCGTCTCAGCAGCCACCAACAGGACGAGGCTGTAGCGCGCGCTCACATCAACAAGATTCACTTTAAGACGCGAATGAAGGAAGCAGGAAGACATGCGCGTCATGATCATCGTGATGCAACAATTTCAGCTACCAATAAGAGCAGCCCACTGGATTTCGAGGAATACAAAACACTGAACTTCTGCGCTGGAGACAGACTCCCAGTCATCCAAAGGCACCAAAGAAAACAAGGGGGTAATTTAAGTAGATATATTACTTGCATTTTTTTTGCTCCATCACTGCTTTTTTTTTTTTTTTTCTGAAACACTTAGTCCTTGATATGTGTTACTGGTAATTTGTAAAGCAGGCATTGCGTACAGCCTTGATCACATTTTGAAACTTTTCAAATTTATCAGGATGTTCCTAAAACTACCTTAATATGACTTAGTCTGCATACAGTCATATATGCATATACATATACATATACATATACATATACATATAAATATACTGTGATATACTGACAGTATGGCAGTATACTATCAAATCTGATTTAAAAGAAGAAAAAACAACTTTTGGTTAATATGGTAGTATTATTCAGGATCCAAAGAAAAATCCTGAACTTATTTATGAACTCACAACAGAATCATTTCCTTGGCGGCTCCTGTCGGATTTTGAAAAGTCAGACTTTCCGAGGTCGACTCTTTCGGTCATCAGTGAGCACATAATTAAAGTCCAGCATCCAAACGATGAATGCCATTTCAGCACGCGCTTTTGCTGAAGCACTCACTACATTCACGCGCAAGGGCTCCGGCGCATTCTTTCCCTCCCGTGCGGACACACTTTATCAGCCCCGCAAATACCTGGCAATCATGCAGTCTAAGAATTTCAAAAGGTAAATTTTATCGTTTTATACCTTTTCTTTAACTGATGTCTAGCTGCTGGAAAACTGCACCCTTTACTCCTTATGATGGTTTTTGCCACTGGTGCAAACTTTAATGAATAAGGATATTAATAAGGCTTGGAAAGTGACTTCTTGCATTTCTAGCACATCTAATATCAGCGCGAACATGAGTGAGCACTGGGCATACTTTCTCAGGTGGTTATGTGCAGACTTATCAACTACACACTTGACTAATATCTTGACTAATTTGGAAAAAAAAAAAAAAAATTCTAACAAACCTTTAGTAGTCTATTCTAATTCATTATCCAGTTGGGCGCATGAGCTGTACCAGATTTCTCTTAAAAAATCCTTAAAATGTTATTATTTTATTTGATTCTTTTTGTAGTGCAAGTTACGAGATGCAAGGAGCCGTGTTAAATAGATTCTATAACAACAACAACAACAACAACAATAATAATAATAATATTAATTATTAATAATATAATTCTCACAAAATATGGGCAGCAAGACAAAATTCCCAGATTTTTTTTTTTTTACTTTTCTCCAATTTCTACAGTCTGTTGTCTGAAGAAGAAAAGCCTTTTACGCATCATTCATGCCAAAGTGCCAAAAAAAAAATTATATATATATATATATATATATATATATATATATATATATATGAATGCAGTTCACAATGCCTTTGAGACTTCAGTAGCTGGACCATTACAAACACACGCACCATAATAATAATAATAATAATAATAATAATAATAATTATTATTATTATTATTATTATTATTATTATTTTGTAATAATAATAATAATAATAATAATAATAATAATAACCATACAACGGTGACAGATGATTAAAAATATATTTCTTCTAAAACTAAATAAACCTATTCTTCAGCTTGATGACAGAATTTAGGACAGCTCTACTCTTTCTACCAGCTTCCATCATTTTGCCGTGCATGGGAACAGAGTGGTTAAGTGTGTTTTCAAGTCGCAGGCAAGCACAATTTCGGGCCAGAAATGCAAGAAAATCGCTCGCTCCAACGGCAACTTTCCCCAAACGCGCCACTAGTGTGGAAAACAGGAGCGCACCAAGCCTTGGCGACTGAGGAAGCAAACGGCTGTCAGTATAGAGCAGAGATCTCTGCCTGCATTTCCAAAGTGACTCAGTTGTTTTAGGGGGCAGTCAGAATCATCCCCATCTTATTCTTCTGGGGATTTCAAAAATAGTTACCACACTATCACCTGTAGCCTTGATTTAGTTTACAATTACAAGTACCCCTCTCTCCACCAACACACACACACACACCCACACACACAATCTCTCTCTCTCTCTCTCTCTCTCTCTCTCTCTGACTTCACTGTCTTGAATGAATCTATCTGAAAGAAATCATTTGGTTTAAAACAGTAAAAAAGTAAAATGTTTTCATTTTAAAAAAGCATACCCATTTAAACCAAAGATCTGATCTGTGCTTGCTGTGAGACCACTACAGTTGGCAGTATTGCACGTCCTTCATGTTCTACAGTAAATGCAATTGTAAAATATATATATATTATACAAGTGTCCTATCCATTATAGTAATAAAGCAGCTTTATTGTATACTTGCAGCACCCTATAGTATGATTCTGTTGCTCTGCAGGTACTGATCAGTGCTACTGATTAGAGTTAAGCTCACATTTACACGCTTAGAAAATTGAGAACCCTTAGGGATTCTTCGGTTGTCGCTCTGGGAGAACCCTAAAAGATTCAGCCAAGAACCCTTAAAGAACCTCTGAAGCGTGCACATAGTCTGTGTTGTGTGTTAGGGGGGTGGTGTGTGAATTATGTGGGAGAAAAATTATATTTTGATTTGTCTTCTTCTTCTTCTTCTTCTTCATTAATTTGCTGGTTTGTTTGTTTTTATTATTTTTTATATTATAAGGTTGCCAGTCCAGATGTCATGTCATACTGTATGTCATAATGGCAATTGTGTGTATTTTAAAGAAATGAGAACTCATTTGGCCCTCATATTTGCTGTCATATTAAAAAATATTACTGTCCTGCCTATTGTCTCACTGTGGTCTGACTCTCTTGTCCTTACCTGAAACACCCGAACCATCTCTGAACGGCAGCACGCCAGCATCACTTGTATTTGCATGCAAAGACTGGTAAAGATCAACACTGCTGCCCTGCATTTTCTCAACCCCATGTTTGTGTGTGTCATGCCACACCGAAAATCCCACAATTTACATTTCCAGGACAATAGACAATAGTGTGTTCATCAAGACACATGGAGGATATCAAACACCTTTCTCTATTCAAGTGACTCCATCTAAACCTGCCCAATAATACCCTGTGTTCTGGTTGATCCAAACTGCAGTGCAGGCCATGCAGTCTACTTCAGTAAGAAAATGAAAGGTACTAAAAACTGCAGAACGATACACAAGTTTTCCAGAGAACATTGATGTTTTGGAAAAAGTGCTTCTAAAAACGTAGGCGAACTGAGAAGCAGTTTAAAGTACACTCATCCTTCCTGGTGTTAAAGTGTAGAGAGTGTATTTCATTGTCATTGCAACAACTAGCAATGCTAATAGACACCATTAATTTTATGTCATTCTAAGTGTCTCACCGCTGAAAAGGAGAAATCATTCATTCGATGCCATGATGATGCACAGTAAAACAATCAGCCAGTCTTTGTCTTGGTTTCTCTGATGCACAGTGGACTGCATCTCCTACACGAGACACAACACACAAGGCATCTGAAGTAATGGCTGGCAAAAACTGATCCTTTAGTGCTTGTGATTTTAGTGGCTATGCTGCATGCACCCCTACACCGCCATTGCATTTTTTTTTTTTTTTAACGATCTTTGTGTCCTCCTGTAAACCTCGATGCAAGGAAGAAAAACAGCATCTCAAAAGAGCAAATTCTTGTACACACTTGCCATCCAAGAGCTCCTATATATTATACTGTATATTATATATTGTTATTTATTATTATATTATACATTATGCATTTTACAAAACATTATACAGTGGAATACAGTGATACAGATACAAATACCACAGACTATAAGAAATCGATTTTTGTCATGCTTCATGAAGAAGTTAGGTAACATTCCAAACTTCCATACTGTTCATGATTTCATGCAATTTTAAGCGTAGTGACTTTAAAATATTGTTGCCTACATTACAATGCATTTTTTTTCTTCTTTTCACTACTTCTTCTTTTTCCACCCAGGCCTGAAGTATATATGCTCTATCACATGAAGAGAAGAGATATAATAAGATAAATACACACAAAATAGAATAATACTCTGATGTGGATACTCGTGTGTGTGTGTGTGTGTGTGTGTGTTTTTATATCAGATTTAAGAGGATATTTCTTTAGGGATTCTGAGTTTTTGTATTTTTTTTATTCTGTGTGTGCAGAAATTTATTGCACTCTGGTATGAGATGCAGCAGTGTGAAAACACTGATCACCACAACACTTTTTACTGTACATCCTGAGCAGTAAAGCCCTGGAATGTTGTACAAACTATCATATCCACGTTAGCTTTTTCAGTGTTTTGTATAAAATTTTTCAAATATTTTTTTGTACTGGTTGTCATATTTTTACTGCATCATACTATGCGCCATCTTTGCTGTATTATGTCTAAAGTCTAATGGTATTGTATGGTATATTATCTCTTTATGACATTAATATTACACAACATGGTATAACATATTTTACACTGAATGCTTACTGGAACTATACAGAAGAAGGGATCACAAATCACAAAATACAGTAGCAAAAAAAATTAAAATAAGCATCAATAACTGACTTCAAAGCTTGATGGTCATTGCTGCTATTGTTTTATAATTATGTTTCGCTAAAAGATAGCTGCAGGCAATTATGTATCATGCTGGATTTTACTGTGTTAAATGATGCATCTCTTAATTCATACTTATAGCACTAACTCCAAAACTCTTAAAGGACAAATGATTTATCCTACTTTAAAAGTGTAACTTTTACATTATGCTAGCTTGTTTTCTAACCACATATAATGGGAAGGTAAGTCAACCCTTGATGTAACAATTCACTTAAAAGCTCTTTGCTGAGAGACCTCTTGTGTTATTGTCTGTAATTGCAAAGCACAACATAATTGTAATATTATTCTCAGTTTGTAGTATTCCATCATATCTGTGAGGAGATATTATCCTCCACCTCACTAATGATATGACAGAAAGGTTACACGAGGGAAAGATAATAGGAGGGGAGAGATATAATAAGATAAGATTAGATATGGAAGTGCACAAGAATAGATAGAAAAAAGAAGGATAATATTCTGCTGTAGATGCTCTCGTGTACAAATTCAGACAGCTTTTTGAGGGGCCATCAAGATTCAGGGAGTAGCTATTATTCCACACATTAGCGCAGGCTGGCTAAAAGCTCTTATGCTTCAGAAGGGTCTTGGGGGTCTTCAGGAAAAAGGATGTGGCACTGAAAGTGGGCAATGTTTAAGGGACCCGTTACGCAAAAGAAAAAAAAAAAAAAAAAACACCCACTTAACGTGACAATATGACATGCTGTAAGACCATGGGCCGAATGTGTGAAAATGATATTGTAATGTGAGCCAGTGCCTCGCCAAATTCAGTCAGGTGGGGGCAAAGGAATACAGGTAAAAGGGCATGCAGGCAAGAACACTTGGTCCAAAATAAATACTAAATTACATGCAAGTTCTTGCATGTCCTGTATGCATGAGGCATTATTTTTACGTTCCAGTTTTGAGACTGGACCTGTGTTAACCAGTTATCTGTCTTACCTTTCCACAATTGCAATAAACAATGAACAAGTAAAGCAGTGGAAAGGCTATGGATAGATTAATATGTTCCAGAAGTCACAGTATATTATCAATAAGTAAGATATATAAATATAGATACATAGTGGGAAATAACCATTCAGTATTATGGATAAGGATAAATGTTGGTGGATCCATTCTACATGAAAAATGCCAGAAATGCAAGAAAAATTGTGTTCATGCAAGATTAAAAGCAGTGTAGTAAGCCCATAGTGGCTTTTTTTTTTTTAAACAAACAAACAAAAAAAAAAACATTATTTAAAGCAGGGGTCTAAAAATACATAACAACACACCATTGTCAGCTGTGATAAGCTGTGATAATCTTTTTGAATGAGTGAGCCACTGTGGCAAAATTGCACACATTGTCTCACAATCCCCTGTTGAGTCTGGCTGTTAAGTCAGGGTTTGAGGCAAGTTGGCAGAGGAAAGAGAACTGGGCCTGGCCTCATGCCTCAGCGCCTGCAGGGCCCTACACTAGACCTACTGCTCCTTTGGCCTCCAGCTTGAACAGAGATCTTCAGACACCAGTGCACTCAACTAAAGCAGCATGTTAAGTGAACAATCCTATCTGCCTTTTCTTCCTCCAAAGACTTCTCAATAGAAGGGAGCCAGCTTGGGGAGAGCTTCAGCCATTTGGTCTTGTGTGTATGTGTATGTGTATGTGTATGTGTGTGGCTATGCTTGGTGGGACGTTGTGTTCATTCATTTTTTGTTTTGAAATGAAAATGGGAATACAAGGAAAGAGCGTTTAATTCTGCTTTTTTTTTTTCTTGGCACTGACTAAAATAGGAAAATAATTCATCTTTTCATAAATCTTTTCATGAAATCATATATAAAACACACACACACCCATACACACACAGACACACACACACAGACACACACACACAGCAGCAGCAGCACTGTGCCAGAATGGGGGAAAAAAATGTAATTTCAGTGACTTTGACCATGGCATGGCTGTTGGTGCCAGATGGGCTGGTTTTTGGATGGGGTGTGTATTTCTGAAACTGCTGATCTCCTGGGAGTCTCTAGGGTTTACACAGAATGGTGAGAAAAACAAAAAACAACAGTGAGCGGCAGATCTGCAGGTGGAAATGCCTTGTTGATGAGAGAGGATAGAGGAGAATGGCCAGACTGGTTCTGAGCTGAAAGGAAGTCTAAAGTAACTCAAATAACTATTCTTTACAAATGTGGTGAGCTGAAAAGCATTTCACAATACACAATACAACACACACCTGGATAGGTGATATATCTGACAATTTAGACAAAAGCTACAGCTTGTATTTAAAAAACTAAAAGAGCCAAACCATTTCCTTCAGGTCAGAGTTAGATTTAGGAGTAGGCATACTAAAAATTATAATTAATAATTATGCATTAATAATTATTTCAACACAAGGATAGTAAGTGTGTGTTTGTGCTTATGTTTTTATCCCCAAGAAGGACTAAGGTTACTATACAATAGTGATGGACGTATTTTTTATGAAATTATTATGTGTGGCTACATTCTTTTGTAAATTAAGGAATATAAGCATAGTGGCTCCATTTGGTTATTTTCACTTGCACGGGAACATTCCCAAAAAAGGCCATTTGCACAAAAGAGACTTTTTAAAGGGCTATTAGCCTTTAGTTTCATTCAGTCTAATATGGGTATTCATTGTGAATCAATAAGGTTGTTTACTAATAAGAAACAAAATGTTGGGCTGCCCATAACCGTGCAATATGGTTCATATATGCAATAAAAAAAAAAAACCCAAGGACCACATTAATTTTCTTTGTCAATAAATATCCTTATTTCACTCTAGCTGAACTGAAATGTCTTCAAAGAAAATATAAAGGAAAAACATATTTGTGTGTTCAGCCTATGAAATAATTTATAATAACTCCACCAACTACATGTAACATCATTACTGACATCATTATTAGTTATGCATGGACATGAGTATGAGTACATGGTTTCTGTCACTCACTGATATCAATTAAAATGAGAAACACACTTATTATTAAACCAGGGGCATCTCAAAACATTTTATTTAGTTCTGTTTATGTTTCCTGGTTGGCATAATGGCTAATGCGTATCCACACACATGCACTACTAGGCTTGTTCTTTATAAAATTAGCTAGTTAACTTTAAATGAAACGCATTAGCTAGCTACATTAATTACCTTGGATTGATGGTTGTATTGGAGAAGAGTGGGTTTTGTTTAACTCTGAAAAAGTGCTTCTGTATAGCTATAAGTATAGTACATATTATTGAGTTCATTATGTTGGGAATCCCAGATAGTCAAAGACCAATACACTGGGTTAGGACTGTAGGGTGGTCTTTTAACATTTTTTTCCCCCACTTAGCTGCTGTGCGCATCTAGAAATTAATTCCTCATGCTACGTTTTATGTTTAAGATGTGTTATCAGGTCACTTGTATTGTAGATGCTGTATTACCTGATTCTGGTATTTTCACAGATGACAGTTTGAATCTGCTTTGCCTGCCTTGCTTGCCAACATTAATCATGAACTATGTCCAGATCTCTCTCATTTTGCGTCTGTTAATTAGCACAACGTATGCATAAATGGTATTGGAAAGATACCCAATACTAGTTGTCCTTCTTCTGAACATTTTGTGTTCTCCTTGGGTCCTTGAAGCCATCCCCACCGTCTCTCCCCATCTTGAAAGGTTATTTATGTCATGGTAACATTGCCATATTATCTGTGTCTAAGCAGATAGAATTTGTTGCTATAAATTCAGCTGTGACATGATCTCCATCTGTTGAACTATCAACATCTTAGTCTTCAAGACAAACATCTTCTTCAAGCATCCTCAACATCATTACAATGCAAAGCTATTATGCAGCTCGTCATCAGCAATGAAAGCTAGGGTCCTGGGCCAATGCATTTATCACATTTCATCTCCAACATTATACATTTTTGTCATTTTTTATGGCTTGGCAAAAATTGAGAAAATCATTTTTGGCCACCCATCCACCATATTAAGTACCCCACCTGCTGATGATTACCCATAAACGTTTCTTTTTGCTGAGATGTACCTGGTAATTAGGCTTTGAAATGTCCCACGCTTGATTTACCTTGGTGGTGACTGTGAATAGTGATTGGTCGAAAGGGCCTGACCTCTCCCAGAGCTTTCTGATTTGTTTACATGCTCATTTGTTCAAATGTATCACATACACACACACACACAAACAGAGAGTCTGGATTGGATCCATTATAATTATTTTGATTTTCCAGTAATTACACTTGGTCATATAAAATATAATGTGTTTTATTCACCAAAGTTTTTCATGTAGAGCTATTTTTATGTTTGTGAGTTGTCAGTGCCTCTGCGTATCCGTCCATTTATCCGTCTGTCTGTTTGTCCATCCTTTGTCTGTGCTTTCGAGATGCTTGTTAGCATGATATCTCAAGAACGAGTGGTTGAATGTTTATCATTATCATTGTAACTAGCAGATGAACTGATTCGATTTTGGCTTGATCCAAACAGGGTCAAGGTCACAGAAAGGTCAAAAGTCTGAAATAGTTTTTCTTCAATAGCTTCCTTCCTGTTTGAAGTATACTTTAAGGGTATTTCAGGCATATAAATTGGTAACAAGAAGGATTCGCCTTGGTGTCGAGTTCTACTTGTTTTTTTTTACCTTGTTACCATATTACAGTAGAAAAGGTACAGTTGAGGCCAAACGTTTACATACACCTAGGCTAAATACATTCAATCTCAATTTTTTACAACTCCACACATTTTACATTACTTCATTCACATCAGAGGTAAATTAAAAACAAACAATTAGAGACAGATTTATTTCAGCTTTAATTCACTGTATCAAAATTCCAATGGGTGAAATGTTTACATACACCAAGTTTACTGTCTCGTTAAACAATCTGGAAGATTCCTTTAGAAGCTTCTGATTGGCCAATTGTCATAATTAGGAGTTCATTATGAGTGCACCTGTGGCTGTATTTAAGGGACAATACATTTTGCCACTGATACTGCAGGAAAATTCCAAGCATCTCAGCCAAGACCTCAGAAAAACAATTATGGACCTCCACAAGCCCAGCTCCTTCTTAGAATCAATGTTCAAACAACTGAAGGTACCATGAGAATCAGTTCAAACAATTGTATGTAAATATAAAACTCTTGGGACCACACAGACACTGCATTATTCATGCACAAATTAACTCTCAGGGATGAACAAACCTTGGTCTGAAGGTTCAACTGAACCCCAAGACAACAGAAAAAGGAACATCGCCATGGCCTGAAAGGAAGAAGCGCCTACCCCAAAACTGGCATAAAAAAGCCAGAATTAAGTTTGCCGATGATCACCAAGATGAAAACCTAGCCTTTTGGAGGAGTATTCTCTTGTCAGATGAAATGAAAATGAGACTGTTTGGCCATAATGATCAGTGGTATGTATGGAGTGAAAATGCTTTTAATCTGAGGAATAGCATCCCAACTGTGAAGCATGGGGGTGGCAGCATCATGTTGGAGGGCTGTTTTGCTGGAAAAGGGACTGGTGCATTTTAGAAAATAGATGGTATCATGAGGAAGGAGGATTATCTATAAAAAATTAAACTATAAAAAATGCCTTAAAACCAACAAAGTGAAAGTATTGGAGTGGCCATCACAAAGCCCTGACCTGAATCCCATAGAAAATTTGTGGACTGAACTTAAAAAGTGTGTATATGAGCAAAGGGGCCTGAGCGAGTTCTTTCTCACCAGTTCTGCCAGGAGGAATGAGCAAAGATTTTTGTGAGAGAGAACATATTGTGAGAAGCTCGTGGAGGGCTAACCCAAGTGTTTGATTCCAGTTAAACATTTGACAAACAACTGACAGCAGATATGGGCATTATAATATTATGTTGTCCATCAACAATTTTTGTCTGGAAAATAACTTTAATGAGTACTAATGACTCAGATTTCATTCTTTCCATTTTAGATAAAGTGCTCTAGTTCAATTTGCTCATTAGCGTCGGCTTGTTTATATTTTTGTTGGATGCCAACCTATTTTTTGCTCTATTGTTCTTCTTATGGTCATAAATGAGGATGACTGCAGTGAAGTAGGTGGAGCCGTGAAACAAGTGACAGGTGACGTGACATTTGAAATCTGCTTGTTCAGTGGTGTTTTTAAACCCTTTAGATGTACAAATTTTGGACCTGTTCTTAGTGCAGACTTCATGTACAGCCTTATAAGCCCTGTCCCATTTCTTACAGTGTAGTTTTGTAGATATACATATTTAGATTACACCACTTCAACACTTCAATAGGTTACTTCACCCAAATACAAACCCGATACAACAACTAAATTATTTTTTCTGTAACAAATGAGGACAACCAACTACCAATTAACAATGAAAGCTTTTATGTACACTTGAACTTTCATTTTAACCAGAATTCTCTTTTGATATGCACTGTGAAAACATGCACGTGTGTTTTTTATGCACAATTTAGTGAAGAATAAAATATGTAGAGATCCATCCAAATCCAGTAAAAGCAGAATTGCTCTTTTATTTATATTAGGTTTATTACTGTGCAAAACTCTTTGAGTCATGTCTGCTACATTTTTAAAAAAATGATGTAAATGCTTTCGTACATTCCTATTTTATGCTTACTGCATTAGTGTGTCAATCAAAATCAAAATAATTTTAAAAAAACAGCTCAGAATTAGATTTCCAGGAAACATCTTTGCTTTACAGTATTTCCTTAGACATTTGCACAGTACTAGTTAGAAGTTATGCTGTATTTTTATGCTCTGTTATGACATTTAAAAAAAAAAAAATGTGTAAAATGATTGGTTTCGTAAACATTGCACCACAAACTCAAATGATAAATGGACAATAAATGGACACCGCCCAAGCTTCCGATGTACATATATTTAATAAATAAGTGCAATGAAGCTACGTGGGCATGCTATGGTCTCCATTTACAAAAAGAAATGTAAAAAGGCACTATACATAGACTTGCAGTGCTCAGACGGACTTTAAATGTTTAGCTTATATTTCAGCGAGGCAGGCTGTGACATCTACCACACCTACCGCTTCACAAATTTCGTTTTACATCACACAGTTGCAGTTAGAACGAAGTTTGAAAAATTACCGACACTAGAGCACACGCTGCTGCATAGCTCATTCTACCTAGAAAGCATGTGCAGCATGTGGCAGAAATAGAAAGAAATTGAAAAAATAAAAAAAGAACATGGGGTTTGGTAGTGCAAGTATCTGTACTGAATGTATTATAAATACTCACTGCCACTATATATGGCCACAAAAATGTTAATCCAACATGACTTTTCTTTGTTCTTTCACTATTTTTAACAACTTTGCCTGATATGAATTTAACAACTTTGCCTGATATGAGTAATGGCCAAATATTTATTTTATATATATATATATATATATATATATATATATATATATAGTTTTATTTCACCGCTTCTAACTTCAGTTCAGTTCTAATTGAAATAAATTTTTATCTGTACAGTCTGACATTGTAGCTTTACAGAAATCTGGATTGGAGATTTATATTTAGATTCATAATGAGCAAGCCAAGCGACAGTGGCAAAGAAAAACTCCCTGAGATGACATGAATAAGAAACTTTGAGAGGAACTAGACTCAAAACGGGATCCATCTTCTTCAGCGTGACACTGGATAGTAGAATTATAAATCTTCTACTATTGTATGCTACAAAGTCAAACAGGAGTGTGTTGAAATTAGATGTACGATTATGATTAGAGTAGCAGCAGATAGGACCCTATGCTAATGAATGGGATTAGGGAATAAAGAGGGCATTTAGTAGACTCTGGGCTCTATTTCTGTGCATGAGCCAATGTATGTTGCTGGAATGATGCCTGTGTATTTTTTAATTTGCTTATTTGATTGTGCATAAGCCATTTTTTTTGCCATTCAGCTGCCATTTTTTTGAAGTCCGAAATGAATCGTCTGATGTTGACATCGCTGACATTTGTTGCACTTGTTGCATCATAAAAATAGCATCCTATTTCCCCCTTTTTCCGGTTAGATGGTTGTTTTGTTAGGTGCTGCTTGCATATGGTGTTGGCTGTGTGAACCTTTACTGTATATATAATTATACAGAGAGAGACTTAAAGTGTCTGTTTTACACTTCGGTCCAAAATCTCCCATAGGTAATCAATTTTGCTGAGCTCTGGTGACCTCCTGCCCTGTGGATGGGGGCATTGTTATCCTGGTAGAGATTGCTCCCAACAGGATAGAAATGTTTCATCACAGGATTAAAAAAAAAAAATTCCTTCCTTTTTGCCTGGTAGAGGTCATGGTGGCAGCAGACCCACACTTCTCTAACCCCAGTTACAGGTTCCAACTCCTCCTTGGGGATCCCCAGATGTTCCCAAGCCGATTGTGAGTTTTAACCTGTCCAGCGGGACATACTGAATCAGATAAAAGACTGAAATTGAAAGTTATAATATAAAGTATGCACATACTGTATACTCGTAATAAGCCATGTATACTTCTATAACAATGACAAAATTAAACATACTGCATGTTTATCCAAGCTCACAAAAACGTTCTAAGATGACCTTTAAATTTTATATTTAGTGCACACTTAATTAAACTTAATTAAAAACCTCAGGCTTAATCTTCAAACCTTATTTACATAACACAGAATTAGAGCTTGTCTTAAAACATAGTCCTCATCAACATGTGATTGAAAACAGGTGCTTAGGACTGAAATTATTTTAATTACACGTTAATTAATCCTTTCCTTATTTGAATCAAAATTTGTGTCCAGTAATGTAATCAAGCTCAGACTGTTAAAGTTTAAGTAATCAGCAAATAATAGACTAGTTTATAAGCAAATAAACAGCTCCTGCCAACAATGTCGTGCATTTCATCACTACTGGAGTCATGCTTAATGGGTATTTACAGTATCACACCTCTTGAGAGGGGACTCCCTCTGCCCTTTTGAGCACTGTCCTCTCTCAAGCTTAAACCTATCAGCTACATAGAGGAGTGTATCTGAGGAGTGTATCTTGTTTCTCATATACACTATACGGCCAAAAGTATGTGGACACGTGACCCTCACACCCAAAAGTGGGTCTTCCCCAAACCTTTGCGCACAAAGTTGAAAGCACACAATTGTCTAGAATGTCTCTGTATGCTGTAGTGTTACAATTTCCCTTCACTGGAACTAAGGGGCCCAAACCTGTTCCAGCAGGACAATGCCCCTGGGCACAAATTGAAAACCATAAATACATGGTTAGCCAAGGTTGGTGCAATGAGTGGCTTGCACAGATCCCTGACCTCAACCCCAGTGAACACCTTCAGGATGAACTGGAGTGCAGACTGAGCACCAGACTTTCTCGCACAATATCAGTGCCCAAACTCACTAATGGTCTTGTGGCTGAATGGGCACAAATCCTGGTCCAAAATCTAGTGGAAAGCCTTCCCAGAAGAATGGAGGCTGTTACAGCAGCAAAGGGCGGACCAACTCCATATTAATGCTCATGGTTTTGGAGTGTTCACATATGGACGTGATGGTCAGGTGTCCACATACTTTTGGCCATATAGTGTATGTCATATTACCACATGCAGTGTGCATTTCTCCCTTCTGGCCCATTGATTTCTTCATTATTTATTTCCTAACAGTAAGCCCAGCATTAACCCCTAACTTTAACCTTAAACATGAAACACTGACTCTTGGTACAAAACAGTATTCTTTGTGCAACCTTCATTTTCTCAGGCTACACTGCATCAACTACACTGGACACAAGGAAGAGATACTACATCCTGGATTCTTCAGAGACGATCACCATCACTCATCCTCTTTAACATGAAGAATAACCAAGCATCTTCCTGGACATTCAATAAACACTTGACACTGGTTTCCGGAATAGCTTACAGATTTTATTCCCGTATCATAGTGTTTCATCTGTTTCTTCTTTGTCAGAGAAATGGCTTCCTATATGAGTTTTGACCATATCAAGTCAGTTTTTGGAAGTTTTGTATACACTTCAGTAAATAATCAAAATATCACTGATATCACTGGATTGCATCAATAACAACTCTTGGCAATATTGGCTGGTGTCTGTGGAGAAGTAAACATTTCCTCCTCGCAGGGAATCCAAATCAAGCCATCTGAGAGAAGAAGCTCACTGCACAGCCTGTTGGACAGAATGTCAAAACCCTTTTCTTCTCTGAATCCTCTGCCTTGGACATGCATGAGGGGTTATAGCTTTAATATCCATGGTTCATGTTACTCCAGAGCATATGTCAGGAGAAAACAGCTGCTACTTGAGAGGAAATCTGAAATGGCCTTCCATGCCAAGAGCATTCACATTCAGCCTGGCTAATAGAGACAGAGATAACATATAACGGTAAATGGCAGGCAATGCATTAGAAAATAAAAACAGAAAAGAAAAAATAAAAACAATAAGTTATCCTTACAAGAAGTCGTGATATGAAAGTTGCTGGAATAAGCAAATTTTTTTTTTTTATTAGAACACTATTTAAAATATTTTTTTTAAAAATTAATTCGTCTAAGAATTCTCACTGAATGACAGCCTACAAACAGTTGTAAATATGAAATAAATAAATAAATAAATAAAACAAATAAAATAAAACCGTTATACTGCAGGTAAAGTAGCTGTTAGCTTCCACTTATTATTTGTCACACCTTCAAATCAAACACAACACTTAGAATAAAGAATCATGCAACTTGAATGCAGCACAATATGGTGATTACCACCACAAAGTATGATGTGTTGTAGCATGCAATCTCAATCCATCGCAAATTTTACTTCAGACAACAGCAGCACAGTGGCACAGCAGGTCTGGACAATTATGGGCAGGTTTTGAACTCAGATGGAAAGATTTCATGAAGGACAATGCTGAATCTATAATTAATTAGGAAGAATGCAATTATTATGCATATTCAGAGTAATAGAAATCCATTATAGAACTAAAAAGGCTGGTCTCTCTGATGTGCTTTTAAAAATCTTATGACAAAGACACTTGTTATTATGCTATTTATTGGCATTATGGCATTAAGTCCTGTAAAGGGTTTGCTTCTTTTGCACATTACTTTGCAGCCATTGTTCAGACCTCTGAACTTGAAAAACCACATATGAATCCTGTCAGAAAACATGATGAAATTAGCATAAATGGCCTTAGAGTATGAAGGTCATTTTCTTCCATAGCAAGCACAAACATTTTATATGTCCCTCACAACAAATATAGAAAGGAGCAATAACAGTGAATCCTACCAAGGGCACCAAAGAGTTGTTGATGAAAAGTTAGTGTTCTTATGCCACAAATGATCAAAATATATGTTTAAAAATATTTAGTATATAAATGTTCCTCATACTAGTACAAATAGGTCAGGTTCATATTTAGAGAGGAGTTAGCAAAGGGTCTTACAGCAAGAAAAAAATACAATTATTATTATTATTATTATTATTATTATTATTATTATTATTATTATTATTAAATTTGCTCTCGTTTAAGTGCTTAAAAACATTCTTAAAAGGTTTTTTTTTTTTTTTTATTTAGAGAAAATTAAGGGTTTTGGTGAATTAAAAAATAGGAGCAGGACTCAGGTGCATGTCGTTTGGGTGCTCTCACCCATGCACACATGAGCAAATATAACAAAAGTGCCCAGGCCTTTTTGTTTGTGTGTGTGTGTGTGTGTGTGTTTGTGAGACCAGAGACACAAAAATTCAACAGTGCACCTCTAATATATTAAGAACAAAAACAACTCTTTCGATCCTAAAAAACACTGACTTTTTTTTTTTTTTTTTTTTTTTAAAAACCTAATTGCTCATACAGCTCCTCTTTAGCTCTAAAACTGTTAGATGAAGATCTTCTGCAAATCTGTGCACTTGGATCAACCCTCACATATCAAGTAATTTATTTTTACCCATCAATATAAAAAGCAAAAGCTTTTAGCTCTACATGTCACTGGTTACTTTAGGCAGTTTCAATGTAGTTATAAAAAAAATACCTACAAAAGAAAGTTATGTGACTTTATTAGATAAACAAAATCTTAATCATATCTAGAATTGGTAAAGCACAAAGGCTAAAAGCTGGAAGAACACACAATAATCCAATAGTTCTACTAAGAGCTGAAATTTTATGGCTAAAACAATTTATGTTGTTGGAAAACACCTCAGAGATTCTCTGTTTTCCGTGCAACTGGCACATGGTTAAAAACCAAATTACCTGACACACAGGGCATGTTGAAATTTGTTAATACAAGGTTATAATGGTTTAATTATAAAATACACTTTGCAAAATATTCAGACACTTAATTAAACTTCAGAATGAAATCAATTTTGTTTATTTGTTTTTTACGTGACAATTTTTTAAAAAAAATTTATAATTAACTTAATGGTTTGTAGCACAAGTATTAGTTGTAGGCATCATATCTTGCAGGTGTTTTAGGTCAGTCAGTGGAAACTTGTCAGTGACTCACTGGTACATATCTTGGTGTGTTAAGAAAATCAAGTTTATTGACTGGGTATTAAAACCATTCTTCTAGCTAAAATGAAACAGAGCATTGTGGTGAATTAACTGTGAATGTGTGCATCATTTTGAAAGCAGAGGGTAGTTTTGCTTACAATATACGAGATAAATGTGTAGTTTTGTGTTAGCGTGTGCACTGTACCATAATGTACAGTATATGCAATCCATATGCAGCGTCTGCATTATACATCTGCAAAAAACTTCCACAATTTTTGCCTTGTTCAGTACTATATTAGAGTGAAAGTGCAGGACCAAATGCTCCATAACCCATTACACAAGGATTAGCTGAGCTCAGCGTTGCCAGGGTGGTTTTATGCCAAGTTTTATAGAAATTTATAGACATAAAATATACTTTATTTATAGACATATAGACATAGACTTTTATGCACAATTTAGCACACCATGGTGAACTTGTTCCCCATGAACATACTAAGAAAAAGAAAACAAATACATCTTTTTCAAATGTCCTTGCTCTGAAACATGCATTTACCCTGACAGAAAGCGAGGGCACTGCATCAGTGCACCTTTAAAGCACTGCAAAACACAGGCCAAATCATTACTAGTGTAAGATGGACTAAGAGGATAGGGCTTCCAGAGAGTGTCTGTTAATATCAGAGAGTTCAAAACACCAGTGCAAATGTTAGCTGGCTCATCTGCCATTTTTATTATGAAAAAAGACAGCTATTTTAGCACATTTTTAAGTATTGTCCAGCACACGCCAATGTTAAAATGCGGGAGTCCTATGGAAAATGCGTAAAGGTCGGCAAGTCTTACACAATCATTAAAATATTTATTGGTATTTTCCATCTCAACTATGCCCCCCCTGTGATTCGTTCCAGTTTGAAAAGACAGTTATCTGATATAATAATAATTAAGTGATTATTCACTAATACCTTGTATACACATAATCAATCACGCACACAACCTCTGAAAAATTATTGAAGATCCTGTGGATGTTGAAGTTCTTTTTGTTTCACTCCATATTAGCTGTCTGATTCCACCATCAGTGTGACACAAAATCTCTGGGGTTTCCATCATCTGGGAAGACTGCGCGACTTGTGAGAGAGAGCCTCAATGGATTTCTCCAACATGAGCCAACTCTCCAGATGGCCTCAAAGAGTCATATGTTGGGGTTAAATGTGCAGCCAACATTTGAGCTACAACACACAAGATTTACTTGTTTTTTAACAATATGAGCTACACTGCTTATCAAATTGGACTTAAAAGGGTCATTTTGATGCATGATTAACCAAATACTGGCAGTTTTTCATGAAATGTATATGAATGTGCCAAAAAAAAGAGGATTGAGTGGTATGGTGCCTGTTATACAGTACATGTGTTTGTGTGTGTATACCTGTGTAGGTTTTCCCATACAAAATCATTTTTGAAAAAGATGGTTTAAGAGATGAAAGGTATGTCATGTCTCATATGTCAAACTTTTTGACAAAATGCTTTGGCAAAAAAAAAGTTATTGTTATTTCATTTGTCCTCTCATAATTATCCTTTATGTTTGATTTTTTGTGTATACATCAGCAATGACTTGGATGCCTGATGTGATCGCTGATTAATTTGTATACAAACTGCAGAGGCAGTCCAATCACAGCCTGTGTCTTTAGAAATCATTAGTCTCTAATTAGGGCCAGTTGGGACCAGCAGTTAGAAGGTTAAAGAGGTTCTGACAGCCCTAATCATTGCTCAGGAAGCTGAAAATATATGCAAAGTCTCAGCAGATGGGGCGAGATCAGCCTGTGCCAACTGATAACTGTTATTCCTTTGCACCTCCAAAGCTGTCATCCTAATAGGCACATCCTGAACTTATTAATGCTCTAGTTACAATGTCTGCACAGTCTCTAGTGTTACAATCAACTCCGTAAGTATTGGCATCACTCAAAAATTGTTGCATAAAATCAGCATTACACACAATGATTTAGAATTTCCACTCAAACACTGGAAAAAACGTCCACACTTCCTGTAACGAAAGCTATTCTTCTAATTTGAAGACTTCACATTTTCTCCCAACTACATTGCTGGGAATTGTTCTTTTTCCAAACTTCTTCCTTTTTAATGACATTACTTCCATTGTTATTGGGTGCTAATAAAATACAGACATTATAGTTCAGTTCTCAAGAGGTTATATTCACTTTTTAAAAAAACTCTCTAAAAGGCCTATATAGAAATTAATGGCCACCATAAAGAATATTTTAAATAAATACAAACAAATTATTCTCCTTCTTTCCACTGAGGAACCGCCAGTAGTAGAACTCTTTCCCAGTTTTCTCTTGTTGAGGAGTTGAGGAAGTGAATATAGTGCTCTAATCCTTTTACTTCTTGCTAATCTGTTTATCATTAAATCTGCATCATATAGAGTGTCTTGATGTTCACTGTGAGAGAGAGTAATTCTAATATTTGACTTATTAATGTTTTCATCATGACGGTCTGTGTCACTGATCAAGACACATAGCCTTTTGAGTTTGCCATGTTGTAGATTAGACTATGCGGATGCAGAGTAAATGATCTTATAACTTGTGTGAATTGTTGAAATGTTGCAGCTTCCCAACCTTTCATGTATTTCAGGATAGGATGGGGAGCTGTTAATTTTGCCAAGCCCCCATGGAGTTGGATGATGAACATGATCAATGCCCATATGGTTTGGGACCTAGACTTTTCCGACAGGCACTTACAGAGCTTTTCCCAAACTACAGCATGGAAATACTGCTGGCTATGCATTTACTTCCTCTAGAGGAGATAAGCGAGCAGGAGGTATGGCAGCAGAGCACTTGCAGCAGCAGGAACAGAAGTAGGAAGAAGACTCTGTAGACACTGTTCAGTCCCATGGAAGAGGGGTGCCTTTATGTCATTGGAATGCAGAGTAGAGATGCTGGCAGTAAGCAAGGCCCAAACACAAGAACCATTAGTGGAAAAGCAACAGCTCAATGAAGTGCACAGCTTGTGACAACTTATTAGCCTAAATCCGCCTCTCATGCAGAGATAGACACTTATGTACCCACAGTGGGTCCATCTATTCTCTAAGCTGGAGGCCCACTTTGGTGGAGAGTGTTCATTGCCAACCACCGTAGAGTCTTATCAGAGTGTAATGTAAGAGTGTGACTCAGCAGCAGTGGCGAATTCATGGTAGGCTGATAGTAAGGCAGCCAAGTGAAACTGAAACTGGATTTTGCATTTGACAAATGCATAAACCAACTCATGGTTTCATTGCCTGGGCTATCCTACACAGCATCAACTGCATTAAAGAGTGCACCCAAAAGTACATTGAAGTTGAAACCAAAGAAAAAAGCATGTATACTGACTGCTATGCCAGATGCAGAGCCACATCTGTTAATGAGATAATGCCCAGAACTGCAGGGGCAAGCCTACAGGCAACATTGGGTAAAGGAAGTAATCGTGCAAGCATACTTGATTGCAAGTCAACAGGTTCCAATCAAAGCATGCTGTGGATACCACTGTGGTGGCACTAAAAGGATTGTCACTTGTGGACATTTGTGAAACAGTGATATGGAGATTGAATGTTACTTTGTCACAACCCAAGCACTGGAGTGAAGCATCAACATCAATGATCATCAGCCTCAATATATTACGGTATCAACGCTATTTATGAGTGCTGTTCATTTCTCCTTAGAGTGCACTATCAGACAGTGTTATCAACCCTTGTGTTGACTTTGACACATGATTCTATGTCTACGTGGTTCTATGACCAAGGCTCTCCAGGCCACCTATGTCACTCAGCTTGATGAGAATGGCCAGATAATAAGATTTTGCAGGGACATTATATAGGCTACCCATGTGGCAACATGGTCATGAAGTTGCAACTTTGCAGTTGATATGCAGCAAGGCAAGGAGCACATGGGAATACTCCACTAATTCTGAAGGAAACCACCCTGGTAGTCCTCCACTCGGACTTAGAACCATGGTTACATATGCAGTGTTTTAAATAAAACAATATAAATAAAAATGATATGTTTCTCATTTGTAAGTGCATGCATACTTTATCCTGGTCCTTATTTATTTGGCATGAAGAAATCCACATCAACAGCAAAGTGGTGTGTGAATCTGAAATATGGACTGAATTATAATAGTAATAAAGGGGGAGGTCTCACGAAGACAAGAAGGTTTAAGAAGGGAGTTGTTTTTTTTCTCTCCATCAAGATATGATCACAAAAGTACAGCTTTGTTTATGAACAAGTGAATATTGAGTAGTGCTCACTCGACAACAGTCAGATTGAGCAGCAACCTTTTGCCTCTGGGGTGGCCATTGGGGTGTCCAATGATATTTCAGGAGTGGCCACTAGTTCAAGTTGACAGGAAGGCTATGAATAACCACTCTTAACAACTGTTGAACAGTTCCACTCCTGTCAGCCCAGAACAGGAATTTGAGGCTACAGTAGGCAGTTGAAGACTGAAAAAAAAAAAAAAAATAT
>CM075012.1:22716155-22773760 GCA_037576675.1 Pangasius sanitwongsei
TATATATATATATATATATATATATATAATTTCTTTGAAGTAATGAGCATGCTTCTCCAATAAATAATCATGGTAAATCTGATTTTTTTTCTTGTTTATTTATTTTATCAGTTTTATTAGATTGATTAGATTCATTAACAAGTTACAGTATAACTATGTAATTTCTCAATAAATATCATTTTAATTTGTCTGACAGAGCCCAAGTCAAAAGTCAGTAATAAGTGATGTCATATCTATATATCTATCTCATAAGTGATTTGTCTTCCGTGCACACAGGAAAAATGAGTTAACTTACCTGCATCCATGACCACCATGAGTAGACATAACTGCGTCTTTCAAGCTACAGAATAATAATAAACTGTTTAAAAAAAAAACCCACTGAAACTAAGCGCTACCTACCTCAGTACAATTGAAATCAAATCTGACCACTTTTTAGTAAATATTAGCTACTGTAGTTTTGTAGCTATTAATTAGGCACATAAGGTAGATACATAAACGGAAGTTGCATTCTCCGACTTCTGAGAATCTACAATCATAAATTACTCTTGTATCTTTGAAAAACTGGGAGGAAACATCAAAACAAATGTTTTACATGCATTTGTAGACAAACTCTTCCATTGTAGCAACAGCTTGTTCGGCTATGTTTGTCAAAAATTTCAGAACTCTGGTCTGGCGCTTTGAATTATGGGATTGCCTTTGAGATAGATACATGCAATGCTTCCTTCAAATCTGGCCAAAATAAGGCACCTCTGTAGGCAGCTGCCTTCTGATTTTTACAGTCCATTTCAAATGCAAATGCTGCCCCAAAATGCTACGTACCTAAGTTGCTGCCTTTTGTTTGGAATGCACCAAGTGTGTAGTTCACTCACTTTCAGTATCTGCTTTATCCTGGCCGAGGTCACGGTAGATCCAGAGCCTATCCTGGGAACACTGGGCATGAGCTGGGAATACACCCTGAATGGTATGCCAGTTCAATGCGGCACACATACACTCATTCATAATGTGTAGTTACTATTACAAATTAAATGCTTAATATATGTATAGACTTATGTTCTCTATCTTTGTGTTGTAATCAGTTTGGCAATTTTGCTGTGTGAAGTAGGTGTAGAGCTTGCTAATAGTGTGGCTTTAATAAGGCACTGTGCTGATACAGATGATTGGCTCTATGATTTTAAGTTTTACTGTCCTACATTTTTGTGTGAGTTTATTTTCATGACATGGAAAAGTCTTTCATCTAGTAAATGGGCCTGGGTTCCAGCAGTGACTCTATTCTGGTTGAATGCATATGGCTTGTGCTATGTGCTGTGTAAATTGGGGCATATGAAGGCATATGTGGCTGGATATAAAGTTCCTTTTTATTTATTTTACTGACTGAATCTTTAGGGAATAATTAAAGGGGTTTTTAAAAATCGTTTTAACTCATTCTATATAATAAATTTTTCTATTCAGTTATATTTTTGACTCATTAGATAGCATATTGATGATTACTTTTGTCATATTGGGGATTTAATATTTTCTGGGGTTGTGTAGATGTAATTGAATTGATTTCTAACCCAACAATCAATTTTACCATATTACTGCATGTGTTGTGCATCTCTGATTAGTCAGAAGCTGGATAGGAATTATTTTACCTGGTAACTGAAAATTTTACTCTTATTTAAACTGAGAGTATGTGCCTTAAATTAAATCTGATGACCAAACTTTGTAGGTGTCTGACTAAGTTGAACCTTGGTTTATCCATTATACTGTATACCAGTACACAAATATTTTGTTGTGAAGCTGTATGAAGCACATGCCATATTTGACACACAGTCCTACTCCTCGTTTGGATGCTTTTTTTCTTCTCCAGAGGACAGTGACATAGCTGTAGAGGATACTTGCTGACATTTCCATCTTTTTAAGCACAGTTGGGAGCTTTATCAAATAGTCACATTTGCCTCAGATGGGAACAAGAACATGAAAGACAGAGAAAAAGATGCCTAACCAGCTACTGAAATTGTCATTTGTGTCAGGCAAATTGATGGAGGAGATTGGGCCTTAATTTATGGGCCTTGTGTTAGCTCCTCTTTTGCTTTATCACATCAGCTCAGTATTTGCCATTCAGGAGTTAGCACATATGCAAATTTTACAACCAGCTGCATGTTGGTCCCTGCCAATTTCCAGGAAAAGTGTTTACCCATGATTGTGGATATGCACACTCCATTGATAAGTGTACCTAAACAATGTTGTGTATGTATGCATGTCTATTTGTATGTGTGTCTATGCTGCATGTGTGTGATTGTGTTATAATGATAAGAAGATGAGCATGCCACATATTAATGCACTTGAGTAGTTAAAAAGTAAAGAGAAGTTGTATAGTAGGTGGTAGAATAAAAAATCTAAAGACAGCCTCTACTTTCAAAGGAATTTTCATGCTTTTATTTATTTATTTATTTTAGTTTACTTACAATGGTTGACATTTGTTTAGCAAGGAGCCTTCCAAGTTCACACTAAAAATGAGAGCAGATGTATTGATATGTTATGGGCTTAGGAGAATAACCTATCCCTAATTTTGGACCCATTTTGTGCAGCAAAATCCTTTTAATAAAATTTCTCGTTCTATTCAGGTGTAAATCCACCCCTCCGGAAATTAGGCTCTCAGTCCTCTGATGTGCATTCTCAATGTTACTATATTATACTGTACGTAACCATCCAAATCCAAACCAGTGTACACTATATGGTCAAAGATATGTGGACACCTGACCATTACACCCACATTTGGGCTTTCCTTAAACTGTTGCCACAACTAAGAGGCCCAAACATGTTCCAGGATGGCAATACCCCTGTGAACAAAGCAAAATCCATGAAGACATGGTTTGCCAAGTTTGGAGTGGAAGAACTCAAGTGTAATGCACAGAGCCCTGACCTCAACCCCACTGAACACCTTTGGGATGAACTGGAACTCTGACTGCATGGCAGCCTTCTTCACCCAACATCAGTGCCCAACTGCACTAATACTATTGTATTATTTTCGCTATACACTTATCGGCCATAACATTAAAACCACTGACAGGTGACGTGAATAACATTGATTATCTCGTTACGATGGCACCTGTCAAGGGGTGGGCTATATTAGGCAGCAAGTGAACAGTCAGATCTCGAAGTTGATGTGTTGGAAGTAGGAAAAATGGGCAAGGGTAAGGATTGTGATGGCTAGACAACTCGGTCAGAGCATCTCCAAATTGGCAAGTCTTGTGGGGTGTTCCCAGTATGCAGTTAGTACCTACCAAAAGGGTCATGGGCATCCAAGGCTCATTGATGTGGGAGAGGAGTGAAGGCTAGCTGTCTGGTCCAATCCCACAGACGAGCTACTGTAGCACAAATTGCTGAAAAAGTTAATGCTGGCTATGATAGAAAGGTGTCAGAACACACAGTGCATCACAGCTTGCTGCATATGGGGTTGCGTAGCCACTTCTAAAAGTGTCTGGTCTAAAGGCCACTTTGATTAATATGACAACATTTTAGATGATCCATCACTGTAGTCCAGTGAAAAATAGGCTTAAGAGGAGCACCAAATTGAATGAAGGCTAATGAAATTTTGATAATAACAATTTCACTCACTTTCATCATTCTGGTCAAGGTCGCAGTGGATCTGGAGCCTATCTGTACCTACTGGGCGATGTTTCAGTCACAAGAATTTTGAGCCTTTAAAATGGGGTGACTGGGCAAGGGAAAGCTTAAAAACTCTATCAAATGGTCCAAAAAAAAAAAGAGTAAATGCTGTCCTCATCATAACAGAGCCACCAGTTTTTCCTTTGTCACCTATCATTTTATAAATAGTTGTAAAAATTGATGTCATTAATGTTATGTCCATTGCTGTTAAAATATATTTTGCAACTGGAAAAGAGAATATCTGATGGTATCATCAATAAACAACTCCTGCATGATGTTTGATAGGCAAAAACTGAAACTGATCCTTTTAGTGTCTGTTAATAAATTTATAATTAAAATGTATTAAAATAAATTTTAATAAAGTGAAACTTCTTGAATAGAGGTGATATTCTCGAACATAATAAACAGCACATGGCTTCATTAAATTTTTGAGTCTTTAAGTCATTAAGATGAACAAATGGGTACTGATTACTGCTATTTGCTGATTCATTCCTTTCTTTCAGTAGCTGCTAAGGGATTTCACAATAGCAAAACATTAGCAACACTGAAAAATTTACATACCTGTATTTACGTACTTGTATTTACATACCATATCTGTATTTTCGTGTATGCTGAACAGTGAGTCATTGACTCCTGTCAGTCATGTCTGAGATTCCCACCTTTCTCATTCAGTAAATCAGTTGAGTTAGTATGTTCGATGAGTCCATTCAGCCTCATTCAGTCAGAGCTGGAGTTGGGGTGTGAAAAATAATTCTTCTAACCACGTATAAACTATGC
This sequence comes from Pangasius sanitwongsei, assembly GCA_037576675.1. Lineage (NCBI taxonomy): Eukaryota > Metazoa > Chordata > Actinopteri > Siluriformes > Pangasiidae > Pangasius > Pangasius sanitwongsei. The sequence continues at coordinate 22,720,584 of CM075012.1, forward strand.
AACTGAACGAATCTAAATAAATCAATTAACTGAATGTCCTGAATTGACCCTAGTCATTGAAAATACTCAAAAATTTAATCTCTGAATCTTGAACGTGCAGAAGTACCACAGTTATGATTTGGCAGATCATTTAATTCACTTCTGACAAGTGTTTCTGTCCCATCTGTAGGAGAAGAGTGGGAGTTTATTAAAAAGATGACCCTGGAAGATTTTTACATTGTTATTTTCAGCCACTGTTTTATTAGAAGCACCAAAATAATTCTTTCTTAGCAGAATAGTTAGGAGGTCAATGCATCTGTTCTCTCAGTAATGGTGAGACTGTCTATGGTATTGTTTAGGAAATCCAGAGTTATAAAAAATAATTACACATTCCCTTAATTTTCTGTAGGAAGCCTTTACTTTCATTCCAAGTGTGCTTGGGATGGAATGAGAGCCTGGAAGTTTTTTTTTTGTTTTTTTTTTTGGATGGTGGTTCTCAAAAAAATCATTTTCTGATTTCACTGTCCAAGAGTGTGTAATACTCCATATACAGTATTTTCCAGTGGCTGGGTGAAATGTATTGAAGGAAGAAATGAATGACTAGCACTCATAAACTTTGCACAAACCAATGCAATAAATGTCTTCAGTGAACCTAAGAAACAGTGTGGATACATGCCCAGTGAATTGTTTTCTCAAGTAATCCAACAAAGAAGTTTGTAAAAGAAGGTCCCATTTTGATGCCTCTTATCTTGAGAGTGAAACTAAAAGCTGAAGCAGTTTAGTGTTAACACAAGGTCTGATAATCTCAAGAAAATATTAGTGGGTGAATTCTTTTTCAGCTGTCCACACACTGAGAAAATGTTTTAGAGCTCTGAATCCATCTTCACTGAAATAAAATGAACTGAGATTAATACTTCAGTGAAATGGGGCAATTTAATGATTTAAAAACTTAGAGCATGCAATTTTGTCCTGTTTATGGCTCTTTTAAAAAATGTCCTTCAATGAATTTCTGTACAGAACCATAGTTGATTAGTAAAAAAAATAAAAAATCTCTTTAATAATGATGCTGCTTATGACTGGCCCATCAGTAGTGTGATAAAGTATAATGACTGTATATTTATTTGACTTACTAGGTAACAGAAAGGGGGGGACTAAATCTGGAATTGGATACTCATTTGAATTAGTGTGGATTATCCTTTTGGCCTTGACTGCTTTTATTATAAGTATTTGATCACTGCCTGTTTAATGACACTGTTTACTGGATTTTGGATACTGGCCTTCTTTGTTTTAGGGATATTAAAACTTCTGCACATGGATCCTCAGATTTTTTAACAGTACTCCGATTGTTACAACCTGCATGTTATCACATGGCAAATTGAATAGCATCTTTTCAGAAAATTATTTCTCCCTGACACTAATGACATATTGAGGTTTGTCTGTTCAATGTTTCCATGCATGGGTGGATTTCCTCTGGGTTCTCCAGTTTCCTCCTACCTCCCAAAAATGTCAGTAGGTGGATTGGCTGAGGTAATTTGACCCTAGGTGTTATTGTGTGTGTGCGCACGGTGCCCTGTGATGGACTGGTGTACCATGCAGGGTGCATTCCTGCCTCATGCCCAGTGTTCCCAGGATTGGCTCCGGATCCACCTCTACCCTGACCAGGATAAAAATGGTTACTGAAAGTGAGAGAGGGAATAAGTGCTGAATGTACAATATTGTATAATTCATTATGCCATGTAAATTAAAATGCATTTCGTCTGTGAGAATGTTCATCTCATATGTGTCAATTGGCAATATTTGCAGGATATAAAAGTGGGCTTAATCTACATTCGTGGTGATTTTTTTTTCTTTTTTTTTTTTTTTTATAGCAGTTTGGTTTGGTTTTACTCAGTGTCTTTGCAGAGTGATATTCATCCTATCTTTTATTTACTTGTTTTCAGTGAAGACATCTCCTGACATCCACAGCCCTCAGGCTAGCCACAGGCTTCTACTCTAGTCAGATCACTGGGGTTGTAACCATATGATCACAACTTTAGTCTGATACAGTGCTCAACCTCTCTCCCCTGATCCACTCATATCACAGTTGAAGTCTTTGTGATTGATTATGATCAGACATCCATGATGTTTGTGTTACCCTTTTAAATGATTTATCTCTGGGTAGTGTCTTTTCCAACTAAATATATAATTAGTTAGACTCTCTTGGCTAAAGATATCCAATCTCAGTTTTTCACAACTCCACACATTTCCTGTTACCATACATTTCTTTTGGCAAATCAAATAAGGCATCTACTTTGTAAACATTACAGGTAATTCTAAAACAATTGATTAAAGACAGATTTATTTCAGCTTTAACTCACTATATCAGAAGTCCAGTGGGTTTACATACGCCAAGTTGACTCCATAAACAGTCTGGAATATTTTTGATTGGCCAATTGTCATAAGTACCAGCTAATTGAGAACTCACCTGTGGCTGTAAAAGGGCCTAACTTTATGGACATTCCCTTGGTACCATGGGAATGTTCAAGCCACTCAACCAAGACCTCAGAAAATAATTGAACCATGTGCATCTGTATAAACAATTTTGGAACCACATAGACATTGCATCATCTAGGAAAGTTGCACATATTAACTCCTAGGGATGAACAAACTTTGGTTTGAAAGGTTCAACTGAACCTCAAGACACCAACAAAGGAACTGGTGAAGGAGTTGGAGGCATCAGGTACCAAAGTATGTACATCCACCATTAAGAGTGTCCTATATCGCCTCTGACAGAAAGTCTGTCACGCAAGGAAGAAACCCCTACTCTAAGACCAGCATAAAAAAGCCAGACTGAACTTTGCAGGTGATCAGCATCTGTTTGGAGGAGAGTTCTTTGGTCAGATGAAACAAAAATTTAACTGTTTGGCCATAATGATTAGCACTATGCTTGGAGGAAAAAAAAGGTGAGGATTTTAATCCTAAAACCACCATCCCAACTGTGTAGCACGAGGGTGGCAGCATCATGTTGTGAGGGTGTTTTCATGGAAAAGGGGCTGGTGCACTTCAGAAAATAGATGGCATCAAGCCATCAGCCAGAAATTTCAGATGTGGTCACAACTGGGTCTTCCAGCAGGACAATGATGCCACATCTCTAAATAAGAAAGCAAGATATTAATAAGTGATATGTCAGAAAAGGGTATATGGATTAAATAATTAAGGATCTTATAATGTCCTGTTGTTAACTTTATAATATATTCAAAACATCTTAATTGGTACTTAACTGCCAATTAGAGAAAGTCAATTACTGGCCATGCTATATTATCTGCTGTCCGTGTTTCTCTCTCTCTCTCTCTCTCTCTCTCTCTCTCTCACACACACACACACACACACCTGGCCTCTTCTATCTAACACCTTACTGGTGACCTTTTGATATAATTACAACTGCTACTTGAGTAGGAATTTCTTAGACATTCTGAGAATCCCATCCACAATTTCCCAGCAAGATGTTTTATCACATTCAAAATCCATAATGACATTAAAAGTCTCATTATATACCACCTTAGAGGGGCTTTTTACTATAAAGGTTTGAGCAACAGAGAGCTTTGGTCCAGGCACCTGAATAAGATCCTTATGTGAATCAAGTGCCATTTACTAATCCAAACTCTACACTGTTAAAGCTTTTCTCATTCCTTATTATTTTTCTATGCACTCCCTTTGTAGGAATTACACATGTGGTTTGTTCTTTTGTCCTCCAGAGCTCACTGCATTGAGGACACCCTTCATGCTTGTTATCTGTCCTTTACCAACTCTGCTAATTATTCATAATGTTTGCTATAGTTTTTATGTAGTAAACTCACCATAGCAGTGTGATTATCTGTGAAATGCAGTGTGTGGGCCAATATTTATCCATTTTATATTTTGACAGGTAATCATACTCTCAAATCCATGCTCTCACAAAACCTAAGGCTGTGCTGGAATCCCAGCATCTGTCACTCAAAAACTGACACCACTCAAAACTGACAATGTGTAATTGCTTATAGACCTGATATCCAAATATCTTATTCTATACTTCTTTCTATATGACATAAAACTATAGTGCACTACAAAAAATAGACTACATGAGCTGTGACATCAAAATCCTTTTCCGTCTCCCGAGAATGTTCGTGTCTTTGAAAGGATCTCTTCACCTACATACTACTACTACTCTTCTGCTAAGTATTCCATGCAATAAAGTCATCTTGTTTATGATTTCACTAATTCTCCTTTGAAATGTGTGATAAAGTTATAATGTAGATTGCTGAGACAGTCTTTCCTCATTTCTCCTTTAAAATCACAACAACATTCTTAGGAAATCTATACTAGCTCTGAAGAGCTAGGAAAGTAGATAAGACCTTCAATGACAAGCAAATGACATTGTGTGTTCTCTGATAAGAGATAGCATCTAAACTGATCTAATTATTTGTTCCTTAGTCATTTAGATTACTGAGTGTGCTGATCTGCTTTTTGGTGATGCCTATAGATGTTGTTTCTGGCCTTTTTAGGAATCATTCCAAAATGCATCTATAATTTCAAGCTGGTTTTTGAATATCATATGTTTGAGGTGCCTTATTTTCCTGATACATTTAATCTGTTTGGCTTGCACAATTCTCGTTTGACCTGGAGCAGTAGTCGTTTTGATTTTACAGGGTACATTGATTATAAGCCTCTCAACAAATCCTTTCTTTTTTTCTGAAAAAAAAAAAACTAAAAATGTTTGGTGGATTCTTTTTTTTCATTTGTGCATCATTCTATTTAAACACACAAAACAGTAATATATTCAGAATACATTTAGAATTTAGAATATATTTTGAAAAGGCACAATTGTCTTATGTTCATTTGTCAGTATAACTATTCCTTAGTGTTATTGAACTGTAAAGATCCTGTAAAGGACTAGTAGTACTACTAGTAAAGTCCACTGTCCTTTTTTTATCAGGAAAATATGTTGAGTATATCTCCTTGTTCATGTCAGGCAGCAGAGACAGTTACAGTTGCAAGTGATGTTTATTTAAAAAGACTAGCAAACAATCCAAAAAGTGAGATAGAAAATCGCATAAATGAGACAAAATCCAAAAATCGAGAACCCAAGAAGTAGAACACAATAGAAAACCAGAACAGAAAAAAACACAGAAAGGCTTGGTAAGTCTGGCAGGAATACACTGCGTACACCCAAAAGGCAGGATGGTAGTAGAATGAGCTCATCACTGGGATCCTGGGGGTGGGGGGATTGGGGTAGAGGGTGCTGGATACATACATTATAAGGAGTCAGTTTGGTGGTGTTGGAGCCTGCTCAATATGACAACAAAGAAAAGTGCCCAACGTGCCTGGCGAGAGTTCAGTTGTTTGGCTGTCTTAAGGTACTCTATGTTTTTGTGATCTTTGAAGATTGCGAAGGGTTGTGCTGTCTCTTCCAACCAGCGGTGCCACTCCTACAAACCTAGTTTCACAGCCAGTAACTTTCAATTGCCAATGTCGTAGTTCCTCCCAGCAGATGAAAGTTCCTTAGAGAAGAAAGCTACAGGGCAAAGCTTGGGCTTCTCTCCAAACTGCTGTGACAAGACAGCTCCAACTCCTGTCTCTGATGGATCCTCTACGATGAAAGCCCAAGAGGGTTCCGGATGCTTTAGGATGGGGGCTGTGGTGAGAGCCTTTTTTAAGCTTCCCTGATAGCATCTTCAGCAGCAGAGTTCCAGCTCAGATGTTTAGGTCCCTTCTTCAGATGTGAGGTGGGGGCTGCAAAGGAGCTGAAACCTGGAATGAATCTCCTGTAAAAGCTGGCAAAGCTGAGAGAACTCTGTAGCTGTTTGATATTGCTGGACACTGGCCAATCTGTGACTGCTGACACTTTGCATTGATCCATAGTGACTCCCTCGGGGCTGATGATGTATCCTAGGAATGAGATCTTGTGCATGTGAAACTCACATTTCTTGCCTTTGATATACAGCTGGTGTTGGAGAAGGCGAGCAAGAAATTGTTTGACATGGAGGATATGGGACTCTTTGGAAGGTGAGTATATCAGACTATCATCGACGTAAGTGATGACAAATATGCCTAGCATGTCTAGGACATTATTTGTCAAGCACTGGAACACAGGGAGTGCAAGAAAGGGAGTGCGTAATGCCATACGGCATTGCGCAATAATTATATGCGCTGTGTAGGTTGAGTTTGGTGAAAATCTGGGCTGTGTGAAGCTCTTCCAAGGCTGATGGAACTAAAGGAAGAGGATAATGATATTTGACTCTGATTTGGTTGAGCCCTCTGTAGTCTATGCATGATCAGAGTCTGGCCCTTTTTTTCCACAAAGAAGAAGCCAGAGGAATGGGAGAAGTGAAGGGGTGGATGTACCCTTGTTTAAGTGCCTCATCGATGTACTCCTCCTTAACCTTGTTTTTGGCCAAGGGCTGCTGGCTTTGGCTTTGCTGAGCACCTCCTTGAACTCTAGGTATTCGGAAGGGATATACACCTGTGAACTGGGTTCAGGGCTCTCCACAGAGGTTGAGGCAGCTAGGAGACAGGGAACACGGAGACAGTGAGCGAAACAATGCATGGACCAACAGGTGATTTCTTTTCTAGTCTGAGGGTTATGGAGGGGGAATCCAAGAACAATCCGATGTTTCGTGGTTACTGTGATGAGGAAGATGATTTGTACTTGATGGAGGGTGCTGACCAGTAGCATGAGGGGTTTGGTGCATAGAATGACAATTCCATTTCCTATGGGTCAACCATCCAGAGTCTGAATGTGCACAGGATGCTGTACTGGATGAGTGGGGAGATTGAGCTTCTCAACGAGGGCTTGGTTAATGAAATTCCATCTGCTCCAGAATCACTGCTGACAGAATATAATTCTATTTCACATTCTTCCTGTCCTAAGACCTGGATACCTTCTTGTACACTTGCGCTCACTGCAATGTCACATCGTGACTATATGACAATATTTTGTTCAAAAATACCCTTGTCAACAGCTATCTGTTCCTTTATTCTTCTTGCCTCATGCATTGGATCACTGGCAGCACACTGAGATTTGAGCCAAGTCTGAGACATTTTCTCCTTGCTGAGCTTTTTTTTGTATTTGCTTTTGTTATCAATCAGTGATTAAATCAGTTTCTGGAAAAATTATCTGAAGAATTGGCTTATGATATCAATTGCTAGGTGTTCCAAGTGGGTTTCCCTTAGAATAGCGCTCTTAGAGGTGACACATTAAATTGCAGGTTTCCACTATATACACAGCCGCAGCTCCGTGACAGCCATGACTAATGAACTATAATGCAGGATTCATGTTGATGTGGTCAATGTATGAGCTCTCTGATGAGTGATAAGCAGAATAAAAAGCTGAAAAGAAGTTCAGAGTCTCTTCTGCTGTGTGTATATGACCTAGGGTCAGATATGGTTCAGCTAAATTCAATGATGTTAAAGCTGTAGACCTAGAGCTTTGTACAGTGAGAACCCATGCCCTTGACCAGAGTTCTCAACATAGGTCTCCTCATATGCAAAATGCTATGTGCAAAACTAGCATATTGAACATAGCATATTGAGCAGAACTGCACTCTTGACCAATCTAATTTTTGGCCAGTCCCAGCTATAGTTAGCACAGTGTGTGCTGCTGGGCACATGTAAGTCAGATCTGCTGAACCTGCCCTTTGTACTAGTGGCCAAAGAAGCCTTATAGAGAAGAGCACATGTTTCAGTAACTAAATGACCTGAGGCACAAGGATGCTGCTGTATCTGGATGACTGGCTTGTGTCTGCCCCTACCAAGGAGTAGGTCACCTGAGAAGTGTCCTCTCTCTTTGTACACATTGTGGCTCTTGGTCTCACAGTGAACTGGAAGAAAAGCTCCCTACTACCAAAACAAACAAGTGTCAAGCTAGATTCAACGAGAATTCTAGACAAGGTAAAGTGTCTATCTACATCTTTAAAAATATATGTATCAGCCATTGCTGTGCACCACAGCACTATAGGTGGTGTCTCACTAGGTACTCATAAACTTGTCACAGCCTTTTTGAAGAAAGTGAGACACCTTTCTCCAAGAACCTAGCCTGGGATCTCAATCTTGTGAGCCTATCAGGGCCAGAGTGAGATTGATCACAATGACTATTTTGACTATTTTTAAAGATATTCTGCAGTAAGCACCAACTACCACACAAATTCAATAAATATACGCAAAAAACTAACAGGCCTAAAATAAATATTAAAAGTTATAACTAATTTCAAATGAATACATTATCAAAATTATATTTTGACTAAGACAAGTCAAACTTAAATTTTTCATGCTTCAACAAATCAGTTATTCATAAATATCCCAGCAATACTCTGAAAATCCCTTGATGGTATAATTACTAAACACTAAACTGAAAGTAGCTTGAAGATGAGGGAAAGATCAGGTGTTCATCTGTTACAACTGAAAGACCCAGAGAGCTCCCCTGCCCCCTTGGTTCCAAGTGATGTGGCAAGAAAACCATTTCATTTCAACATCCTGCATGGGCTCATAAGTGGAGGATGTTAGTGACAAAAAAAATGTTTGAGGTCCCAGGCTGGTCTCTTGTTGTAATAGGCAGAGGGGTCTCACCCATTCATCAAGGTTGTAACAAGTTTATGAGTGCCTAGTGAAGCACCATGTCTCATGCTGCAATGTGAAACAATAGCTGCTATGTACACTCTACCATACAGCAACATAATCGAAGTACACACCATATGAAAACATACAAGGCCTGTGTTTCTTGCATTTACTGGCATTGCTATGGGCTGTGCCTCCTTCTGAGAGGCCAGACAAATAGGTGCAGATGTTCCTGCCTAGGGTGCCAGATTGTTTCACCTGTCCATGACCAAATTAACAGAGGAAACCAGGGTCTCACTGGCCATTTTGGAGCCACAAGCAGAGTTCTATGGCCTCGATCAATGGTAGACCAGTCATGGGACAATGCATCCTGACCTAGCAGGCTGCTTCGTCAGGGAAAACCTTAGTTGACAATGTGCTGTTGCCAAAAAACATTGAAAAAAAGGTCTACCTGTGCCTGGCAGATCTTCTTCCAAATCTGGAACAGGAACTCTGGAGGCAGACACCATTACGCTAGACATATGTACTGTCTTGATATTGTATCCACTACAACATTATACCTTCTGGCAAATGAGTCACTCTCAGTAAGACTAACTGTGTTTGAACCCATTTGTGTAGTTTTTGTACCAAGCAAAGGCTTGATATGATATGATACATGCTTGAGCATCCATCACATTAAAGTAAAAACCTCCTGTTCCACTCAAAATAGATGACCTTTCTGGCAAGCTTTCTTTAAAAAAACAACCAACCAACCAAACAACCAAACAACCAACTGAACAAAGAATAGTCCATCTCCTATTCCTATCTGTATTTGTATTTGTTTACAATGTATTATCTATTCAATCTGAAAAATGCATTCATATTCAGTTGATACTTTATAATTGTACAGTTATAATCCCACTATCCAGTGTCACCCAGAAGAGGATTTGTTCCCTTTTGAGTCTGGTTCCTCTCCATGTTTCTTCGTCATGTTGTCTCAGGGAGTTTTCCCTTGCAATTGTCACTTCCGCTCATTAGGATTCTAAATCTACATGCGATTTCTGTAAAGCTAATGATAAAAGCCCTAAACAGATAAAACTCTTGAACTTGAATGATTTTACCAAATGATGACTTAATTCTTTTGTGGGGAGAGTGATGCAGCATGGCAAACATTTGAATGGTTTATAGTTATAGTTAATGTTGTGGAATGTCCGACAAGTTATACAAATTGGTTTCTGTTCGCACTTAAATTGTAGCTGCGATTCCTATCTAGCCTCGCTCTTCTCTCTCTCTCTCTCTCTCTCTCTCTCAAGAAATTGGAAAGCTTAAACTCCTCTCTCCTGAAGACTTTCCTTTGCTGATAAGATCCTTCTACAAATGTTAAATAAATGTCTATAAACAAAAAGTGTGTATGTTGGGTACGTTTTTCGTTGTTAAATGCCAACACTTTTAAAATCTTATTGAAAATCTTTTTTTTTTTTTTTTTTAAATACACTGTTTTTTAGTCTTACATTATGTGGAGCGTCCGCAATACAATTTCATGTGCATGAGTTGTTACTATAGAAAAAATAATGTACTAGAATGAGCACTTTAATATTAATCTGACATTCATGTTACAGCCGGAACTACTTTTCGAGCTGTTCTGTTATAAGAAATAATGCACACCTACTGACCAGTCAGATCTGAGCATTCACCCATACTGTGCAATAAATAGGCATAAAACAGGAGCTACCCATGCTGAGATTTTCTGAACTACATACAGGGGTAAAACATTACAAAACATAAAAGTAAAAAAAGGATCCTTCTTGCACCTAACTTAGAGTGTCAGTATGTGTAAGAGTTACCTGGATTTTGCAAGACAATTCACAATGTTGATAGCTCCTGCAATTTCCTACAAGGAAGTGCCACAAATGCCTCTAGCATTTGTGTTGAAAATGCAGTTCTTCCAACCTGGCAGAAGCAAAGACAGAATTGAGTATGAAGTTTGAATATTAGCTCATCTATGCTACATTGTTCCCTTCCTAAAAGCACAGAAAAAATTTTGCCTTTCCATGTAATATCCTTATTTTATCACAGACATCTATTATATGGAGGTGAATAAAGCAAAAAAAAAAATGGATAGATGGATGGGAAATGGAACAATCTGTATTTAAGTAAATAATTGAATAGACTCAATTTTAGGAAGTTGGCAAACAGAGTCTGGTTAATGTTTTCACCATGGTGCTGAAATAGTTTGAGACTGCATTACCCAACATCAACATCATCTTGTTCGCTCTGGAGAGCCCTTGAGAATGTTATTAGCTTGGTGTTTGCCTTGCCATTTTCCACCCGAGGCAGATGGGTAATTACCCAACTAATAGTCTGATTGAGAGGAATCAGATGCAGTGGCTCACCCAATTAGATGATACATTAGCTTTCTTTCTATGTAAGCAGCTAATGTGTGAAGCAAAGTGGCATTTTCTTTTTCTATTGGCCTAAGAGAATGGACTAAGTCTTCATCACCTCAAAAAGCATTCGGAATGCAAATTACACCCCTCTAACAAACAAAAAGTGCACTGGATGCTGAGGATATTTGTGTTTGATGCGTCATAAGTTACAGTGGACTACATTGTAAATAATGAAAATGTAAGGAGATTTTTTTTGGTGCAAGTGCTGTTGTTTTTGACAAAGAATTTTTTGTGATGGGTGGGGGGTGGGGTGGGGGGGGATTAGAGAATAAATGCATTTGAGCGAATCTGTCTTATCTACATGACAAAGAGGCACATAAAACTAAGTGCATGCACAGTATTGGAATATTTAATAGCACGTCCATGCCCAAAGCATTATAATGAACTCAAGTCATTCTTTTGTGGCATGGTTATTAGAGTCTCTGAATGATGCTTGCAGAAGAACTACCACATCTTTATCTTTGTTTGAGCTCCTCTCTGGGTGTTGCTGTGTGTTGAGCAGCAGCCAAACACATTAGAGCACATCTGTCCACTCATGCTCACCAGTGCAGCCAACTCTTTCTCACCATTTTCTGAAGAGCTCTCATTGCTGCCATTGTTCACCTTCTCTGACAATTCTCTTCTCAGTACCCCTCCTTGACAGCTTTTCAGAAAAAAAGAAAACATACAAACACAAACCTCACTTTGTTATTGGGCAATACTTAGTAGCAGAGTAGGTGAGGTGTTGTGTCGCTGTTCTGTGTGGTTTATTCTTGATGAGTACTTAAATCTATACACAGCACACAAATCTATACAGTACATGTATATTGTGTATTATGTAGACTTAGAATAATATGTTTTATTAATAAGTATCATAAGCATGCCTAACAGATGATAAACACATTTGATTTTGCGTTTGTAAGTGTTGTTTATACAGACATGTAGCCATCAAATCACAGCATATAGTAAGTCAATGCTTAAAAAAAATAATTTAAAAAAACAGCAAAACGTATTGTATCCTGGTGTGAATTAAATGCTCTAATGAATAAAATGTGTATTATTAAACACTTCTTCAATAGTAAATCTAGAACTTCAGTATTTCAACTGCATACCCTGAATCTATCTCATTTTAGGAATTCATTGAGTATTAGCAATGTCAAACTTGAGGCATACCAGACCTACCATGATATTGTGTATGGCTGTGATCCTGTCGTCATCAAACCTTACTCACATTTTCTCATTGGAAATTATCCAACTCTCAGACACAAAATGGGTGTAGCAGAGACTTCGAGAGCATAAAAAGTTATTAGAGGTAGAAAGTACATTGAAGGTATCATTATATGGCCAAATGGCCTTCGTGGAAAATGGTTCACCATGGAGAGGGGGAAAAAAAACACCCTGAGGGTGCACTTGAATATTGTTACTAAACAATGACCCTGAGTGGCTCCTCGCCATCCAAATGTCAACATTCACACTTGGAGGCATATGTGTGTTTTATTCTAGGACGTTGAGTGCCGTCTAAAGAACAATTATTCCTATAATCTCCACTGGCTAGATGGAAAAAGAGACATATTCTTCACTGTCTGAAAAAAAGAATCTGTTATTATGAAACACAAAGGCCACGTTACAGATATAATAGATCCTCAAAAAAGCTTTTGTGCTCTGCAGAATGTTATACAGTTTCATGAATATACTTAAGCTTTGATAAGCACTTTCAATGTTTGCAACAGAGAGAAGGAAAGAAGTGTTACACAATATTGAATTTTACTGGATGAAATGTTCACAGTATTAGCGTTAACAATCCAGTGCTTGGCAAAATATTGTATGTTTTTTATTGAATTTTTGTTTGCCTTAAATTCTTTTGCATTAGGCTTTACAAAGAGACATGACAAAGGAATGGATTAAGGACCTGTTGGCTTAGCATTTCCCACTCTTGTAACTCCACTCACCATCCACTTTATTAGGAACACCTGTACACCTGCACATTCATGCACTTATCTAAGCAGCACAATGCAAAAAATCACACAGATACAGGTCAAGGGCTTCAGTTAATGTTAATATCAAATGTCAGAATGGGGGAAAATGGCATGGTTGTTGGTACCAGATATTTCAGAAACGGCTGATCTCCCGGGAATTTCACACACAACAGTCTGTAGAGCTTACACAGAATGGGGTGAAAAACAAAAACTTTCTGTGAGAAAAGGGTCTGTAGGTTGAAACACCTTACTGATGAGAGAGATCAGAGGAGAATGACCAAACTGGTCTGAGCTGACAGGAAGACTATAGTAACTCAAATAATCACTCTTTAAACCATGGTAAGCAAAAACGCATCTCAGAACACACAAAACATCAATCCTTGAGGTGCATCAAGAACAGCAGAAGAGCACATCAGGTTCCACTCCTGTCAGTCAAGAACAAGAATCTGAGGCTATGATAGTCACAGGCTCACCAAAACTGGACGGTGCCCATGATAGCCTCAGATTCCTGTTCTTGGAACTTGATGTGGTCTTCTGCTGCTGTAGCCCATCCACCTCAAGGTTAGATGTCTTGTACATGCTGAGATGCTTTTCTGCTCACCACGGTTGTAAAGAGTGATTATATGAGTTACTATATCCTTCCTGGCAGCTCGAACCAATCTGGCCATTTTCCTCTGACCTCTCTTATTAACAAGGTGTTTCCACGATTTTAACGAATCACGATCCATGCATTTTATCACGAAATCACGAAAAATCACGAATCACGAAAAATGCATTTTATGCATTGTGCTGCTGCTGCATGATTGGCTGTTTGGAAAACTAAAATAAATAAATAAATAAAGAGCAGGTGTACAGGTGTTCCTATTAAAGTGGATGGAGCATGTATTTATTATTAGCTTCTCTGAGGTTACTAAAAATATGCTTTAAGATGAAAAATATTTATAAGAGAGAATAAAATGATATAAAATGAGAACTTAAGTTTTTTGTCTACTGACAAGTCAGTCTACTCTTGTTGATCTCATTCCTCAGCTAAAGCAGAAAATCAATAAGTACTGTTGCTCCCTTTGTAAACCATCTTACCGATTTCTTGTGAGTGATTTGTTATTATTGGTTTGTTATATATTCAAAACAAGTTAGCTTCTCTTTTTTTAATATTAGTGCCATTACTTCCATCGTGCTTATCGAGGTTATTGAGAACATCCACCTTATACATATACTGATTGTGCATTTTATCACATATAGCCGCTATGAAGGTGTGCAATTACTGAATGTAGTCCATCCATTGCTATACATAATGTGTCAGCCCCCTTCTACCACATCCATCAATGGAAAGGGGCCACCATAGGACCCCTAATTGTGACAAAGCAGCATCACAGAAAGACCACTGATAAGCAAGTAGCAAGGAAAACTCCATATCCATAATCCATGATCCATTTATATGAGTGGGATGAAACAGATATGCTGGTTGTTAGTACACAGCATATGAAAGTTGATTTAATTAGTTTAGGATATTAGGATTTAAAGATGAGACTTTCAAAAATGATACATAAAGCTCCAATGGGAAGTGTGAACCTCATGGGAGGTTACTAGAGGTTGATAATAATTATAACTGGAGTGCCAGCATCATATACAGAAGACTATTAAACAATTTCCAAATCAGCAATCCTTCTGACTGCTACCTGATATTTTTCTACTCAAGGCCAATTCACACTGGACACATGAAACTTTTTATCAACGTCTGTGAGGAGGTATCACTTCCAGTTTAACATAACAGAGCTGTGAGTAGAGTGTAAACTCCATAGACGTCCATTGATATCACACAACCAAGCATTCTATACACTGTTAACTTTATTTAATACCATAATCTAGATGTCATGATTGTGCAACCTGCAGATTTATAGAAAGGTCTTTGTTTGGTTTGTACTGATGCTCATGGATAACCAGAAACAAGTCCAGTGTGAATTTGGTGTCAGTTGTTTAGCAGCTTTGAAAAATTCAAATAAGAATTAGATGACATTAACTAAATAATTAACTAAGGAATTGACTATTAACTAAGGAATAAACTATTAGGAATATAACTATTTGACTAGCCAAAATGTAAGGTATTCGCCTAGCACATTGGAGTCTAATGGAGTAGGAAGTTACATTTGTACATGGCATTTATATGGTAAGTATGTTTTAAATATTTATATTGTAATGATTCCTCTACCAACATTTAAAGGCCTGAAATCTTAATGATTTTGTATAAAGTGATGTGATGGCAAAATAATGAAGCTATTGTAGTTTTACGGTTTACATGGTCTCAGCCTCAGATAGTCCTAACCTAGGACATGGAGCATCTGATGTCTTTTGTCTTCTTTTCAGGCCACAACTTTCAAAATGTTTTTGGAGGCGAAACTTTTGAACACCTGCCAATTCCTACCTACTAGCCAGCTCTCCCCTATCATACGACAGCTACCAACCGAGACGGTAAAGGCTAACAAGGAGGTTCGTATTTTTCTTTTCTTTTCTTTTTTTTTTTTAAATGCAGCCTTCAGTTTCCTTTAAACAATTCTGCATGTCTTATCCAAACTTCTATAAGATAATGTTTCTCAGTAATAATTTATTTACACTGGTTGCTTTAGATATGAGATATGTTAGGTGTTAGGTTTGATGATCTGATTTTAGAAGTAGATTGTTAAAACAAGTTTTTAAGTTTTCCCTGTGTATTTTTGTTTTGATTTGAGACAAATAAACTGTCTTAATAAAGAAACCTATATAAGGTATTAAAGCAGCTAGTCATTTTCTCTGCTGCCTGACCTTAATTGTCACATAGGTATCTGCAAAATGACAATTGGCAAATAATAATAATAATAATAATAATAATAATAATGATAAAATTGAGACAATTAGAAAATTGTTGTACTTTACAAAAACAATAATGCAAGTTTTGGATGCATTGAAAATAAAATCAGGTGCAAAGTACTCACACAATATGCATATATGTGCACAAAAACAACACATACTGACAGATGTTTAATTGAATTTGAATGAATATGGTGTCAGTGAATTTCACCCTTCAACAAAGTGGCTTACTTATGGAATGAGCAAGCAGTCTGTTGGCCCTCACCGCTCTCCCTCACCTCTTCTGTGATGGGCAGGCTGGTGTGAGTTGCTGTCAGGGGGCTTCTAGCAACCTTCAACTCTGCCTCAGCTTGTAGAGGTTGCTGCAGGCTATTGCACTGCCTTTGACTGTTAATGAATGTCAACAGGTGGAACCTTATGGCTCTAGTGACACTCTACCAATAAGTCTGAACAACAGACTGGCTGATGTCTATTTCACTAAACTATGACAATGATCACTGCTTTTTTGTGATGGTAATAATAATATGCCCAGTTTCATATAGTTGCATTTTTTTATTGAATAAAGCATGTAAACAATTTACACTATACAAAGGTTTATATAAAAATATTACATTCAGAACCACAATTTAGATGACATATCTGGCCTGTAATAAGCAAAGTTGTAAATATCTTAAAAGGAAAAAAAAGGAAAAGAAGATATAAAACTATAAAACATGAAGATGCAAAACTAAATATCCAAATTTTCTTTATGTTTATGCGTCGGTGTAGCTAATGTAATTCAGACCAGTGGAGACATGTACATCATTGTTTCACCAATCACATATTGTCATTTTATTATAAGCTCTTAATGGCCGTTGCGTTTATTGTAATTTACATTTACATCAAACAAAAAAATTCAAGAGACCTTATAATTAAGGGGCAGCAAGGCATAATTGAGCCATATTTACATGGGCGTTTGCTTAATTAATGAAGTTACTGGCCATCTTTTGTGCACTTGTATTAGGAAATGTTATTATTTGCATTCTTTCAGTTTCTTGTGATGTACCTATTAAATGCCATGCTCTGAATTAATGAATGACCTCGACTGCACATTCAAAAGATGGCCTTCACAAAAGCTCCTTCCATTATAAGTGCAGCCCCAGCTAAAGAAGAAGTGCTGTGCCTCGTCTGCCATTTCTCCTTCCATTCAACTGGAAACTGCAAAGCTACTGTAATTGATGGAATAGGGAAAAATGATGCAGCTGGAAGAAAAAGACTCAAAAAGCAGTGTCCTTGTGACTTGTGGTAGAAAGGTACTTTCTTAAATGTCTTCTAATTATTAAAAATTTAAGCAGGGCTACAATTGTATGCTACAATATGAAACTAGTATGTTGAATTCCTGCAAAAAATGGTTAAGAACACTCCGCCATTCGTGAACAACTGAATTCTTACATCTAAAATAACAAAAAGCTAGACTATACAACTCAAACTATCTCATACTTCACTTTTAAAATTCTAACAGAATTATGTAAGTTCCTACAAAAAGAATTGACTAGCCCTAACGTTAAATACCTAATTAAATAAATGAATAAATTAAAATAAAATTACATACAGTGCCTAAATCCTGAGTCATCCTGAGTCAAATTTTCTAAGGCACTGAAAGAAGAGAACAGAATAGTGAATGGCATAAAGACATATTTAAAAGTGTTAAATGAGCTGTTCATTCTCCACTGTGTATAAGCAGGTTTATGTTTTGACATATTTTATACTCAACAATACATTTAGGAATACACTTCTTTGCCCCTGATTCATCAATGTTGCCTAAAAATGAACACAGCTTTGATTGCACCAAAGTAAATACGAACAATTCTGCATCTGATTTATGAGACATTAAAATGAGCAGTAATTTGAGCACAAATGATGAATCTGCTTCAGCAGCGTGGATACAAGCTCTTGCTCACTAGTTCCCATGGCATATCCATATGGCATGCATCAATTTACCTTCATATACAACTCATTTACATTAAAAACACCCTCATTTGTGCAGGTCTGATTATGAGCCAATAAAAGAAAAGCAGGCTATCCAGATCTGAGGAAGGAAAGAGCCATCCAAATGGAGAGGAGAAATATTAGTTTGATTCAAGCTGAGTTGAAGGTGCTTTTGTTCCAGGTTGTCACAAATAAAATGACAGATATGGAAGTGTTTAAGACCATAATTAGACTGAAAACTGAGCCATTTTCCAACCTCACCTGCAGGGAGTTACTCTATTTTTTTTTTTGTTAGGTTTATTCGTTTTAGAACTTTTGTTAAGTCAGCTTTAACTGTAAATCTAACTGAGATTTACACAAAAATTATACACATTATTACTACATCTTTGAACAGCCCACTTGTCCAAGTCAGCCTTTCGTACAAAAATGCATAGATTACTCAATTGAAGAACTAATGAGCTGATAACCACATTTGTGCTTTTGTCTTACATACTGATTAAAATGACATATTGAATCAAATTACTTATTACTTATAATCTTATTACCTGCGATTGTGATTACCAAAAATATTTGGAGTGTTTTATATTGTTTACTTATACTACATTACCTAATACAGCCTTCTTGCTATACTTATTGTTGATATTGATTTAGATTATTTAGCTAAAAATCTTTTCAGGTTGTTTGAATATTACCCTGGAAATTTACATGCACGCTCACCCGACGTGAGTTTGATTGTACAGAAGATGAAACTGATAAACAAGGAAGCTGACTTTGATTGCATGTCACTTTGTTAAATAAGGGTCATACCATTACTATTTTCCAAATAAACCAACTATTTCCTTTCTCTAGTCTTCTGATGCATGCTATGCCTGACAATAAAATAGACAAAACACCACTGAACCACCACATTTTCATGTTGGGGCTATGGTCTGAAGCGCCTGCCTGAGGCTTTGCTTAGGCTCAGCACCAGAGGATCAACAGCCATCCCCTGCCAACACTAAGAGTAAAGCTAAGAGTGATAGCTTTACTAATTGCCACTATATTTTTAATTTCTACACAAATTACACTGCACTATTTGAAACCGACTATCAAATCTTTGTTGTCCCTTCCACCTTGCTTGCAAAACACAAACTCATTATGGAGACAAACCATCATCTTTATCCAGGCAAACACACAACAGCTTGTCTGCTTGGGAATTAATTGGGAATTAATTGCTACAAAATAACTGGTCTCAGTTCTTTTGTAGCAATATCTGCACTTCAGGTGTTATGCACCACTGTTATTACTGTACTCACGCCTCCTTTATGCAAAATGATACTGAAAGCTTTGATTCCAGGTTGCGTTCTGCAAGGAACAGTGGGTGACAATTCATTAAATAAGAACAGAAAAACTCCTAACTGGCTACAAAAGCATTTGCAAGTTGTAACATCTGCCAAAGGGGGTGTTGTACTTTAAGTAACCCTAACCCTAGTTATTGACTTTGAAGGGTGTTGCAAACGTTATGTTAATCAAATATAAAGTGCATTAATATTTGCAGAAAATTTTTATTTAAAAAAAAAAACAAAAAACAGTTTGCTCTTCAAAAAGCAATAAAATATCTGATTTGGCCAGGGGTGCCCAAACTTATGCATACAACTGCAAATGTGTGATTCATAGTCTTTTAATTTTATGGATTGAAGGAGGAACCTATGTTTAGCCTTGCCAAAAGCACATTCACAAGTTCGTGTCATGCCTTTCTCCATCTCTCGCCCCTACACTGGACCCCCTTTTACCACAGCTTACACTGACCTCCACCCATCTTTCCCTGACTGTGGCAGCCATCTCTTTATCACCCCCACCCACACCAAAGCCATAATTCCATCTGAAAGCTTCCCATACGACAGAGCCATTGTGCTACATTCTCTTCATTTGCTTATTCTGAGTGTCTTCGTCTGTTTATGAAGAGTGGCAGACAAGTGCCATTAAGGTTGGGGTGTGTGGTGGGGAGGTAGAAGGGTGAAGGGAGACATGGAGAAAATTATAAGGGAGGAGGAATAGGGGAAAATGCTAACAATGAGTGCACAAGTACTGTAAATACATGCATTCTTCAAATATGCTGGTACTTTGTGTACACCAGGCTGTCTATCTTAGCGAGCTGCACTCTGTTGATTTTATAATACCCCCTCATTTCCTTTCTTCCATGGAGGACTCTGTTGTTATGCCCATTATTCTCTTTCCAAGAGCTTTCTCACATCCTCAACCATCATTATGGGCCTTGAGTGCTGCTTATGCGCTTTCATTTTTTAAACAGAGATCTTAATAAATTGCATCGATTATCCCTCATGCTGTGATCATACTTGGGACCACATCTGCAATTCCCAGGACCTGGTATTAACAGCTGACTGGCATGATCCCATCAAAGGTGTACAGCCAAGAGAGATCGCCGTTCACACATGATAATTTTATATGTCTCGTGAGTGTGTCCTCAGTGACCACCTCTGATCATGTTTCACTAGTCACAGGGTTGCTAAATCTATCAAAATCAATACTATGCCACATCAAGCCTGGACCCAATATACTAACCAATACCGAAGAAAAAACATAAACAAAGACCTTATATTTAGCCATTGGATGGCATTTTTAAATTAATTTCAGTCATATCGGTTGATAAAAGCTACCAACTCATGCTGTCATATGGCTATGCGGCATCTTGTGAAGCGTTCACATTCATACATAGTGTAACCAGAGCTACATCTACTACACAGTGTAGCATAGAGGATTACGTTCACTGTCATTGCATATATCTGAAACCTCTTTACGGCCTCACAAGCTCCTCAGAACTCCGCACCTCAGTAGCGTTTAAGTAAAAAAAAAAAAATCTTAGATCTGAATACTGATATGACAATGTTTGTATTCATTCATCACTACACATGCATAATTCAACCCTGAACCTATCTCTACTGTGCTCTGTATCTTTTTGTCTCTTTATCTCTTTAGTGGAGAATTTAGAAATATCCCCTGATCAAAAGTGAACACAGAAGCAAAACTAAATCTTTTTCTCTCTCTTCATTGTCCCACTAGTCCTCTTTGTGAACTTTGTACCAAAGCCCAGATGAATAAAAATGGCCAGCCGTTTGACAGAGTGGATGGTATGTGGAGCCATCTGTTTTGGAGGACACCCAAAAATCTTGTATATGGGCCATACTTAGCTATCCCACTATTCCATTCCAAGAGTGCACTAGCCTCCTAATCAAGCAGTGGGCCATATACTGCCCATCTCTTGGCTGGCTTTTTTTCCACAGTACAATTAAGTAATTTATTCCTTTCTTCACCCTCCTTTTTAATGAATCCAAACCACAAACAAGCCCCAGTTGCTCCTATTCAAGGCTTGTGATTGCATCTGGCAGTAATTGCTGCAAAGCCTGAAGTGGGAATGGGATGGAAGCACATTGTTTTGGGGGTAATAGGTGAAGACCTGCCTCTCTTGACCTGTAATACATTAGTGTCAGTGAACATTTGGCAGCCCTCAAATGATTAGCAATGAAGATGAATTGAGCAAAAAAAAAGGAAAAAAGGAAAAAGGTAGAAAATCTGTCTCATCTGAAACACTGGGGTCTGCATACATTTGCATGCTGATTAGTTGTTCTTTTGTCTGTGTTCCTAATTATTATGACACATAATGTCTTCATCATGCAAGATTCAGATCTGTTGTTCAAAATTTATTTAGGGAGAGTAGAGAAAAGCTTTACTGATTCTGCTCTGGCACTTGCATATTTTATGTTTCTCTTTAATTGGGAATAGATTTGACTGTTGCACAGTGGAGTGAGTGTTTTCAATCTTGCCTTTTAAAATCATTTTTTTTTGCTCTTGTTGACAAACAAACAGGTAACATCCCCTGTATTAAGGTTGTTTTAATATGCACTTGGCATTTTGGGAATTTTGTTGGAGAGGTCAGTCTTGCTTTGCCTGAACGTACAAATATTGCACAAACATCTGCAGTTCTGTAGTTTTCTTTTCTTTCTTTTCTTTTTTTTTCCATGTATTTGCAGTAAAATCTTAGATTTTAAATTGTGAAGCATGATGACTTTTTAAGTCTCTGCATAATGCCAGATTTTATTATTATTATTACGTTTTACCCATAGAGGACAAAAGGTTAAAGGTTTCTCACAATATTAGTCAATGCATTGTCCTTTGACCTTTGTCATTTATGTGTGACATATACTTTTCACCTGAAGACTGATAAGGGTCCTGCAGAGGGTATCAACTGCTTACATGTACACAAAGAAAGCAGCATTTTGGCAAATGTCATACATTGACTAGCAGGTACTGTGGATGCATGCAGAAAATTGTATGTTTATCAAAAATGTGAAAATACCGGGTAAATAGTTGTGTTGACAATAAGATACATTTAGGTCGTACATTGAAGCTGGAATATGTCATTTTTGTTTTTTCTGGGTTAAACAAATAGCATTACAAATAAGGAGCATGACAAAACCCAAGCTAAAAAAAAGATTTTTCAACCTTCTTGAACAGTAGAATGATTTAGATGATTTAGTTGTTTGCTAACTAGATTTTCTTTTTCATTTTTCCAGTTTTTTATGCATTGGTCATTTTTCTTTTACCATAGGAGACATAATTTCTAAAGTGTTTTGCATTACTGACCAAAACTGCAAACCATTTGCATTGAGCCCTTTCCTAATATGCTAACAAAGGTTGTCTGAAGCTGTAAAAAAAGAAGCCACCTTCTTCCATTCCTCCATGGTCCAGTTCTGATGCTCACATGCCCATTGTAGGTGCTTTCAGGGGTGGACAGGGGTCAGCATGGCCACTCTGACAGGTCTGCGGCTACGCAGCTCCATATGCAGCAAGCTGTGATGCACTGTGTGTTCTATCATAGCCAGCATTAACTTGTCCAGCAATTTGTGCTACAGTAGCTCTTCTGTGGGATCGGACCAGACGGGCTAGCCTTCGGTCCCCACGTGCATCAGTGAGCCTTGGGAACCCATGACCCTGTCGCCGGTTCACCAGATATCCTTCCTTGGACCACTTTTGGTAGGTACTAATCACTACATATCTGGAACACCCCACAGGACCTGCCGTTATGGAGATGCTCTGATCCACTCGTCTAGTAGTATCTGCATGACTTTATGAATTGCACTGCTGCCACACGATTGGCTGATTAGATAACTGCATGAATGATTGATTCCTAATAAAGTGCTATGTGAGTGTAACATTAGTGATATGAAGTCCTCTTTTACTTTGCTGATCAATTCTGTCTTAAATTTGTGTGAACTTGAAAATATCATGTGGTCCGACCAAAAATCATTCAGTCTGTGATAGATATATATATATATAAATATTTAAAAAAGAAAACTATTACCAACATATGATGCTAATATTAGCCGATTGTATTTCTAATTAGCTGGAGAAAAATCTTAGCATATTTACAGTGTGTAACTGTGTTTAAATGTATGTAAATGTGAGTCACAACTAGGAATAATTAAAGAGCTGTTTTGCAGCTTAGCTTCCCTATATGGATTGGGGATGGATCAGACTTTGACAATGATATAGTAAATGTGCCTCTTATTTAAAAAAAAAAAAAAAAAGCAAGAATGACATGGGCACTTGAACCTCCTTTTCTTATTTATCATACATCAGGCATTTAAAATGAGCTATTTAGCAGCATCTACTTCATGTCATGATATTGTACACTATTGACGCATTATCATGGTGGAAGTAGCCATTAGAAGAGGCTTCTATCCATTTCAGAAGGCTCTGACATCTTTTTATAGCCTTCCTCTGTTTTAGGCATTAGCTTAGCTTTATTTTCAATTATCTTCTTTTTCAGATCCTCAGTCAGCTGCTTAGCAGAGCCCAAGATTGTTGAGTGTTAGGACAAGGTTTGAAGGGACTTTATTTTACTTTAAAAGAATTTATTATGCTCCAGACCTTTTGGACATGCCACAATTATGGTTTAATTTTTTTTTTCAATTTAAGTGAATCAAATATAAAGTACCTGTAAATGTTTTTTGTTCTTTTCACTTCAAAAATCAATAAAATATGTTATTTGACCAAACCTTTGCATATGCAGTAAGTGTAATATAGTTTACAATAGCTTATAATAGACTCCTAACAGATTTACGGTAGTTTATTTGAATAAATGGCATGTTCTGAAATGCATTTCATCATATTGCTCTTTCTTTTAATTGCTTTACTTTTAAAGCATTTCTTGCTTTTATGTTACATGTTATTGCATTTGGTGGCAAAAACAAAGCATTTTCTTTCTCCTGATTTTTTTTTTTGGGGGATTAAAGGCAAGAGCTTGTCTAAATGCTTTAAAAAAATACAGTTCTCTACTATCTTTACAAAAGATTATTTGGCAACCTTGATACGTTTTCCCTATGAGTCCCCATTTCTGCACTAAAGAATGACCTTGAGTTTACCTCTGATGGATTTATTTTTCATGATGAACTATATTATCATTGTATGGTGGACCCTAATGAGAGAGGGTGAGATTTTTATTATCCTGGCTTACCAGCAGAGCTTGAGTATGGACTGAAAGCCTGGTGATTCAGGGGTACCTTGCTGTGGAATCTATGAAGGAATTTGTCACTCTCCTCAGAAGACAGTTCCAGGTCCCTGGGCAAAATCATCTCCAAGAATTTTTTTTTGGGGGGGGAAGGCAACCAGTCTACAAGGCCCATGCAGACAGTCAGGGAGGCTGGCTCAGGCTCCCACAAAGACAGTATGAATTAATGAAGTTGGAGTTCCAAGAGGGCTCTAACATACATGTTCTCCATGGACCAGCCTGCCCATTCTATGGACCCATGCTGAGGCCTCTCTAATACATTATACTTGGAGAAGTCAATCAAATGCAGGTCATTTTAGTAATGCCTTCCAGAAAATCATCTTAAGCATCTGCATAGCATGAACTTTCCCCAAATAAATACTGATGTATCCTTTGGATTTACACTATACGGCCTTAAGTATTTGTACACCTGACCATCACACCCATATGTGGACATTCCCCAAACTGTTGCCAGAAAGTTGGACAATGCACAAATGTCGAGAAAGTCCTTGTATGCTATAATATTAAGATTTCCCTTCACTGGAACTAACGGGTCTAGCCCAATCTAAACAATGCCCCAGTGTACAAAGAAAGCTCCATAAAGACATGGTTTGCCAAGGTCGATGCATAAGATCAAGTGCATGTGGCCTGCACAGAGCCCTGACCTCAACCCAATTGAACGCCTTTGGGATGAACTGGAACTTCAACTGTGCACCATGTCTTCTTGCCTGGCATCACAGTCTTCCATCAGTAATGCTCTTGCGGCTGAATGGGCACAAATCTCCACAGCTGCATTACAAAATCTAGTGGATTTGGGGACTCATAAGCTTATTACAACCTTTCTGATTAGGGCACCTGCTTGGTCTGGCAAAAAGCTTGCCTTGCATGCGTTGGTGACATGGTGACTTTATGGGTAAACCCAGGTTTTCCACCCAAGGTTACATCACCCAATTTTTCAGTTGACCTTGCAGCATTCCATGAAGACGAACCTACAGAATGTTCCTTGTTGTGCAAGTACATGCACTATGGTACGGTTTTGACCATATTTAGCCCATGTGAACTTAAAAAATAATATTGAAATGACCTTTAGTAACTGAAACCAAACATTTTCACATTATCTAGAATTCTCATGAGACCCGTAGAGTAGCGGCCAGCTGTGTCCTGCACACAGTACTGGTTAAAATCAAAGCCTGCTTAATAAAATCTGCTGCATTTGACATTAGACCAGTGTTTATAAACCATTCAGGAATGTGGTGGGTGTTGTCAGTGGCGTTGTCACAAATTAATTCCATACTAAATAAAATAAAATATAACACTTATGCAATTTGGATGGATGCAGACAGCAGTAGGAGCGGTGATGGCATGAATTTGTTATTTAATCATTCAATGCACATAAAGTATATCGTCAACTAATCTTGTCATATTAATAACATTGCCATAAAATACCTTTTCAGTTCCACTGAAAATGAATAAAATGCTAATTATGACTTTATGTTTTATTTTGTTTTAACTTGCTGTTAGCAGATAGAAAGAAACTCCTAGCTAGGAAATTTTAGTGCTCTTAGGACTACTCTTAGTGGTAATATAAGATTTTAGGTACGTCCCAAGACAGCCACATTAAAAGAGACAACAAATTAGTGTGATTATCACAACTAGGACTATTCATTCTATTATTCAAACTACCTCTATATTTCCTACTGTTTTCAGTAAGTCAAGTCAAGTCAAGTGGAGTTTATTGTCATTTCAGCCATATACAAGTACATAGTGAAACGAAACAACGTTTCTCCAGGACCAAGGTGCTACATAACACGACACAGAACAACACAGAACTACAGGGACTACATAATTTATACATAAAGTGCACAAGTGCAAACATGTGCAGACAGTACAAGACAGTACAATGACTACAGCGCCGACCAGTACACAGTTCTGTTTAAAAGTGACCTAGTGACAACAGTGCAAATATTACAAGAGTGCGATATAAGTAGCTGAAATAGTGTAAACATAAGAGTAGCAGCCTATGTACAGTAATAAGTATTAGCAGTGACTGGCTGAGGTGGTAGTGGTCTATGTCTGCATCTCAGATGTTTAAATTCATTTTAAATATTAAATTCATTCAAATGTTCAGTAACTGTTTTATCCTGCTTAATCCAAACACTCTTCTGGGAACACTGGGTGCAAGGCGGGAATATACCCTGGATGAGACACTAATCCATGGCAGGGCACCATGCATACACATTTGCTCAGTCATTAACAATAAGTGCATGGGACACTAGGGGCAATTTAAATAGCCAGTCCACCTACTGGTATGGAGAAAAGTGGAAACCTCAGAGGTAATCCATGCTGACATATGGAGAACATGTAAAACGCCACGAAGACAGTTCCCTGAGCTCAGGATTGAACCCAGTCTGATTGATTCCAGTTTGTAAATTTACAAGATACTTCCAATATCAGATGATGGGTGCAGAACAATGAATAAATAAATGGATCCTATATGTAAATGTATGTCCTCCTCTTGTATGTAGGACAGGTTGAATCTGAGAGGAACCATGATGCTCAGATGCATGAGGGCTAAAGAGGACAGAAAGGCTTGTCACTTCAGTGAGCTAATGTGTTTACTGCTAGCTTTTAGCCACTCAGTGTGATCCATGGCCACCTGAACACTTAATAGAGATGAGAATGATCTGGCCCAATGATAGATACACACAGTCAAATCCCTGAATGCTGTTTTAACTGTTTGATAGGTTTTTTAAAATCAATGTGAGGAGATGTACTCTATGATGACAGATTTTTCCTTGCATGCTTGTTGTTCCTCATTCTTCTACTGATGAAAAGACCTTGAACTTTATTTATTTTTTCTTGATTCACTATTGTTCGCTATTCATCCAGGCAAAAAAGGCAATAACCAACATTTTGGGAAAACTTACTACCTTTTTATGTGTCAGTATTTATATAACAGTATGATTGTATTGTTACCTTGTTACCTTCAGTGGCACAGTGGCACTGCCACTTCCTGTGCAATCCAGTTTCCTTCCACTTCCCAAAAAACATTCAGGTAAGCGGATTGGCTGTGCTAAATTGCCTAAAGTTGTGAATGTGTGTGAATGGTGCCCTGCAATGTACTGGTGCCTCATCCTGGGTGAATTCTCCCACTTCGTGCCCAGTGGTCCCAGGATAAGCTCCAGATCCACCACGACTCTAATGAACATAACGAAATTACTGAAGATGAATGAATATGTAAACAACTAAGCATGGGTTTGCCAGCAGAGGCTATTGCTTTAAGGGAAGCCTAGCCTCCACTAAAATTTCATTAAAATGCAGCAATGAAATGTTTACCACTGGGTCTATATTATTTACCATTCTTGGTGAAATTCAATATTTTTGCAACAATTTTTTTCATAGAAAAAAAATATCTTAACGTTTATTGGACAGCACGCTCTTTGCTTGTCCCACCCAAACACACGGCATCTCCATATGATAATTGCGAGATCTCTCAAAGTAGGTGGAAACGCATAACCAACCAGTAATAATTGAAATAATCTGAAACATAAACATATCAGCACCAGTCAGCCAAACAGTATGCTCACATCTGAAGTAGTCAGTAACCAAATCCCTAACGTTTTTATGCAAAATTGTGTTTTACACAATTAGTATAGCTATATAGCTATACTATTAGTATAGTATAGTATAGTATAGTATAGTATAGCAGTTATTTTATCATTGTAATTGGTAAATATTGTAACTAAATTGAAAGTATAAAGTTATGTTTGTTTTGTTTATAAGCCTAGATATTTAGCTGTCACTACCTTCTTCAGTGAAATTGATATTGCTAGTTAGCAGCTTAAAGGCAAAACTACTCATTTTGCTGACCTGGTTTTGGGAAAGTCATTTCATGATTTTACTTGTAAGAAAAGAAAAGAGAAGCCAGACTAACAGATGAAAGAGATAAAACAAGACACACAGATATATATTTCAATACAGGTACCTGTGCTTCCCCTATTTTAAAAACCACCAGCCACCACTGGTTGACAGTTTGAACCAAACTTTATTTCAATTCCATGCAATTCACAGTGCACTTGAATCTCAGGATATTTCACACTATCCTATACTGAAGTACAGGGAATAAAGTGCTCAAAATTTATAAAATCGCAGTAAAATCAAATCATTTTGCCCACTTTATCCATTCAACAGATATAATAACAATGTTTCATGTTTCCCATTTCCCATGTCTGTACAGGTAACTAAATCATAGTTCCAAAAAGAATATTTAATCTGGTATATATGTTGTTGGGGAAAAGATTTAACACTTTTTAGTGTAACAAGTTGAGTACAAAAAAAATTAATGAAATGAACAGTACATTTTTCTTTTTATTATTATTAAAATAGGTCTCCAAGGCCATATGAAACTCTCTTAGCATGAACTGAACTCCAGTGTGGGCATAAACACTACCATGAATACATGTCAACTTCACTTCTAAATAATTTCTCACTTTAAATCAAAATAATGTTTTCTTAATAGTAAACTTTAGATACCCAAAAGTATATGGACACCTGACCAATTACACCCATATATGCTTGTTAAACATGCCATTATAGATTTAGTCCCCTTTTGCTGTTAATTATAACCTCCACTCTTCTGGGAAGGATTTCCACTAGCGTGACTATGGGCATTTGCCCATTCAACCACAAGAGCATTAGCGAGGTCAGGCACTTATATTGGATGATAAATCACTTTGTGCACAGGGGCATTGTCATTCAGTATACAAAGACATCCTAGACATTTTTGTGCTGCAAACATTGTGACAACAGTTTGGGGAAGGACCACATATGGGTGTGATGGTCAGGTATCCACATACTTTTGGCCATATAGTGTATGTTACAGTAAAACTGGGGTTGACCTTAGACATAAGTGACACATGGTGATGTCTACTCGTACTGGGGACATGCTTTCATTTCATTATTTCATTCCCATTCCATCAAAACTCATCTTTGTGCTTATCTGACAGCATAATCCTTATAGATATAGAGTTGTAATATTATTGTATTTATTGCGCAGTTCAGGCTTTTCATTTCATCTTGAGTGCCCATGACTCTCACAACTGTCATTCCTTAAAAGCAGAGCTTCATTTCAGTGCTTTGTCACTATGAGTAAGTAAATATAATAATATTATATTAATATAATGATATTAATCATGTAAATCATGAGGGGTCCCTGGAGGAGTAGTGGTTAGGCCACGGCACTCTCACGGCGCTCTTTGCTGTTGATGTCTTTCTGTGGTTGATCCCCACGCAATGATTAATTGAAGGTGTTCAGTGGCTGGTTATGCAAAAGGCGTTTGAACACAAGTTTCAAGTTTCAAGTTTCAAGTGGAGTTTATTGTCATTTCAACCATTTACAAGTACATAGTGAAATGAAACAACGTTTCTCCAGGACCAAGGTGCTACATAAGACAAACACAGAACAACACAGAACTACAGGGACTACATAATTTATACATAAAGTGCACAAGTGCAAACATGTGCAGACGCACAAGACAGTACAATGACTACTGGGACAGACAATGGGCACAGTAAATCCCAGTGCAGTGCCATCTAGTACACAGTTCTGTTTAAAAGTGAACCTAGTGACAATAGTGCAAAGAGTAGCTGAAGTAGTGTAAACATAAGTGTAAACATTAGAGTAGCAGCCTATGTACAGTATAATAAGTATTGTAGCAGCATAAACATGTGCAAAAACTTGCAAAGAAATTGCAGAGAGGATGGAGGATGCTCAGTTGTGTGTGTATATATGTATGTGTGTGTGTGTGTGTTCCTTCAGTCCAGTTTCGGAGTACTGAGGAGTCTGATGGCATGGGGGAAGAAACTACTGCACAGTCTGGTCGTGAGGGCCCGAATGCTTTGGTACCGTTTACCAGACGGCAGGAGGGTAAAGAGTGTGTGAGAGGGGTTTGTGGCTTTGCGGATGCAGCGTGAGGTGTAAATATCCGTGATGGAGGGAAGAGAGACCCCGATGATCTTCTCAGCTGTCCTCACTATCCGCTGAAGGCTCTTGCGGTCCGAGACGGTGCAATTCCCAAACCAGGCAGTGATGCAGCTGCTCTCGATAGTCCCTCTGTAGAACATGGTGAGGATGGGGGGAGGGAGATGTGCTTTCCTCAGTCTTCTCAGAAAGTACAGGCGCTGCTGGGCTTTCTTATTTATGGAACTGGTGTTGAGCGACCAGGTGAACACCAAGAAACTTGGTGCTCTTGGCGATCTCCACGGAGGAGCCGCTGATGTTAGGCGGAGAGTGGTCATTCTGTGTCTGTGTCTGTCTCATGGGTATGACAACAGGTTACGCCCCTGCTGGAGATCTTTACATTTCTAAGAAATGCTTCAGAGGTAATAAGAAAAATGGTTTCTTGGTTCCATCATTAAAAAAAAAAAAAAAACGCAGAAGAGAAACATATTGTCTTTAATCTGTAAAAGCACCTGGCTATTCAAATCTGTTGTTGAGGATGGTGATGTGTAAAACATGCCAACCTGCCCATTTTCCTCAGTATGCTGAAAACTACCACAACCTTTCAGATCATAATTGTGATATTATTTTCATTATTTCTGTCTGCAAGAATGTGGTATTAACACAGATGTAAACTCAAGTAAGATAATTGGCACTAATGGATTTAAAGGACTACAAAATGGGATGTCATTAAAGCTGTCAATACTTTCTCAGGATAGTTCAATTGTGTGGATAAGCACAGACTCTCAGTCTGTGGAGAGAGAGAGAGAGAGAGAGAGAGAGAGAGAGAGAGGCTGTGTGTGGGGGATATACTAAAACATTACTGTATGGAGAATGGAGAAAGAAGGTCAGTCCAGACAAATTGGGGTTATCCATGTAAGGAACTTTCAAGCACAAATGGCATGTAATATTGTTCCCTCTCCCAGCAAAAATCTATGTGTTGAGGCAATTTGATGTGTTTTTCCCTAAAGGTATTAGGATTAGTAGCAAAAGTGTATTCTGTATGGGGATATGGTACCATTAGCATCCTACTGAATGCTGCCAGCAAAGCCTACACATAAGAGCACTGATGATTGAAAAGGCTGCCTTGAAACCTGAAATCACCCAGACAAAAAAATGACACTTGTAATCTGTGTATTAATATACCTATATTTCAGCACTGACTCCTGTTGCTGGCAATACCTTAGTTTGTTGGTATCTTTAAACTCTAGCCTACCTACACCAATATAAAGACATGTTTTCCAAGTAGACAGCCGTTTATGCACTTCTGCAAGTGACTCTGGATAAGAGTGCCTGTAAACTTTATAAATGTAAATGGATTTAGACATATTGTCTTATTACTCCAACTCCTTGCTATTTCAATATTAAAAGTGATTCAGTCGATGCTTTTTGAACTTCCTGTCGCACTTCCATACAACTTTTTTTTTTTTTTTCATTTTGTACAGTACTTGGGGTATTTTTAAATAGGCAATTGCAATTGAAATATTCAAGTACTGAAAAATTAATAACTAATCTATTGCTAGAAATAAATCTTACTCTGCAAAGGTAAAATGAATAAATAACCTTAACATTCCATAAACTGCCCCAGTGTAATTAACAATCCATTTTGATTAGTGTCATTCCAACTTCATAGTATCTTTCAATTAATCTATTCATGGTTTTTCGTAGGTCTGTTGCATGTTTTGTTAATGCCAGACCTTACACTTTTTTTACTCTTTCTCACATAAAACTCACACTGAGTCCAAGTTTCAGTCTGCCTTTTTCAAATCTAAGTATGACAGCTATAAATTAAATCATCAGCCTCAGAAAGACAGAACCATAAACAATGTTTTGCAGCAGCACCCGTGCTCTCCTTTCTATCATAGCTTTAAAAAAACAAGCATGTAAATGGCGGTGGAGTGGAGTTAACCAAAGACCTCTCTCACTGCTGCTCAGCGGGGACTTGTGAACAGAGATAATTGACTAGATTGAAAGAATGGATCTGCTGCTCTTAAATAACAGGATTCACACTAACCTGCACATTAAGGTGTTGTAGCCAGTTAGCTGCTGATCACAAAAGGGATGCATGGCGAGTGTTCCACCTTGTCAGGGAGAGGCCATAGCAAAGTGTGCTTTGATATGTTGCCTATTCATCACTGCTAGGTAATTAACTCAAACCCTATATTACCATGGTAATGAGACGCTACTGTACTGTCAACCCCTGTCAAGCAAAAACAAGGCCATCTGCAAGAATTTCAAGCTAATCTTTTGTCTAATGGCTGAGTAGTTAGTACTGTTTTTCTGAGATGTAGTACTTTTTCTGATGAAAGCGGTATTGAGGGAAATATCAAATATAAGATTTTCGCCATAGGGTGTATGTGCTACTGACAAACATCCTAACATACTGAGATATACAGTAAACTATAGCAAATATTAAATAAATCTAATTAAAAAAGAATACAAGCATGGATGTCTCAGTGACATTCAGGAGGGATTCATTTAATTGCATAACTTACAGGCTGCAAATAAAATTAAATGAATGAAATAATCAGATTATCAAATTAAAAAAAAGGCTATATATATATATATATTATATGTACCACTTGTCACACTCCAGTCCATTCCTAATCCTGGATGGGTCAGTGTTCCACTTCACCAGACTACTAAGCCCCCTACCCAGATAATTAGTGCACCTGTGCCTCATTAATTCATATTGTGAAATCTTGCCATTGTATGTAGTACCAAGCCTGTGTTTCTTTTCTGATATTAAGGTTCTCTGTATTTCCCCAGTGCTTTGGTTCTCACTCACTACTTAGATACTATTTACACTTTTGAATTTGTGGACTTTTTAAACATTTTCCTGCAAATGTTTATGCAAAGTTACTTTATATTTTTAAAAAAATAAATAAATAAAATAGTAATTATAGAATGTGTAAATGTTTGGACACCCTTCCAGTTGTAAAGTTTCAGAACTTAACTCATTAGGCCTTAATTGACTTTTTAGGACTCAGATGGCAACAAAACTAGAGCTTAATAAATACTCTGACACTTCAAACCTTGTACTAACACTTAACCACATTCGGCTCCTCTAAGCAGCTGACTGATGCTAGCACTAAGGTATCAAAGCACTTCCAGCTCACAATTTCCACAGTCTGAAATGTCATTAAGAAATTGCAGTTAAGGGGAACCATGGAAGTCAAGGCAAGATCTGAAAGACCAAGAAAACTTTCAGACAGCAAAGAAGCAAAACTCCCATATGACACTTGCTAGAAGGTTTAGCTGGCACATGACAAGTGGTTCAGTGTTCTATTGTGCAGTGTTGCTTGCACATACATGGTCTGCAAGGAAGAGTCATCAGAAGGAAACCTTACCTCACACCCATATGTGGATCTTTCCCAAACTGTTGCCACAAAGTTGGAAG
Organism: Pangasius sanitwongsei; assembly: GCA_037576675.1. Classification (NCBI taxonomy): domain Eukaryota; kingdom Metazoa; phylum Chordata; class Actinopteri; order Siluriformes; family Pangasiidae; genus Pangasius; species Pangasius sanitwongsei. Next base: position 22,754,269 of record CM075012.1, read on the forward strand.
CTCACAGTTGTCTAGTATGTTTTTATAAGCTGTAACAGTAAGAATTCCTTTCATTGGAACTGAGGAGCCCAAACATGTTCCAGCATGACAATGCCCCTGTGCACAAAGCGAGGTCCATAAAGACATGGAATGAACTGGAGTGCTGACTGTGTCACTAATGTTTTGAGGCTGAATGGGCAAAAAATCCCAATAGCCACATTCTAAAATCTATTGAAAAGCCTTCCCAAAAGAGCAGATGCTGTTATAAGGTTGGCCAACTACATATTAATGCCCATGGTTTTGGAATGGGGTGTTAACTTAACTTAACATAACTGATGGTCAGGTGTCCACATACTTTTCGCCATGTAGTTTACATGCTCTGCATGCAAGAGGGCCCAAAATATCTCAGAAATCATTCCCATGAAATGGTGCCTATTAAGCCCCTTGGACATATTACTGTATATGTTTGTATGATGTATTTAACATTTATGCCACAAAGAGTTTTATATATGGTTGTAGCCCATCGACTACGAAAAGAAATTTTTATGTACCAGTAATAAATTAAAATGACAAAACATTCTTTAAAAAAAATTGCATGTGAGCTAAATTATGTTCTTTCTACGTCAGTTAAAAAAAGGTTTTTAATTTAAGACAGTAATTCTGGCATCCCTTTTATAAAAAAAATGTCATTAATACATCATTATAATATAATACAGCACTGTTATACAATAATCTCAATTCTGATGAGAATACTATAGTTTTCTATAACAGCACATCTCTGTAGTTTGCCTGCAAGGCTAATCAAGTTTATATTAATGGGCTTGTTCTAATATGTTACTGTTTCTATACTAACAACCTACCTAAGGTCTTGTATGGCAGACACTCCACACAACTGGATTTAAAAAAAAAAAACAGTTATTTTGTTGATGATGAAGTTTTGTGTGAGGAAATGTTTATTTAGCTTTTCTGGAAGAAGTCACCGTGTCAGTGCTGTATAACAGTCAGAGATGAAGCTGTTCTATTATGTTTTCTGACAGAGGAAATTTTTCAGAATGAAGGGTTTTGTGGTTTATCAGTAACATGACAAGCTGAATTTTTTGTCTTATGAACAAAAGAGAGAATAAAGACAGACTGGTAAGTTAAAGACTGTTAGAAAAGCCCTCAACTCTGATATAGTCAGAGGTGAAATTCTAAACATTCCTGCATTACAGTAATGACCCCAAACTGCTTATTTATCAGTAACCCTTTTTTTTTTTTTTTTTTTTTTTAGAGATTTTCAGCTCCCGATAAAGAGGAGAGAGCAAGCTGCCACATGCCTGAGCTTCTCCTCACAAGCAGATCGAGTGCAGGCCTCAGTTCTAAATAGAGACTGAAAGAGTGTTCATTGTGCTGCTACATATCATTGGCAAAAAAAAATAAAAAAATTTTTTTAAAAATCATATCGATTTGAATTCTATTTATCTATCAGTCACATTCTGTCGCTTCAAAATGTTTTGTTAATGCATTTTATTACGAGTAGTTAAATGGAGAGCAGCACACTGTGCACTCACTAAATGCAACCTAGTGAGAGAAATAGGTGGCCAGTATTTTGTTTCACTCATGTTAGCTAATTAAGCGCATTTAGCGTGTGTTACTGTTTTATAAGTAACATTAAGTGGAGTGTCCTGTTTGTTGGTTATGGACGGTTATGTGCGTTTGAAGTATCTTTTGAACAGTGGGAGCAAATGGTTACTGTTTGTTTAACAATAAATTACTGTAATTTAATTGAACTTCACAAGCAACCTCCCCACCACCACCATTCAATTCAATTCAATTCAATTTTATGTGTATAGCGCTTTTAACAATGGACATTGTCACAAAGCAGCTTTACAGAAATAAATAGATTCAAATTAAATTAAACCAAAATAAATTGTAAATATGTGAATTTATCCCTAATGAGCAAGCCGAGGAGAGCTAAGGGGCCATCTACAAATTATGGTTTGTTTTATTTCATTAAATATTGAAGGTAGTCAATGTAATACACAGTACACTACGAAATATTTTAATTACATATTTATTATGAATTTATCATGAATTAGCAGGCACCCACATTGTTTAATAAGATAACTACCTGTACTAAAAAGATGCGTAATTTGTATTTACTATATATTTTGTATATGCTGCGAAATGATCATATTACTACTGTGATTTATGAATAAAGTACAGGAAATTGCATTTAGAAATAATGTAAACAAACCAAAGGATCACCAGAAATGGGTTATCAGAACTTGTGATTTTAGTGAAATTTTTTTAAAACAAACTCTGTACGCTATAGATGGTCAATCATGCCTAATAAAAAATCTGCTACACCTCTTAGTGTTTTTAGCTTGGCTGCTCCTAAATTTAATTTTTTTTTTTACTCTCTTCAAACCAAGTTGGGCAATATTATGCACCTGACTAAGATATTTAAGGTCTTTGGTATGGCTCTGTAGTTTTTTCCATTTGTGTGTTGTTTAATAACATTGTCCCTGAGAACTTTAAGAAAATCTTTCTCCTTCATTATGATTGCTACTTGTGTGAAATCTTCCGACCAATAGCAGTGAACATGCAGGTAGGGAGATTTGCTACGCGATATTGTTCTAGGTGTGAATGAGTGTGTGAATGTGTGTGCGCATGGTGTCCCACTGAAGGTGTGTCCCCACTTTGTGACCAGGATAAAGCGGTTACTGAAGATGAATGTATGAATAAGAAACCTTATTAAACTACCATGAAAATAAAATTACTACATAAAATACTTTTCATGATGTTCATTTTAATAATATTTTTAAATAGTAGACTCTTAATAAGTATGCCTAATTTAGATTTTAACTGTCAACATATCTTTATGAACTGGCTATTTATGTTGTGCTGTTAAGTTAGTTGACGTCGAACAATAATTGATTGACTGATTACTGTTAAGTAAAGTGAGAAAATTAAGTAAAGCCTCTGCTCTTGCATCACAAAATTTATGAACTTCGCCAAGGCAACAGTTCACCACAGCTGAAGCAGCCTCATAGCCCCGCTGGTCCAGCAGTGTGCCGACTCAGGCTGTGGAAAATGGTGCCGATAATCAACATTAACAGGGCTAATGGAGACAAGCAAAACGAGTATTTCACCTCATTAGACTCAATGTTACAGACTCTTGTATGGCATAAGTATTTAAGGAGTCCTTAACAGGGCCATGCAGAGTCCTTTTCAAAGTGTTCAAAGTTTTAAAGAGGCACATGGACCAACATTTTAAAACACCAACTACAGCATAACCTGCTGAACTATACAACCGATATTCTAACTGAACATAGGTTACACAATAATAAATAAGACTGAAATTCTAATTATATAATACAAACTTAATGTTTTGAATAATGTAAGACACATGATAAAATAGCTTAAACTCCAATTTAAAAATTATGTTGAAAGGTAAGCTAAACAAAACCTAACCTGAATAAAAATTCTAGCTACAAAAGCTAAATCATATACTACAAAAGCAATGACATGGAACACATTTTATTGCCAAATACATATGCAGTATGCATCCTAACTAGCAATCAATTGAAATTGATATGGAATGCCAAAATATCTGAACACATGGGTGAATAACAGTTTGGCAGATTCAAATACTGATGGAAGAGTGGGTAGCTGGATGAGTCTCAGAGATTTTCAAATTCTTTAACTGATGCCAGGATTACATTTTTTTTTTGTTGTGATGGTGGGAAGTCTGTGATGCAGTCTAGGTGTGACCATGGATGTTGAGGAATAGGCAAAGGTGGCAGTGTTCTGGAGAGCAGCATTCTGGGAACCTTGGTTTTCACACATGTGGAGCAGGATGAGATGAAGCAGGTAAGAGAATACCTTGCCACCAATAATGGAATCACCAGTGGCTAGGGAATTGTGATGAGTTTGTCCTTTGGCTGAACAGTCACATAGGTTTTGTCATGAGGGCAGTGGCATGGCACATGGCGTTCACTGGCTCGGGCCCCCTTATCTAGATCCCAGGAGATGGTGCAGATGATAATTCCTCTCATAATTCCTTTCTGCTGGAGACAGCTTCCTTGAAAACTGTAGCATAGGTTTCTCACTTAGCCATTTGGACAGCACAGGCCCCACCACTGTCTCAGAGGCGTCCAAGTCTACGATGAATGGTTTGGATGGATCAGGGTGTTTGAGATAATATGATGTCTGGGTGGACTGGAAGTCATATTGTTCCAGATGGTGGAGGGGAGGAGCTCCTTGTGCTATACATCACACTCAAGCTCTCCTTAAGGGATAACTAGTATTGCATGAAAAGGAATGCCTGAACATCAAGTGGGCGGTCATCTCACTCTGGTACTACCTATTGGAATGGGTCTTCTTCCATTGTTCAGATCATGTCTTCTACTCCAGTGGCTCAATTGCATAAAGGATGCCAGTGTCCAGATCACCCACTGTTCTCTGGCTCTGTAGCCTTTTAAGCTTTGGTGGTCCAAAGGCCAGGGGTATGCATAGCTCTGGTGGGTTATCTCTCTTGCTGGGAGGTGGTCAGCGACAGGCTGAATAGCTGCCTGGGCGGTGGGGTTATGAGGCGGTGGGGGTGTGGTCAAGCGCTGGCTGTGAATAAGAGGAGTTGCAAAAAATAGGAGACACAGAGAATGAGCAGGTAATGATGGAGTTTTCTTTGTACTCGTACGCGTATGTTGATCGCCAGTAAAGTGCAAATTGCATTCCTGACACAGCTCATTTGCACTGAGTGACACCCACAAAACTTGAAGTGCACAGACAGAAGAGGAAGTTATTTTGACTTTAAAAGAAAGATGAGAGTAAAGGCTGAAAGGCAGACATGGAAGCTACTTTGACTCGCTTTTATGTGAATAAAATATTTAATAATATATAATATAAATAATAATAAGTGATTGCCAAATCTTCCTTCAGCTGAGGCATTTGTCTATGGCTTATGGCTATGCGCAGACAGACCAGCCAATCCTCCACTTATATGGCAGCATTTCTTTAGTCATAACTGAATGATTAGTTTTATTTATCTTAATTTGTCTTAAATTAATCGTGTGTTTAATTTGCTTTTTAAATTTGTTGAATTAATAAAATAATGGTAACAGTGTATTTGTTAATTTGCAATTCCTTGTAAAGAAAACACTTCAGTGGTTTAAAGCTTTCTGAATGCTCATTTGCTACATATACAGTTCACAATAATTCAGTTCCTAAGTTCCAGGTTATAACCTAAGTTGCTGGTCATACTCAGTTCATAAGTTCATTTCTGTATTAAATCCTCACTGCATGTGCTTAATTCAACTCTGAATTTGGCCCTAAACAGTATAACTACAGTCTTCTGCCTGTTCCTGATGTTACTACAAACAAATTAGAATTTTAAACTACTGTGGCCACAGCCAGGACAAAGCAGTTACTCAAGAGAATGAATAAATAAATACAGTAAATGCGTCACATTTGCTCCTAGCATGCTCCCATGTTAATGAGTCTGGCCTTTCTTTGTTCTGTAAGCTTCATATTCAGTTGGCAGCTTCTCTGCGTAATAAAAGTAAAAACTATGCGCCATCATAATTTTTGCATTTGAATAATGTAAGATGGCCAGCTGACTGTAATTTCCACTCATCATCCCTCTGTTTTACCTATATAGCCAAGTCAGTACTTTTTGTTAGGTGTCTTTGAGAAGCAAAGTCAAATTTGACTTACTCAAAGTAAAAACAAGACCCATCATCAAACTATTCTGGTCTCACCTTGAGTTGTTTTCAGACTCCCTTGGGCTGTTAATTTGCTCTTCATTACCTTCTTTTTCTCCCACCCATTTCCCCTCTTTCCCCTGACCAACTAATCTGCACTCCAGCAATCCCCCTCTCTGCCACTGTGATACAAGCAAGAGCTACATAGCTATCACTCATGATCCTGCTCCCCCACACCAGCTTCCTATTAAAAATAACCTGCCCTGACAGCTTCCAGAAAGGACGCTAAACCATCAAAAAAAAAAAATCCACCATCCTTTTACACCACCACAACCACTGCTGCACCCACTGCATGCACACACGTGCACACACACATACACAGACACACACGCACACACATACCCCTCCATTAGGCCTGTTTTAGAGCATGCTGTGCCACCATCACCATAACTAAGGCTGTTAGCATCTGTTTTACTCCAAGCAAAGTCAAAAGGTGCAGGGCTTTGAGGAGCTACCTCTGCTCCCACAAGCATTCCCTTGCTTACCCTTTGCTCCCTTCCCATTACTTTGCATACCCATAAATGTCACCTTACACCAGCAAGCTGTTACCAACCTGCCTCCATGCCAGAACAGCTTGCCTCAAAGGAGACCACTGGATCCTGTATTTTTCAATGATGGCTCTTAAAAGGCATTACATGCCTGAGGCACCTATGGCTTGGGCAACAGAAGATGATGTGATATAATGGCATTGAAAACAAGGACTGTGCCTCAAAGTCAAACAGAGTGTGCTGAGGTTTTGTGGGGAGTGGAGGACCAGGAAATAAAAAAAAAAAGAAAATCAATTTATTGACAGAAATACGGTTATTATTTAAAATATATTATACAGTTATGTTAACAATGATAATAAGGGAAACTGGGGATGAATGTAACACTTTTACTTAATTTAGTTTTCAAAAACCATACTACCTAGACCAACCAAAATGTCATAGAAAAATCTTACCTTAGCCTTCCACAAATTGATGCAATTTTCCTGTTAGACAGTTACATGTAAATATCATCAAACAAGACAATAAATGTTACAATTTACCCCAGAACCAGAAGAAAAAAATGAACTCTAATGCTGTGTTCAAGTAACTGACCTCTGACTTGGAAAAACCAAGGAAAACACAACTCAACTCAGGATACCTACTTGGAAATTTGGGAAGGTCTCCTCAACCCTGAGTTCAGTACATGACATCATAACATGGCTGCTTACCACATCAACAGCAAACAAAGTAGCACTTTTAAATGTTATCCTGTATATACCACAGGTGATTGCGATAAAGCTACACAGCTTCCGATAAAAATCCATTACACTGCGGCAATGAAATGTTTGCCAGCGTATCTATATTATTGATCAATCTTGATGTAATTCAATATTTTAGTGAATAAACAATCAAACAATCAAATATCTTACTGCAATATCACACTGTTTGTTCATTTAACTCAAAGCGTTTCCTATGGACAGTGCAGTCTGCATGAAAATCTCTGTTGCAGCCCCTGACACAGTGCTAATACACACTTGTGCATCTCATGGTGCTTGTTACATGGCTTCATGTACATGGTGTTTTAATGAGGTGAAAGATTGGACAACAGGCTTTTAACACGTCATTCTGTGTCCCGCCCAGATTCACGGGCTTCACAGGGAGTGAATGGAGTGTGGGAGGGTGTGTTTTGCACAGAGAGAAAAAAAAAAAAAAACATCACAGCAACACACAGCTTCTCCTTATGATGACTGGTAGACCTCTCAAAGGGGTGGAACCTTGTAACCAGCTGCCAATCACTGAAACAGGAATGAACATGATTGACATGTCAAACTGAAACATATCAGCGTGAGACGGAATCATTTGGAGCTGCAGTGGTGGTGTAAATTGTAAATATCATAAATAAACTCTAAGTATAAAGTTCAGTTTGATTATTTGGATTCTTTTCTGAAATTAGTTGTTTGTAAGTCTAGCTAGCTGTCACGTCCTTCTTCAGCTAACAGCTTAGCTGCTTTTTGGCATGAAATGGCAGACTCTGCAAATGTTGATACAAATTTAGAAAAGTTTTTGATGCACATACTTATGAGGAATGACTGAAAAATAAACAAAAAGGAAGTCAAAGTTTTTAACTCAAAAGTCTAGGAGCAAAAAAGGTACTTTTAGCTGTCTTGGTCCAGTAAAATTGATTGGCTGTATTTATTATTAGTCTTAAGTGGAGCATCCACCATACAAGTCAGTTAGCTGTTACTGTAGAAACGATAATGTAGAAAGAGCACATTAATATAAACATACCCATGTTAAATATGTAACATGTAATGTAACAGTTCCTCTTTTTTAATAACCACCAGCCGCCACAGGTATATACTCATATTTGCTTTAGATCATTCTACATACAGACTTACATTCATTATCTTGACTACACAGTTCACTGTTTTGAGAAGGTAAATACATCACTCATATCACTCATATCATTAATAATTATGATTATATAATAATCATATATAAGTAATATAACATTTTTTCAAATATCTATACTGATGTGTTGTAACAGAATCTGAAACAGAAAAATCCATTTTCTGTACCGCTTATCCCACCCTGGGTTGTGGGGGAAACCTGGAGCCTATCCCTGGTGGACTCAGGGCACAAGGTGGGGGACACCCTGGATGGAGTGCCAACCCATACACACACACACACACCAGATAATTTGGAAATGCCAATCAGCCTACAACGCATGTCTTTGGACTTGGAGAGGAAACTCCCAAAGCATGAGGAGAACACATAAACTTCATGCACACAGGGCAGAGGTGAGAATCAAACTCCCAACAGTGCTAGCCACTAAGCCACCATGCCCCCCCAACCCACAGCTCTTTTGGCAGAAAAAGTTAAGAAAACTGTGCACAAAAGGCAGTAGTTTTCCTTGAATCCTTTGACTGAATGTAAATTACATGTAAATCACATTACATGTAAAAAAAAAAAAAATCCCAGGGGATCAGCAGTTTCTTAAATACGTCTGGCATCAACAAGCATGCCACAGTCACTGATATCACAATTTTCCCCATTCTGATGTTTGATGTGAACATTAACTGAAGCTCCTGACCCGTATCTGCATGATTGTATGCATTGTGCTGCTTCTGCTTGATTGGCTGATTGGATAATTGCATAATTGTGCAGGTGTACAGGTTAAGCTGATACTTTTATGGCTTAGAAGAATAAGCTGCACTGAAGCATTCTTTGTTGAATGAATACCGTGATGAATGTGTGTGGGTAATGTAGAATATGCATTGGCCTTTTGAGTTTTACCAACACTAATGTCAATCTGCTGTGAAAAGTCCTACCCATACTTGTCCACAGGGAACCCAGATAGCCCACATTTTTGCTCTTGCCCAGATCCCAATATGCCACAACCTAGCAAACACCAATTACATGGATACAGGTTTTTTGGGAACTGGGAGGTAGCAAAAATGTGAACTGTCTAGGGGCTCAAAGTTTTAACAACACAGTACTGTCCCATGCATTCCATTGGAATTTAACTTCAACACCAATTATAAGTTTTTTTGCACTTATGTATTGATTTGATCATCAAAGTTGATACCCAAAAGTACTGATAATTTTTTAAATTCCTTACCCTATATCCAACTTTCTGTACAGTAATGATATTTGTTTCGTTTGTGACCACAGAAATGATAACAAAGTTTCATATTGGTCAGGGCCTGGGGAAAAAAAACTGTGTGAGAAAATCTGTGTGTGCAGGGGCAAACTGGGGGGAACAGTATAAACGACTACCCAAGACCTCTACGTGGCGAGGCCTTCAGACAGCCTGGATTAAAACTTATGCTTTTTTAAGAATTGAAGTGTGTCAACAAAGACTGCATTTTGCACAAGCTCCAGAATGTTCCTGTGTGTCTGTGCTAAAGGGAAACCAGCTAAAAGATAGACAGAGAGAATGATGGATGGAGAGTGCAGGAGCACTAGGCTTATATGAATCAAAAGTTTCTCCTAAGAGATAATGGCTGGGAGCATGCTTTCGGAGCAAGGTCACAGTTCATTTGCATGCCTCAGGATGTTGCCGAGCCTTTAAGCAGCCCGGTCATATCATTCATTATTTGCCAGGTAGCTCTTCTACATCCAGCTGATTAGCCACTCCACAAATGTCCTTCACTAAAGCCTCAAACACTGTTCACTGCAGGGGGAACCTTTACTGAACATACTTTAGAAAAAAGTCCTCTAGTCACTCTGCAGCACCATTTGTGTATGAGAGCATTCCAGTCCTTCAGAACACACTTCCCACACACTGCTCTCCACCAGTATGCACTGAGAGAGAAGACTTTTGGTTAAATAAATATATTATGCTCTGGGAATCTAAACATATAAATTCAAAATGTGAATGTAAACCCCATTCTTGTCTTTTCTACCTATAAAATTTCCAGACCTTTTCAATACTTTTTCCAGACCAATCTTCCAATGCCATTAAAATATGTCACGAAGAGGGAGAGAATGAAGTGTGATATGTATTATGAAGCCTGCATTAGTGCAGAAAATAAAGGAATGTCCAGCCAGGTCACTATGGGGTGAAAGTATGATATTAGTAATATTTATGCGTACTGTCAGTTATTGTCTGGTGGGGTGCAATATCAGGATGTGTTATGAACAATGATGATGACTTCAGTACATAGCTTCCTCTAGTTCCTGACAGCACTGAACATAAGGTAAGAGAACAAAAGGTTATGTACTGTATTTACCATGGTTTTACAACTAGGTCGAGGACCGCCAGGCCAAGTTCAAGTCTATTAAAACATCACAGCATGGAACATGTGCATGAATTAAGATGTTTTTCACATTCAAGAGAACACCTAGCCAAAACTTAAATCTAGTAAATATCAGTTAATTTATCAGTTAATAATCAATTAGTAAATAAATATTAGACAATACAATGCAACTCAAATAAGTAAAGACATCACATTACTGCAAGAATAAATGTAAACAGTAAATAAAAAAAAAATTCACTGATATAAAATAAATGCTCTTTAGCAAAAGGGAAACCGATGCCTTTTGATGTGATTTAGTGGTGGTAGAAATTGCCTTTTGTTCTGCAAGTAGTAGCTGTTCAATTGTGCAGATAAAAATACATGGAAAGGATGTCTTGCATCCTGTAAAATCTTGCCAAATTCATTTTTGGTGGCCTCCTGTCATCTGTCCTCTAAAGTGGGCAGAATAGTACATGTTTGCCTAATGAGTCTACAGCACTTTCTTTGGATATATTCAAGCTCAAGAATTGAACATATTCATGTAAAAGACAAAAAGAAGAAAGGACAAAAAGATCCCCCCCCCGATCCCCCTACCCTGACCCCCACCACCACAAAAAATGAGTACTCTGCTAGGAAACTGGCTTGGCAGTCTTCCGCATTTAGTCACAGAAAAACAGTTATATACAGTATGTAGTCTTCTATCATACTGAATATTACAGCAGGTAAACTATATTTTTCTCTTTCACAGCTGTGCAGCCTTTGAGGCTCAATGGTATTTTTTGTTCAGTACCCTATGGTAATGTTTCCATTTATTTTAAGCATATGTTTTTTTTAAAGATATTTCTGCCTATTAAAGTTTGTATAGTACTGTATATTTATATATGACTTGTTCAAGATTCCAAATTGATTTTTAGGTCTACAAAATCGAAATCTAGCATTGTCCTAAGATGCCCCAGGCATTGCTTAATGACACTTATCAGTGCTGCTTTTAGGTCATGTTTTATAGTGTTTGTTTGTTTGTTTGTTTGTTTGTAAGAGGAGTCTTCTGCAGGTAGGTTAATTTCAAAATTTCAAATAGAGTCCAGTGAGGCAATGTGCAGTGAGGCATCAAGGGTGAACACTAACATTAATGTATTTTCTTTTGCTTCTTATTTGAAATTAGAAGTAGAAGCAGTGCCTTCTAATACATAATTAAAAATAAATTAATAAGCTGTGCTTTATTTTCAAAAATACATAATTTACTGTCCTTCCCAAACTTTTTAATTAAAATATTGGGAATTAAAATAACTTTTTTCTCTTATCCGCAAAGCAGAAATTATGATTGTCTTTTTTAGGCCTTGAAATTTGTTTAGCCAAGGATCTTGGCTTTATTGCAATATTTCCCTCTGTCTTTCAGTGAAGAGTGTTTGGATGACTTGCTTTCACCCTGTGTGTGACTCTTTTGAGAGCATTCTTTACTTGCTAATGAGAGAGTCTCCCATTCATTACAACACAGCTTTCATTAGTTAAATGCCTGCTCCTTGGGGACATAAGATTTTAATTACCATCAGGCAGTTCGTATTTCCGATTGCTTTGAGAAACATGCCTGGAATATTCACCCCTTGTTTTATCTTCATTTACAATCCCTGCATCTTTGTACTGAAGAAGAACTTCTTAAAGTTTAATTTACAAGGAGGTTTCAAGGCTGTGTTGAGTATATGAATAAATATACACCTATATATAAATTGTAAGGATACAACGCTTCATATGATTAGATACGAGGCTCTCGATTCTACGTCTGCTTATGGATCGATATATTCATCAAACTGCATAATAAAGTAGGCTATACAAAGGGTATTCATAAAATACCACATATATTACATGAGGTGTAATAAACATTTAAAGTTAATTAAGCACTCTTCAAGCTCCCTCCTCTGAAAAAAAGGAGTTTCCTCTTTAGCTCACATCAGGAGAGGCTACAAGGTGTTAAAAAACACTCTTCTTCTAAGCATGAGCCAATATGCTAGAATACTACCATACAACTGTACTTGTTGGCTCTTTGCATTTGTGCTGAAATCCTGTAGCCAAAAACACGAAGACACATACACACTCTATCTCGCTACTGCTTTAAGATGATATTTCCCTGAGGGAAAATCTAAGAAATCACTACTGCTGAGGGAAAATCTAAGAAATGACTACTGTGACTGGGAAATTAATAGCTGCAGATATGAGACTACTTGGTATGGTGGAGTACGTAGGATTCAAAACCACGTTTGAGTTACAGACAGCTGCCTGACTTCAGACTCGCCTGCTTGAGAGTCACAGCAGCAGGGTTGCCAGAGTCACACAAAAGTCTACAGATTTACACAGAATGGTGAGAAAAACAAAAAACATCCACTATCAGAGGAGAATTTCCAGACTTGTTCAAGCTGACAGGAAGGCTACAGTAATTCAAATAACCACTCTTTACAACCATGGTGAGCAGAAAGGCATCTCAGAACACACAACATGCTAAATCTTTAGGCAGTTGGGCTACAACAGCAGAAGATCACACTGGGTTCACCAAAACCACACAGGCGTACCAAAACTGGACTGTTGAAAATCATTACCTGGACTTTTTCCAATTTTCAACACACCAAACCTTGAGGCAGATGGGCTGCAACCAAATACTGTATATACAGTATGGGTAGACATCAAAACAGGGGTGGACATTTTGGAAGTGAAGCCAAAATGTCTCATTACAGAAGTACTTCTTGAGTGCACCTCAGCCCTTTACTGAAAATCTGTGGTCTATGGTCACACACACCATATCAGGACACTCATACATAATGTGTATAGCCCATATCTGATGCAGTTGCATATTGCAATGTGCATTCTGTTGTAGATATTTATTGTTTCTTCCCTGCCCTGTATTGTTCTGCACTACTGTGCACTTTATGACCTATGTGTCTTAGGTGCCTTATGTGTCTTATTGTCCTGCACTGTTGTGCGCTTTATGTCTTATGTGTCTTACGTGCCTTTAGGTGCCTTCTGTGTCTTTGCCCTTTGTAATATAATTTTTTGCACAGTTGCACCTGTAATTAAGAATCTCACTGCAAGAATTATACACTGTAGAACTCTGTGTACATGACAAATTAAAAATGTGACTTGACTTGGAGGGAACTCCATATGCACAAACCTAAGGTTAAAGAATAAAAGAGCTTCAAATGTTCTGCATGGAGGAGTGTACCAAGATGTCCCTAACAATTTAGTACTGTTATTCTCTCCTGGGCAGGCATCACAAAATATTTGTGAAAGCACCCTTATAAATTGTAAGGGTGCTGATCATTTTAAATCTAGTTTTTGGTTAAAAAAAAAAAAAAGTTATAAAGAACATAAAAATGTTTAAATAGAACTAATAGAGCTAACATTTGAAGTTCCTTTATTCAGTGCACCTGTATGTTCGAGCTCAAAATATCACTTGTTATAGACTGGCATGACAGCCATGCATGGCCTTCAATCAGACAGAGGCATGTCTGTTGATGTGACATCATTTTGGCTGTGTGGACCAGCGTCACCCATGTGATGTGTCAAGTACGAACAATGCACTGCTAGGAGTGGCTCCTAGTTAATAGTTTATGATGCTTTTTTGCCTTAATCAATGTTAGATTAAAGAGGTGAAGTGTATGGGCATGAAGAGAACAGCAGCAGTTTGCATTAATACGCCCTAGAGCCTTAAAATCTGCTCTTTCTCTTTGCTCCTCCAAGCCATAGACATCAACAAGCCCCCTTAAAGAGAGAGAGGTAGGCAGCACTTTATAGACTTAGACAATAATAGCTCAATAACTGTGAAAACTAGGCATAGGTCAATGACATGATTTCATGTTAATGTTAATCTTATTGCTGCTTTTTTGCTTAAGATGCTCTGTTTAGTGGAGATGTTTACTTCCTAGGTTACTTAGGTTGATCACAGAAACAAAGCAACACTAAAATGCCTCTCAGCAATACATATATACCATTATCATCCTAACAGGTACATTTAATAAAATGAGGAGTTTTTTTCTTAGAAAAGCATGTGCATGTTTTGAAGGATTATCACAACCATGCTTTTTTGGTCAGTACTAATTTTGCTAAATTACTAAAGAGCCATTAAAGCACCCACTATACATAAATAGGTGAAAGGGAAGAGGGATAAAAGGAAGAAATAAATCAACAAGAATTATTGTTGAGCTCAATGGATGCTGTATTTTGCGGGAATCAAACCAAACAAGAAACTGAAAAAAAAATCTGCCACATTTTATGTGCATTATGTAGTAATTACCAAACTGTTAGAAATTAACGAAGGGTATGAACACAAGCCTCCTGATTGTAGTACTGCTGTCTACAGTAGCTGTAGGCTAAAATTGAAGACTGGGCAAATGGAGGACTGGGCACTGACCCTCTTCAGCCTTAGCAGATGGAGGAGAAGCTGGCGTTGCTCAGTTTGGCACCAAAAGTGCCAAATCGGAGCAGGAAGCCAAGATGTATACCCTTTGTCTGTTTTCATAAACAGTCGTCTGCCTCCTGTCACAAGTGTGAGACTTTCCATGCATCAGGCAAACATTTCCTAGTTGGGACATATGCTCTACTTAAGAAAAAGCTTTTGATTTCTACATTTTGAGTTTAAATTGAAACTTCAACTGAAACTCCAACTGAATGAAACTCAAAGACAACAGTAGTAGATTAAGCAAGATTATAAAAATCCTGTATTTATGCAGTAAATGCTGGCTTGGATATAATGCATGTAAAACGCTTGTACAACATGTTATGTTATTCATCAGAAGTAATAGTAGTAGTAGTATACATTCAGACATTTACTCACAACACATTTCCACTGTCAAAAAAAAGTGTTTAAAAAAGTTAAAATGCAAATACCAGGGAAACTCTGTTATGTCCATCCTGCTAAAGGACACTTTAAAGGAGCTAGTCGAGTGCCGGCTGGCAGGAGGAGTCATGGAGAATGAGTGGGTAATGGGTGAGTGTTTACACCTGTCAGGTATATGGTGGCCTATTTATGTGCACTCTCTCTTTTTCAGTAGGCTGAAATTGAGCTGAGCACTGGGATGATGAGTTTTTTGCTTGTGCATTTAAGAGCGCCAAAAGGCATTGTGCTGAAAAGTGCCTATTAAAAAAAAGATCAGCTCTCTCTCCATGTCCTACTTCATTCCCTCCATTCGCCTCCATTCATTGAAGTG
Source organism: Pangasius sanitwongsei (assembly GCA_037576675.1). NCBI lineage: Eukaryota > Metazoa > Chordata > Actinopteri > Siluriformes > Pangasiidae > Pangasius > Pangasius sanitwongsei. The sequence goes on from CM075012.1 coordinate 22,769,892, forward strand.
ATCAAGTCCCTCGCCAGACTTCACCAGTTTCAACACCCAGCCCTCCTTGACCTGAGTACCGAGTACTACTTTGATGCTCTAATGGAAACCAATGCAGAGGACAGACAGATCCTCCAGAGCTTGCTGCATCTTGCTAATGCACCACTCATTGCACCTGTGTCCAATACCACCCTAACAGAAATGTCTCCTCAGGACGATTCAGAAGTTTTTTTTTGGAGCTCTTCAAGAGCACAGCAGCCCAGGCATTACCAAGTCCAATATCCTGTGATGGTGGTGGAAGCATTGGTTCAGGCACCATAGGCCTCCCCAATCAAGCAGGGACATACAGATTACCTGTAAGTATCCAAGGGTGTACATATCATGCCATGGAGGATTCGGGCTGTAATCACCCTAATTTAAGGTGAGGTTGGATAAACAGTGAAAGTAAGTTGTGCATGGGGACATTAATGACCACCTCTCCCAATCCAGTGGTGACCACACTCTCCCCATCTAAAACACTGGCACTTCTCCTGAAAGGATGGCATGTCCACTGTGTTAAGGAATCCCTCAAAGTGATCCTTCCATTGCTCCATTATCCAAAGCAGAGGTCAACACTCCAACTCTTAAGACAGCTTGTGCATGGTCTCATCTCCCCTTCCGTAGGTGTAGAAAGGTTTTCGATTAAATGAGGAGCGTCCTCCATGATCATTACTCAGAAAGTCTCCTTCTTAAACCTGACCACTTCCCTCACCGCTGGTGTCCACCAACTTGTCTTAGGGGTACTGCCATGAGAGGCACTGACAGTCTTCTGGCCATAGCTTCTTCCAGCTGCCTCTAATCCATTTAGACCCAACCCAGACCTCATTTGGAACAAGGGAGCATTGGTGGCTTGTCCATATGGGCAGGTGGGATAGAATTTACAGGATTTTCACGAATACCAAATTTCTTATGTTCTTATGTATCTTACTCATACAAACAATCTACGCATAAATCTGTTTGTGTCCGGTTTGTATACAAATTAGTGCCATTGGTTCTATGATGATATATCATTTATACTGCAATATATCTTGCAAAAATTGGGAGAGGGAAAGAGGAATTATGGAGCTGTATTTGTCAATGCCCAATTCCAATTCCAATTCCAATCAAAAGTTTTTTGAGAAATTTTACTGAAAGGTGGCAAGCCTGGTTAATGATAGTACCTGTTCTGTGTGCATCTCGCACACTGTAACAATGGCAATCGGAAACACACCTGCTATATTTCCCAGATGAACAAGGGTATGTCTAAAACTGCTCAAAAATGAGCTGCTAGACTGTATGCTGGATGACTGTGTGTTGCTGACACAGGGTTACTCTAAACATTCACTAGATAGTAGCCTATGGCATGGGTCAAGTGTGATAGCCTCTAGGCTTCAATTTGTTTGAGTCTATGTCATTATTAATATCGTACTGCCTCACCAAAATATATGGCCACATAAATTTGTCTTTCACTGAAGCTTCTGCTGGATGCTCGCAAGCAACCCTGAAGGTTCTCCTGGGTGTATTAGGTAAATCTTGTCTGTGCCCTGTGTGACAAATCCAAGACACCACCAAGTTGTGATCATTTGACAGCTCTGCCCCTCTATTTACCAGAAAGTCCAAGACATATGGCCTCAAGCCTGATGGTACAATATTAAAATCAATCATTGACCTTTGGTCCAAGGTGCTCTACTGCCAAAGTACACTTATAAGCAACTTTGTGTTCAAGCAAAGTCTTTGTTATTGAGCATCTGTGGCTCATTTATAAAACAGCCTTTAAACACTTGGGTTCAGATCCAGGAGGCTGTTCCTCGCAGTCACACCATGTATGTGTCTCTATCATTCCCAGTATGAGTACTGAAGTCAACCAGGAACAGGGCTGGACAAAGTACTGAGAAATTATACTTTATAATTATATAGTGAAAGATAATGTGTATAGATGATGTATCAAAATCTTTCTCAGTTAAAAGGAATGATTCAAATGGATTTATTCAGCCACAAATGTACTCAAGTGAAAGTCAAAAAGTTGTTGCTTTTAAATTAACTCAAGTATTAAAATGGAAAAAGAAATGTTTTTATCTCATGAAGTTAATGTAGTCATGTTACTTATCTAAAACTGATAGAAGGTTATTTTTGTTTTAAAGCAAGTATGTCATTTTGCCTGAATACATCACTGAATCTCCGTAAGTTTGTAATTTTTAACATTTGCTAGAATTTGACATGCTGCCTAGCCAATTATGTTAGCTACCAAAACTGATGTTACTCTAACCTGGCAAAACAGGCTAACTTAGTTAAATATAGCCATTTAATGTTAGCAAATTAGAATTAACAGATGAATTGGCATGATTCTTGATAGTTGCTTTCTACATTGATGAACTTGATTGGATGCTAAACTGAAATCATTTGATGCTAAACTGTGCTCAGTGAAAGCTTACTTGAACATTAAGTGAAGCTAAAAGTAGCAGACAAAATGTCTCAGCCAGCTACTGATGTGAAATCCACAAACCCTTTCCATTCTGCCCAATGCCGATTCTCACCCCTCTCCATATAATATGCCCACCCCACTGCGTTTTCAGGCCGTACACACATCCCACAGAAAACCAGTGCACACAGTCCCCATGTGATGCTCAGCTCATTGAAAGTAATTCTGAGAGTGGACAGGCAGGGTCCAGGTCACGCAACACCCAGCCTAGGCATGTGCATCATGCTGTATTATCTGATAGTGGTGATAAAGATGCCATTCAGAGAGAGAGAACTCCAATGCTGCAACCAAGTCTGTTTGATGGATCTGGCACATGGAAGGTGTTCTTGCACCGCATTGAAAGTTGTGCTAAGATTAACCATTGGTCAGAGAAGACCATGCCCTATGCCTGCCTAATATTAGAAGTGGAAGCTGCATATGGACCATCATCTGATGGTCAAATACCCAGTGGTTGTACCCAAGATGGCGCCAGTGCGTATGTCGGCCTGCCGTCTGCTCCGTGAGCTCCTACCTGTTCGTCTGATCTTCTATCTCTCTCTGTTAATTCTTCCGCTGATCTGGGAGCATTCTTCTGCATATCATACTTATGATCGCCAAACTTTGTTGCATATTAAGAACTCCTTTGATCAATACATAAGTAGCAGTCCTACTGCGCATTTCCGGCATCATCCTACTTTTTCCCACCTGCATGCTGAGTGCATTCGCCGGCTTCCCTGCTGCATTGATCACCGTAGGATGCGCCGGAGACGCCGGGGTAAACGCGGAGGTATCCGAGCGAAGTTTAGGAAATCGGCCTGCTTCGCTTTCGCACCCCCACGCTGCTGCCGCTTGCTCCACACAGGATGAGATGATCTCTACCTGACGCGACGATCCTGGGATCTGAACTACACCTGCCATGTATCAATAGTCCCACGACTACCCGCGGAGTGTGTCATTTCCATCAGGCCGCGTCTACGCATCTGCAGCCGTGGGGTGAACCCGGGGAATATCCGGCAGCTGGAATTCACGCGCTGCTCGCAGGTCACGACTCACACTGAGGCTAACGTGGCTCTTGTCAACAGCAGATCGGTGTTAAACAAGACCTTCATATTAAACGACTTTTTTTCCCGTCATAAACTGGACTTATTATTTATAACCGAGACCTGGATAGCTGCAGGAGTTGGTGAGTCCTCCGCCTTTGGTGAGTTGTGTCCGCCAAACTGCTCTTTCATAAGTACTTCGAGGCGCGTCGGACGCGGTGGTGGAGTGGCTCTCGTCTACAATAACACCTTAAGTATCCAGCCGCTTTCTGTGAATACTTATACCACCTTCGAAGTGCAATGCGTAACTGTTGAATGTAAACGCAACCCTCTGCTGTGTGTGCTGATTTATAGACCACCCAAACCAGATAAAG